>JAODUD010000045.1:11227015-11255116 GCA_026784285.1 Stomatorhinus walkeri
CGGTGACTCCGTAAAGGCACCACTATTACAGGTGCGGTGACTCCGTAAAGGCACCACTATTACAGGTGCGGTGACTCCGTAAAGGCACCACTATTACAGGTGCGGTGACTCTGTAAAGGCACCACTCTTACCACTCAGACAAATCATTACTAGTTTGCAATGATATAACTATCTAGGTTTATCTCCCCCAGTTATCAATGTTTTCCAGTGAGGTTTTGGTCTCTGTGTGCCTTTTGGAAAGAAAGCAGCAGGTTTCAGCAATCAGGACTTGCTCAGAAGGAAGTGGACTGTACATAATTTACATTTCCATCTAGGAATATTTATAAATCACCCCTATCCCATGCACATGGCTCCATATTCAATCAGTCTAACTGGATTAAGCAATTTCTCGTAATCTGGCAGACGCTGTGTTTATGACGGGCTGAGACAGCGGAACCTGTGGGCATTCCCCGGGCACCTTCCCATCTCGGCTGCTGCCCCCACTTCCAATCACGGGTCCCGCTGTCGCCATCGCGGAAGCCGGAGGCATAGCCAGGAAAGCAGACAGTCTCCCCGACGGGACACGGGCAGTGACAGATGGGACGTAAAGGCATTACGACATGTTCCCTAATTACGCCGCATCTCCACACGCTCTGCGGGAGAGCCCGCTCATCCAAGCGCCGCTCTAAATGCAAGTTACTATGGGACAGCATGCCTGGGAATACAGAGGAAGGTCACCGCAACAAACCGCCAAACAGAACCAGGACCGGATGAAGGGCAAAGGGCAGAGATGGGAGATTCTCTCTGCACACTATAACAGGGTTACTTACAAATGTAACACCTTGTGCATTGGGCTACCTACTGGCTGTTACTGAATGCACACATGCCTTTATTTACTGTATGTCCACACACCACTACAAATCTAATTTGTAATAATTAACTACTATATATAATGTTTTACTGTTATTTTCCACCTTAAAGGACACTGGTGACTAGTATTACTTATTAATGTGGAGGCTAGTGTTGCAAATGACCCACTTTTTGCCCTCGGTGTTTGCTGACAATGAGGCAATATTAATTTCCTGCAACGGGATAATCTTTAATAATGCAGAGTTGCGTAAATAAAGATTGTACAGAAACCGCAGAACAGTACTCCTGTTTGTTGTGAGCAAAGTCAGAACTTTGAACTTAAACTCGTCCACATATTACACTGATGTTTGGGAAGCTGGACATTTCCACTACGCCAGTTTGAGTAGGGCATAGGGGTTTAGAACAACCGTGAGGCCCATTCTGGGACTAGAATCAACATATGCGTTTGCCTGTACTACTCTCCCTTTGCACACAGCTGTGTCACACCTGCCAGACAGTGAAGCAAACCAGTATTTGATTGTGATTAAATTTTTTTTAATTACTGAAGCAGGTGAATGGGGGAGGAGCGATGCATTAGTTAGAGAATGAAAATTAGCTATTTGTAAGGTTCAGTACGGCTACATAGGAATTGATTGGTTTATTATTTTCTGAGTTCGCAGCTGTTTTCAAGGCAGCCTTTGTATTTTGTATATTTGCATTGAAGAAGTCCCACCCCAAAATACCCCAGCTAGTTTGGTACTGGTGCTGGACCAGAAGACAACGGAAAAACAAAAAGTGCCGTAGCAAAAGCACTGCATTTGGTGTGGTGGAAGAACCTCCTTAGATAAACTGCTGGAAAAGCCTCCTTAGATAAACTGCTGTGCCCACCAAAGACGGCGAGCATTGGTCACAAAGATGGATTTTGGTACCTTCTATTCCAACGTGGATAACCAGTACAGCTCCGCCATTTCAAAGGGAGCTAGTTCGCAGATTTTAAGCGTGACATACGTTCATACCACAGTTTACAAACACACAGTCAGTGTCGGGGACGTTACTCACAAAAACCGATAGATGTGGAAAGTTTGGGCCACAAAAGTACAAATCCGGACCAAGATTTTGTTCCGTCCAACCAGTTGAGTATAAAGAGTCACGGTGACAGAGTGCTCAACTGGGAGGCTAAAACAAAAAACCGGTCTGGATTTGTACTTTCTGGACCCAAACTTTTCACCTCTGTCTGTAATGGATTACTTTTGTGAGCAACACCTCCAACGTTGCACAGAGACACACAAGTAGGAGGGGCAGCACGTTTCCATGGCCCACAATTTGGAATCCATCACTGGAGCCTGAAAGCTGAGGTTCAGGAGAGCCTCATCACACTGTCATCACTTCCATAGCAAGGCAGCCAGAGAGAGACAGAACATCTCTGCCCCCGCCCCGCATCTCCAAAGCACTACTATCACTCGCTTATCTGGCTGGTTCAGTATTAAAATTATGCTCTCATCAGCTCATTCAGAATAGCTGCCAGTCTAACTCAATGACATCAGCCAAACCGTCGGGCACTGATCAAAATGACCAGCAGGGGGATGGAGTCATCTCTGAGCAGATCTGAACCTACAATGCTAGCTAATTATTGCGAATGGCAAAGAACTTGGGTTCAGTCACAGCCTCAGCCTCCATGTCAATACACAACAAGGTCAACAATGTCTGATGGAGGGGGGTGGGGGTGTGGCCCTTCCCAATTGGTCAGCGCTGGGCTGAACAACCGTGTAGGAAAAGTGACATTACATCTACAAGTCCAGCAGAAACATCATGACCCCTAAGCGTCTCACTGCGTGTGTTGACAGAAAGCTGCAGTGAAGCCCGCCGTCTCAGCGGTTATTCCACAGTTAACACACGGGAGATAGAGGGGAAAACAGCAAAAAAAAAAAAAACTAAAGAAATCAATTAAAATGTAGCTTCAGAAGGGGTGAGCTACAAAGAGCCCCATTTGTCAAACTGAGGAGGACAGAATACACCTGGTTCATCACCGCATATTCGGAGAAATTACATGGCAAACTCAGTGATGGTAAAGAGGAATCATCAATTAAGACAAATATGACGGACTATTTGTACAGTCATTAAAATGTCTTTCGGATCCAGCCCTTACAGGGATCCACTAAGACACAAATGGTAACCCACAGATAGAGGGGTTCACAAACTTCATGTCCATGGGCTAATCTAAATCATACAAAAAAAATTGCACAAACCAGTGACACAGGAATAGGGGGTTGATCTCCTCCCCTAAAAGACCAAAATCACCTTTTCAGTCCCTTCAGGTTTGCACTTAGCTGGCACAACAGCCATCAGGGGTCTCAGGTTGGGCCGGAGACGTACCAAGACACAAGGCCCTGTCCTGGTCATGGAGAAGACCTGGTTTAGGATAATGGAGCACTGGTAAAGTGTATCCCTGTGGTAGGCGTGGACAAGGGGTGTAGTTTTAGTAAAGGAAGAACTAAAACCAGCACTGAAACCCATTCAGCCCAAGACTTTGATCAATACACATTTGTGCAAATTATGAATAGATTGCAAATACTATACCCTATACCCTACTATATACTGCAGCCTGGCGAGAGATCGGGGAGGATCCAGGGATTTGGATTCCACCAGGAGGGAAAGTGCCTCTATAACCTGTGTTAAAGGATGGACTAAGTGTAAGTAGTCAAGGGCAAAGCTGTCAGTGAGTGGTGGCAGAATTCACTTAGCTTAAAAAACACGGAGTAAGATGCACCTTTCACTGAGTTAACTACCACCTCATGGAGGAGATCGGTAAACGGACACATACGTAGAGAGGAAAGTGAAGGGTTTCATAGGTCGTACTGTACTTCCCCTACAGGCCTGCCAAGTCCCGTGCATTTCACTGGGTCCCACGTGTTTGGAATGTTCCTCCCGCAAGTATTTTATTTTCTCATGCATCCATGTTTAAATTTCAGACCTAAACAGTCAGCTGGCTGGAGCAAGACTTTCAATTCGAGACAAGTCTGCACACACATGCTCACGCATTTACATGCATGTAAAAGTTTTATTACCATGTAAATATCGTGTAGGGTCTGCAAACTACGCCAACGCTTTTGATGCACTTTAATTTAGGTTTGTAATGGAGTTATAGAGATTTGCTGCAAGATTTCTTGCGCGAGTGTCGCGACAGAAGCGTGACAGTTGGCAACCCTACCTCCAAAAATTAAAGCTGTTTTAGCGCATGCATTTCTCCATCACGGCTACATCGCACAGGACCTTCAATCATTTAATCGTAAATGTCCTGAAATCAACCAGTTTGAAAGAAAAATCTTCAGAAATAGGAAAAATCTGTACATTTGAGAAGCTACAGTATGGCAAAATGCAGCCATTCCTCCAGCAAACTGGCACAACACCCGGTCAGAGCGATCAAGCTGACAGAGTGGCGAACTCGTATGACGCTTGCCACCCTTTAACGCGTTTCCACAAAAATCGGCGATTCAGTCAGAATAATTGCCGCCGGTAATACACTGGGCCGACAGTCCGCTAGTGACGCCACGCGCGGGGGCTAGGGGAGTCACACCCGACTGTGCATTAGGAAGGGTAACTTTCTATTAAGGAGTACACGGGTCGTATTTTTCACAGAAACCTTCCTGGCATCCGTTTTTTATTATTATTACAGAAATTAATCCGATTCCATCACATTGCAGATGAACTTCGTTTTACGATTTACAAAGAAACTTTCGCTACTTCATTAATGCACCTGCAGTTCAAACTACACACAACCACCACGTAACTACCGAAAACAGACACAAGCCCCAAACCCGTAAAAAGGATTTAAGATGGACTTTTTAATCATTTCACTAATTAGGATAACCGATTCAATATATTGCTTCTGTCGCCATTTGTATATTTCTATGAGTTGCGTTGGCTAAGGCATTTTGTCGAGAACAACCTAACAACGTTACAGGACGCTAGTTTGGTTCATCCAGGCAATGTCGGGTTGATTAATGCATATAAATCGGCCTATATGAAAGTGGTCTCCTGCTTTAAACTTGAGCTACAGCCATAAAGCTCATCTGCAGGATCTCCATGCCGTATACTGGTGTTACTCCGGCCACTACCCTTCATATCCGGTATCTCTTTAAAGAAGCGCAATCACTGGCCCTTGGGCATCAGATCAACCCAAAAACCATTTGGCAGACCGACAGCTGAAACCAAGTATATGCAGCGGATTGCGGCACACCGCTTTGTTTCTACTCCTCGCAGCGTAAAGGGAAATACACGAATGCACAGGTGTAGAAACGAAAGGAATACCTCTGCAAACGCCAAATTATAAGAAAATTGGGAAGATGCTCACGGAGAAAGATAGCTGGATTACGAATTAGTTACAACATGGATATTTCAGGTTTTGCAGGAAGTGTACGTGTCGAAGCGTGCGCCCTAGTTCTGACAGCCGTCATCACTGATAGTGCCTTCCCTGCTAATTCAACGAAACCTCGCATATATCTACATGAAGCGCTGTACTGTGGATGCAAATGGGGGGAAAGCTGCACAAATCATCTGCCGAAAGCACGCAGTTAACTTACCAGGCTGAAAGCCACCGTGCGCGATCCAGCCGCCTGCTCCCAGGATTAATTAAAGCCGTGCATGCTCCACCAGCCTTTCTACCGAGGTTATGAAAGCTTGAAATCTGCGGTCCACAGTTGACGTGCAGTGAGGTTCTATAAAAGGACAGGTGAAGGTGGAGAAGACCTTGTATTTGTTTTCCTGTCTCAATTCTGCTTTTTTCTGGTTCGTCTATCAGGGGCAGGGTCACATGTTGCCGTGAGCGTCGGGCCAGAATCACATGACCTAATATATGAATCACGTGATGGACCCTGAGGACCCTGAAAGCGCCGGAGGGGAGGTAAGCGTGAAAGGTGGGGATTGAACATTCTTCACGCAACACAAGTTGCCTGACAGTCGGAATACCTTAACACAGAGAAAGAACTCCCTATTGCGATTCAGATCTGCAAAAAAGCCAAGCAGCAATAAATGCTTATCAGGTATTGTGTGTACTTTGATCTTGGAGACGTGCCAGCCGCAGGTTTTACTTCCTTAATAACTGTGTCGGCATTTTGATGAGTGTCTTCCCGTTTGTGGACGGCCGCGCTGTCAAGCGCAAACACAGTATCCAACACCTTTTGCTATAAAAGGCCGAATAAATTAATGAATCATTATTCATGAAAGTTTTTCCCCTCTGGAGCTTCTGTGGCCTGTACTACGAAGCGGGGTTACTGGCTAATCAGGATAACTTATCGGATTTAAGGTGCCACAGTTTAAATGGAAGTCATATTCGTTCACTTACATTTTACCCAGACTACTTTAAATCCGACAAGTTACCCCAATCAGCCAGTAACCCTGCTTCGTAGTACAGGCCACTGGTTTGTGATCATAAAACAAAGCCCAGATATTCCCCACATAAACCGGTATAGCTTGTTGGATTACCACCAACAGACGCAAGCGATCCAACTATGCCATCTAGCTACCATCAATGAAGTTAGAGCGGATATACAAATAAGAGGACAAGTTCAAACGCACTTAAAAGCTTTATCCTTAAACTAAAAAACGACCCTTAAGGTTTAATGGAGTTTGGTCGTAAATTAAATACTAATTCCAACATGGATGAATTCACAATCCATTTCATGCGTAGACATGACAGGAATATGGCATCCAGTTTGAATTTAGATATCAAACACCATCTATTAGTAAAACGTATGTCAATGAAGATTCTGATTCTAAATTTGAACAGATTACACGCAAGACAAGAGGGAAAATGTTTCATGTTTTGCTGAAAAACGTTTATTGTCTTCAAAACAAAGGTTTCCCCTCCGCAGTATTCAGCATGAATTTAAATTAAACGTGAAGGCAATGCAAAAAAAAATAAAATAAACGTGAAAAAAATATTCACAGTCACAATTAATCCCACAAATAGACTCCATGTATCACCATGCCGCTCTTCAACAAGACGCTCCAGTTCTACCAGTAATTGCTGTACTTTCAGGCTACAAATATACTAGCACACCTAGACAGAATGAGGTACGCAACGACATCGCTTCCGGCAAGCTATGCAGCAAATTTCACATCTATAAAGTGCTTTCACTGTACAATGCTTTTACCGAATGCCTGCTTATTAAAGTCGGTACTCCTAGATTTAAATTTATGATGTTTAAAAAGTAGACTAAGGATTCTCTAGACCCTTGTCCTTCGAATGTCGATTGACATACAAAACAAGTTGTAACTTTCACCTTTTCAAGTATCTAATCTCAGCAATGCTGCGGATAACTGCATGGTCAAATCAATACCTTAATACAGAATTGCATTAGAAACCTCAGAAGACAAAATTATTGCAGGAGGGGAAAAAACAGTATTATCTTTACATGCAGTCTTCTTACCATCTGTGTATTTACAAAAATGTATTTCCTGTACAATACTGACAGTGTTACAAAAAACGACTTGAGTAAATTAAGTCAACTGCAGCGTCTGAGATCTCAAACAGACCCTTTTATTTTTGGTCGTCTTTCTCTTTCTCCTTCTCGTCTTTGTCCTTTTCCTTGTTCTTTTTTGACTTCTTCTTCTTATGCTTGTGTTTTTGGCCCTTCTGCTCAGTCTCAGACTCGTTGCTGGTGTGCTTCTTATGTTTTTTGTGTTTCTTGTGTTTCTTGTGCTTCTTCTTGTCCTTCTTGTCCTTCTTGTCCTTACGCTTCTTCTTGCTGTCCTGGCTGCCGCCGGAGCTGGCACTGCTGCTGCGGGCGTGGCTTCCCGAAGGGGAGGGGCTGGCACTGGCACTCGGGCTGCTGTCCGGGCCCCGGTCCCTGGCCCTCTGCTCGGCTCGTCCATCGGCATCCGAGGCTTCGCTGTCACTCTCACTGTAATCGGGGACGAAGGCTGCCTCGTCCGTCTCGCGGGCCAGGTCGGAGGAAAGCCGCGCGGACCGGACTGAGGGAGGCTTGGCTTTGCTGTGGTCACGCTCGACACGGCCTCCAGCCCGGTCTGTCTCAGTCCTGGGTTCAGGGGAGCTGGCCCTATGGGGGGCCTTGTGGGAGCTGTGCTCCTTGTCTCTGGAGTCCCTCGTCTCCCTTGTGTCCCTCACATCTCTAGTCTCCCTTGTGTCCTGGTGCCTGTTGCTCTGCCCTTCTTTGCCAGATGACCTTTCAGCCTTCCGAGGTTCAGACTCTTGTCTTGGTGGCTCTGGGACACTCTGAGACGGCCTCTTTTCCCGGCTGGGGCTGTGCTCTGACCTCCGGGACTCCGAGGGCCCAGACCCCCCAGACCCCCTCTTTGCCACATCCGTGTCCCTCTCTCTATCTCTCTCTCTATTGCGGGGAGGCTGGTTGTGCTCCTTTGAGGGTTGTGGGGATTCCCGCCTTTTGGCAGGTTCCCTGGGTTTGCTGTCTTTGGGTTTTGATGAAGAGTGATCCCTTTGGCTTGGCCTGTGCTCTGGTCTCCTGTCAGAGCCAGCAGAGCTACCTTCCTTACTGCCAGGCTTCCGTGATGTTGCATCAGCTTTGTCTGCTGGCCTGTCCCTAGAGGAGTGAGAAGCAGAGGAGCTGCTCCTATCACTACCATGGTCGCCGCCACGTTCTCCCTCTTTCTCTCTATTCCTCTCTCTGTCTGTGCTCAGGACCGCAGATTTTCTCTTGTCTGCAGACTCCCTCTCTGCAGCGCTCCGCTCCCTCTCCCTCGCCTTCTCTCGTTCTCTCTCCCACTCCTTCTCTTTATCCCTCTCTTTGTCATTTGGAGGGGAGACCTTTGCAGGCTTAGTTTCTGTCACAACTTCAACCTTCACAGTTTCCTTAGCAGCAGGGGTAACTCGTTCTGGCTGCGGTGAGTTCTTGTCATTGGCTCTCGCAGCTGTGCTTTCAGGTGCAGTGGGGGCTGGTGTGGAATTGTCCTTCCCCAGGGGCAAGGATGCCTTGGCCTCCTCATCCTCAGATTCATAATCTTCCTTTTCCCATTTGGAGCGAGGAACTTGGATCATGACTATCTCATCTTCTGCAGGAGTGGAGCTGTCATTAGTATACTCCTCTAGGGTTTTCACCACAGTTTTCTTCAGGTCCTGTTTCTCCTCGACCTTTTTGATGGGACTTCCCCCCGTGGAACTTGTACTGAAAGAGAGAAATGCCACCTTCATTTCATGCACAAAGCATTACAAAAATGTCCTCATAACTAAAAGAGAATAAAACACTTTGTACACAATTCACAGATTTCACATTTTCAAACAATAAAAATGGTCTTACCTGGTATAATCTACCAACAAGCTGGAGCCATCAGGAGCTGGTATTTTCCTACGGATCTTGCTCTTTGTCTTCTCAGGTCTGCTCTTTCCAGCAGCATCATTAGATTCCTCTACAACAGGTGCGCCATCCGTGCCCCCTATCTTCTTGCCAATCTCACGGTTAATCTTGATCTTCCTTAGAGGCACAGGCTTTACCTCCTTCTCCATCAGAGGTCTAATAGCTGGTCTTTCTTTCTCTGCCGGCTTTTCACCCTCAGGCTTGGGTTTGGGTTTTGGGGATCCTTTGGCTACTTCAGTCGCTTCAACTTTGGGCGATTTGACCAGAGCGCCATCTGGGTCCATCTCCGGAGCTTTCTCCTCTTTGCGTTTCCTTTTCTCAGGTTTGGCTTCGGTGGTTTTGTTGGCCGGCTTATCCTCGCTCTTGATGGCCTTCTCAGTCTCAGTCTTGGGCTTCTCGTCCTTGGTGGGGACTTTGTCATGTCTGGGAGCCTCCTTCACATGCTCTTTCTTCACCTTTGGCTCTTCTTTTGCAGGCTTGGGCTCCTGGCTATGTTTCGTGGGCTTTTGTACCACCCTCCGGGTTGGTGGAGCCTTGTCCTCTCTCTGTGATGTGTGCTGCTTGCCCGAATCCACTTTCTGAGAGAAGTCGTCCTTTGCCCTTTTGACTGCTGGCTCACAGCGGGGTGACTTTTCGCGATCCAGGTCTGCTTCTTTCTCCCTGCAGGACTTTGAGGTCTTCATAGATGACTCCTTCTTTGGGGCAGTTGTCTCTGGTTTCCGCTTCAGCTTCTCACTTTTACCTTTGATTTTTTCCCTGCGATCTTTGTCTGAGGTAGTCTTGTAGGGCACAGTTGGGCTCTCCATGGGTTCATCCCTAACGGGTGTTGCATCATCACGACTGGAGGCCATCAGCATCCCATCTCCCTTCCGGTCCTCCTTCCTCCCATCATCCATGGAATCGGAGTGGCTGAAGGAATCTCCCTCCTCTCCTTTCCTCTTTTTCCGGTGCTTCTTGTGCTTCAAGCCTTTGGGATCTCCAGGGCCACTCCCGCTAGGCTCCCTATCTTTGGGACCCTTCTGTGGCTCTTTCCCAGCATTACCTACACCTCCTATGCCGTGCCCCTCCTTAAATGGAAATTTGTCCTGATAGGCCTGTGGCCCATGACGACCTCTTGGGAGTAAGCTATGGCTCTGGCCGGGAGCAGAGTACTCTTCCCTTCTCCCACGTCCATACGGCGAGTTCTCCCTGGGCCGTGGTGGGGCAAACCGTTCTGGAGTGAACGGTTCTCTGCCCACTGGTGGAGCCCTCCCTCGAGACATGTTGCCAGGTGGATTGCTGTAGCTCTTGAAGTACTTCTCATACCATTCCCGATACTCCCTCTCCCATTCCCTGTACCTCTCCCTCTCAAATGGATCTCCCTGGTCAATGCTGCGGCCATAATATGCCTTGGCATCATATGGAGGAGGTTCCCGGTAGCGGTTCACATACTTGCGATCCCCATCAAGCTGCAGAAGAGGCATGGGCTTCTTTGGCGGAGTGTGACTCCTGTAAGCTGCCGGCGAGCGTGACCGTGAACGGTAAGCCCCTCCACTCGTGCTGCCACCATCTCGGCCCCTGTAGGATGGGGAACGAGTGCGGGAGCGGTGGTAGCCATGGGAGCGGGACCTGGAACGGTAGCTGCGGCTGCGGCCTCGACCTCCACGCCGACCATATGGGGACCGGGAGTAGGACCGGGACCGGGACCTAGAGCGAGACCGGGACCTGGAACGACTCATGGAACGGGAGTAGGAGCGAGGGGATCGGGACCTGGATCGTGATTTAGAGTAGGAGTAGGAGCTCTCGCTGTATGATGACCCTCTATAGGGAGACTTTGATCTGCAAGGAGGGAGGTTTGAACAGGCAATCAGACACAGAAAAATGGGACTAATTCAGACTCCAGCAAAAAATTCAAGGCATTTCACCTGGAATACGAGCGCCGCTGTTTCTGAATCTTCCTGTACGCCAGTAATTCTTTGGCAAAATCATTGGTGAATTCCTCAAGCTTAGACTTCTCCCTGGCAATGAATTGACAGTGCGAACTATTTATTGAAAACAGGAAGGAGATAAAACTCGACAGTTAAATCAGGCAAGGGCATCATGTCATCATTACCACAAGACAAGCATCACAGGCTAATCATTCAAAATATTGCCATAATTTAAACACAAGATCAATGAAATATTATAATAGGAAAGTACAGATTAAACCAATAAGGTGTGGCCACTGGCTTAGAGAAACTCTTTAGCTCATCAATGCACTAGATAAACATAGCTTAAAAACTCACTCTTCCTTCAACCTGCGTTGCTGCCTGTAGAACTCTTCCTTGGACAGGAAAGGTGCCGGCCCAAGCTGGGGTATGGGGTTGCCAATGGGGGGCTGGGCCCCAGGGGGCACCCACTGGGTGGACACCGCAGCCGGGGCTGGTGGGTAGACGGGCGGTGGCACGTTGTAGTTGGTGGCAGGTGGCTGCCCTGTTGGGTATTGCAGGGGGTATGGCTGCGGGGCCAAACCAGGCGGCTGGGGCATGCCATGTTGTGGTGGGGCAAAGAGGGAGGGGGTAGGCATGTAGACTGGGGGCGGCACTGGGAGGGGTGCTTGCAGCCGCTGAGGACGGTCAGAATGAGAGCGCCCTCTGCCTGCAGTCCTGGAGGGGAATATGTAAACATTTTTCTGTAATGCAAATCTTCAGCAGTAATGACTGAACTGAATGTAGGCACAGGAGACTTACGTGTCCCAGGCAGGTCTGCTGGGCCTGGGTAGGTTGGGTCGAATTAGCTGTCCTATAGGAAAGCAGAGTCAAATCCACTAGATCAATCTTCACATGAATGTCAAGCACCATAAAAAGGTGTCCAAACAGCCACCTTTCCCAGGATCCTTCACAAAGATCTTACCTGTTCTGGGGATGGAATGGCCAAGGGAGTGCGGCTGATCCATCACTGGCATGTGAAATCCCTGCAGATGAAGGAAAAATAAGGATCTTAAAAGACCATTCAGAAGCGCCTTCGGAGATTAAAGTAACATCCCTGTCATGTGCTTACCTTTGGAATGACAGGGGCTGTCAATGGTGGGTCAGCTGACACCATTACCGAGGGTGCTGATGGGACGTTCTCAAGCTCCCTGTGGAATATTTGAGATGGGAGACACAAAATGGTTTAATTTCAGTGCAGTTTAACCTGGTTATGGATAAAACCTATTGGGAGGAGTAACAAATCCCAGGACTGCATCCCAAACTCGGCAAGATATAATGGGACCAATAATGGCTGAGACTCACTTGGAGAGCACAGGCTCCTCCTGCTTGATGGACCTCTGGGGGGAGGGAGAGGCAGCGCTGTAACCCGGCACACCTGCCACAGCACCAGCCTGCATGGGGGGGGTGCTAGCTGCAGCGGTGGGCGGGGTGGGGACCGCGTGTGTCCCTGGTGCACTCACTGCAGGAGTTGCCGGGGGAGGGGTGACAGTTGCCGTGGGTCGGGGAACGTTAGCCAGTAACGGATCTTGCTGCCGGGATGTGGGGGGCCTTATTGGCTGGACGGGCCGTTGAACCCTCGGCTGGGGTGGGACCACAGGTGCCGCTGGTTGGGCCGGAGCCTTGCGCATCCGTTTGGTGTAGCCAGTCTCATTTTTGAAGTTATTAACAGCCTGGTGGGAGACTTACTTTCTTACATTTGGCCCCAGATGATGACAGGACACACTCAACTGTGAGCAAATACCAGTATTCACATTACCAATTAGTTCAAGGCAACAAATTAATATAATCACCTGTCGTAGGAACTTATTAGCAATCAAAGCATCAGGAGAAACATCAGATTGGTGGCAGGTGGGACACACATGCTCTTCAGATTCCAGGAGACATGTCCTGATACCTGAAAGGGAAAGGAGATTGTGCTTTAATCACCCATCACCTTCTCTTTGCCCACCCTTAAGCCAAGGAAGCCGTATCTAGTTGGGGACTCACAGTCGTCGCAGTAGCTGTTCCCGCAGCACGGGATGACCACCGCGTCAGTCATCAGGTCTTTGCAGATCAGGCACAGCAGTTCATCCGGCACAGGGTCCTCCTCCTCCGAGGATGACGACTGTTCTGGCGGCAAGAACGGGGGCTTCTCCTTTTTGCCGATAGCGTAGGCCTCTCTATATCACCCAGGAGACGGGGACAGACTTGGTAAATGGACAGGCTCTCCTAATCTCAGTCACCATAGATCATAGCGTAGAGATCACTGAACACAACAGAACACTTACGCATCAATGGTGGGAATGGCGTATCTGCCAGTGTTAGTTAACATGGCTCCTTTCATGCTGGGGTCATCCACCTCCATCATAAAGCTCCGTGGGATCCCAGTGCTCTTCTTGATACGCTGTGGTGCCTCAAAGCTCTTGTCCTGCAGGTATGATGGAGTGAGGCTGACTCAGAATAGAGATCTGCGTGTGGTTTGATTCAACTCCACATCTCACCCAGAAGCCCACGAGTCACATGACATCCTCTTACCCCATTGGTTGGACAGTTTCGTATGTAGTGTCCATTTTTCCCACAGCGGAAGCAGGTATAGTTTGGAGGTGGCGGTCCCACCATTTTCTTCATGTAACTGCAGAGAAGACAACCTATTACAACCGCGACACATCCGGGGTTGGAGAGGGTGTCCGTCACATGATAACGGCATACTTACTGAACAGGATCATATTCGTGATTAGACTGTGACATCATAGCTCTAATTTTATCTTCTTCAGAAGCATTGGCCTCAGCGAGGTTGGCGGTCTGTGCAACAGGCAACAATCTTTATTTATTTACAAAAGCAGAACCAAGAAAAGACAGACTGCTTCCATAGAGCTATTAAAGTGAGCACGTCCCATCCTGTAGAGCAGCTAACGGGCCCAAAGCTGAACATCTGGGGAGCTGAGACAGACCAACAGGCTAAAAAGCCTTCAGCAGCGCCCCCCTGCAGGTGGGTTAGGACTGTTGTCCGCTCATTTTGCATTAAGCCCTCCGCATACAAGGTGGGTTACAAGCGTAAGATGGATGCCACACTGTTAATATTCAATGCAAACATCTGCATTTGCATGATATTATACAGCCAATAAATCTTAGGGGGGGGGGGGGCAGGAGGCATTTATCAGGGGATTTTTATTTATTGAAGTCATAGGTCTTAAAAACTAAGCAGACATTAAAATGTGGGCTTTTCAGAGACCTGACTTTAAATCTCAAACTATTTTAATATCTCAAGTCACATCCAGTCACAGAGATGCAGAAAACATCCATCTTGAAAAGGTTTATCTTCAAGACTTGTATGCAAAATCACTGATCAGAGTGGCATCCAACTATTGACAGTTTGAGCATTAATGCTGAATCACCTACAGTGCTGTAAGCAACATACATCAGGTTTGTTTGCACAGACGCAGCATCTCATTTGACTGCATTATGATTTTAAAAATTAGGGGAAAATCCAGTGATCGGACATTAGAGCAACCTATGGCTTTGTTCAAACAAACCAGTGCACACATTCAAACTAATTAAATTGTTAAATTGTTGCCCAGTACTGAGGCTCAGAATAAAACAAAAAGAAACATGAAGGATTACAGAAAATCATGTTCACTCTTCCCGCCAAAATCACCCCCACACTGGCACAGGGTCAGCTCTCTACAGGACCAGACATGCACACAGTTGGGCAGACACCGAAACCCCCCACACTTCCTACAGGGGATACTGCACAGCAAAACGGCCCAATAGTGATCAGACAAGTTTTACTCTATGGTGGTTCAGAGGAACTGAGTAACCACCCTGCATACTACTTAGCCACTGCCAGTCAGTATCCCCACAATACCTTCACACACATTAGTGTCCAACAAAATGAAATGTCTTTCAAAATGGAAGCATTTCACTAAAGCATAAAAAGGCACATTTTTAAACACAATAAAAACGTTCATAAGGCTTAAAAAAGTCAGTAAAGCAAAAACAGTGTAACATTACACCAGATGCTACAGGGGAAATAGGATGTCATTTTGAATGCTGTATTGCAGACGGTTCCTCCTCAGATAGATAACTGAGCAGTGAAATCCACAGTAGACCAAATCATTAACATCAGACACTTCCAATAACACTGTGGCCCACACATAGGCCATTAGCCCAGTTATTTCCATTTGGGACCAGTGTCAATTCCATGGGGTGCACTCGAGTGGCCCTTTACACTAAAGTGATGCACGTCAGCAGGGGTACAGACCAGGGAGTGAGCACTGACAGAAAGCGCAGGAAGGAAAGTACCTTAGACAGCTGGGCCAGTGTAATTGAAGCAGCCGAATCATCGATCTGTTTGCAGAAAATTGAAAACAGAGTTTAATTCTATGATAAAACACGATTTCACACACACAAAACGCGCTGTACGTCACAAAAGGCAGTAAAATGCAAGTCCCCTACAATAAAAAAATGGTTATATAGTTGCATCCTAGTGCAGTTTTTCCCCATTCACTAACAATATTTTGATTCAAATTTGATTCAGCTAAACTTTAATCTTCCACTTCATACATTCAATTTGAACCACAATAAGGCAGCATCTATTTCACAACATGCAGGAACTATTTACTGCAGCATGTTAAGGTTAGGCCAAGTGTACTGCAGACTAAAAATCTAAAACTTGGCTTGAAGTTATAGTCCCCTAACCTAATCATATTCACCATTACATGGCCTTATTTTAAAAAGGTAGATTATAAATGCAAATGTGACAGCTTATCACCAATTCCTGAAGCACAGTTGCAAATGGGGGAGGACGTGAAAGAAAAACAAAATAAACCTCCCAATGACGACTACCTCCGCGTTAAACGTCAAGGTTGTCACAAAAACCTGGAAATGGTCTAATAACACTGTGTTGAATCTGGCACCAGCTTACAAAAAAATAATGCGATAAATTAAAGTCCAAAACCTACACATTATTGCACTCATTGCGAGGCAAGGTTAAGTCACACTCCAAAGAGGTGATACATAATAGGTCTGGGAGGCAGTCTGAAAATTCACATTTACAGACTGGCTCCTTTTGAGCATCGCACGGACCAGGTCACACCTGCCTAAGGTCACGCCTAAAGTCCGTTGTAGTCGACTCACACCCCAATGAGAGTGCCTACCTTTGTGCTGAACTCACTTAAAAGTGAACACACAAGACCTTGCAAGAGGTGCTCAGAAATTGCAGAGAGATGTTTTATTGAGAAAGGTTGTGTTCTGCATGATACACAGTACTAAAACTGGTCAGCGTCGGTAAACAGTACACGCATCAAATACCCAGGAAACAACCCGACAGAATGCGAAGGTCGACTGTCATTGTGGTCTAAGTTTATACTTCAAGGCACTTGCATTAGCATCATTCAAATAAAAAAATGAAAACAAAAAAGAAAAACGCACACTTGTTTGTTCAATACACACATTTCTCAAGCTGCCTTTAATCATAAAGTAACCCCTAAGTCATTGCCTTTTAATCATAAATGGCAAACTAAGGCTCAGACACTGCATCATAACTGAGGACCAAAGGTCAATTCACACCAAAAGCCACATGATTGCATTTCCAAGACTTTCAACAAGGACACATTATCCCCCCATTCTTCCAAATTGTTTTGTAATACTAAAATTACAGCTTCACGTTGAATTTCAGCCCAGTAAAAACTTGATAAAAAAAACAGTTTAACCAGTGCTGAATCTTGTAATCAGAATAACGATCTAGATATCTGTAACATTAGATTCAAGCTAGAAAAAAAGCTTGGATGAAAGGTAGCTCATGATTCAAGGACAATTTAAAAATGCTAAGGTAACCAGCACATTGTCAATTCATAAACACTTCTATGTTCTTTTACCATTTTTCTGTTTCGGTGCAACAAAATTGACTTCATAAAATGTTTCCAAAAATGTGTGTGAATCTGACCTTCAATAGTGTCATTTTAATATACAATACAAAGTGTATTCAGTGCCTCTGGTATTTTGTGATAAACACTTGGGGAAAAAAATGGGTGCTTGAGCCTTGCAAACTGCTGCTGCATCTTGGAAAAACAACAGTTGGTGGTTAAATTCAATTCTCTCTGTGGAAGACTGGCGTAACCTCACCACAGAAAAAGCAAAAATCCCCAGAGCATCAAATCAGACATCCGGGCGGTGCAATACAAGGTGAAATTAAAAATATGACTCAATACATTTTTATTAGGAAACAAAAAAACAGCTTTTACAAAATGTAACACTTTAAGACAGACAAACTTTGAACATGCCATCATGTTCACTCGATACCACAATCACATAATCTGATCGATTACACAATAACCTGTACATTGTGTGCTTCACCCACGATATTCCAATATGAAATACAGTGCAATGGCATGCACAAAAAAATACACACAGGGTTCAGTGCTGTGCAGTCATAAAATTAATTGCATTTATGCAGATCTTTACCATACAAAAGAGATACAACATTCTAACACCAGAAGCACACGCTTCAGAGGATACACCGTTTCCCATACTAAAACTATAAAGTGCTTTGTAAGAATGTAGAAACAGTAGAATATCTAGTAAAAAAGGGTGAGTGTTTTTTACATACTGCTTTAGAAGGTCCACTTGAAGGTTCAGAGCGGTCACTGCAAAACAGATAAAAAAGGGAGGGTTACATCAACTGCAGGAACATTTTAAGTTAAAACTTCCATGCGTTAAACTTTACGAACGAGCACAGAAAAACACACACACTTACATGACATATGTTTTGCTTGTGGACTTGACTCCACCAATGGGAATTCTTCTGATGATGACTGAGGAGTTTTTTGGAATGAGCGCTCCATCATCAGTGTACTCTACAGAAATGAATCAAATCAGCACGCATTCGATTATTCTCACGACTTCAGAGAAAATTGTGACATTAAAACAGTGACATTTACTGTTTGGCTACAGTGGGGAAATGCACTCAAACGCACAAACTGGCTTCCTACAGACTGTCAGCTGGTTCACGGAAAACACCGCAGCTGGCTGGCACGAGTTTGACACGCAAAATGGATTCCCGAAGCACGAGTTTGCACAGGGACGGAATGCAATACGCATGCGCCAAAATGCCAGCAAAGCGCTGGTTATGCACGGACAATTTAACTCAAATCGCCTTGAAAAAGTTGCATTTTTAACATAACGTTCAATGCAATCTTGTATTAGCGAAGAGAAATGTGTTTTTTTTTAACTATAATTCCTTTAAGGTGTAACCAGGACATTGGTTCTGAAAACAAGGCCAATACACTCAGCGGCCCACAGGGAGACAATTATGTAAAAACTCACGCAACACTACCAATTACAAGTAGTATATATTACTACATTAACCCTCCGAAAGAACTGCGAGAAGCAGACGCCGCAAACCAGTTGGGCCGGATCCGCTCGTGAGCCCACGTGCGCCGATCGGAACAAACAAGTTAAACCACAATGTTCGTGCCGAACGGCTCCCTTCAGTGGTGGGCGATCGCTTCATTTCAAAATTAAAACCATTCGAACATTGGCGTTTAAGGACTAAAATTGGAGCAACTTTTTAGCATCACAAGGTACCTAAGTAAAACCGATCCATCAAAATATAAAAGGTTGCCGTTTCGAAAAATATAGGCAAGCCTTACTTTCGACAGGAGTCTGCTAAATAGATGTATTGTTATGACATCAGCGTTAAGTACAACCTTCCATACGAATTATCTGCTAACATGGTTACTTAGTAGGCATATACTGACCTCCCACGCCATTTTACAACGTGTACTGAATATACAAATTAAGCGTTACTTACCCTCTTTAGTCTGGGCGTTGGTTATCTGCAAATCGCAGTCGGCGGCTTTGAGTTTTTCGCGACCCATTATCTGTCGCTTTAGGTCACTGAGCGTAATGTGCAGCCCATCAAACGTGACCGTGTCATAATTCAGTTTAGATGAGAATTTATAATGCACACAGGACATCGTGTAACCAGAATACACTAGCTGAATTGGCCTAACAAGGGAAAAAATCCAACGTACAATCAAACCCTAGAGAATGCACCGCGATCACTCAACCTGCGTTTTGCCAACAACCGCTAGCTGGCTAGTTATGAATAACCATTATTAATGTAGATGTTTCAACATGAGTCAGCAGGAGTAAAATGTTCTTCTCTTAATTAATCGAAGTGGGAAGGAAAGGTGGCGGGGGAATCATCAAACTACATTCACACCAATAAAAATTCAACCAATATTAAATGAC
This sequence comes from Stomatorhinus walkeri, assembly GCA_026784285.1. Lineage (NCBI taxonomy): Eukaryota > Metazoa > Chordata > Actinopteri > Osteoglossiformes > Mormyridae > Stomatorhinus > Stomatorhinus walkeri. Next base: position 11,246,355 of record JAODUD010000045.1, read on the forward strand.
ATAGTCTCAAATAAAACTTCCACAACTGCAGTCCGTCAGTGTAAAGTGATCAAAGCCGCGAACGATCTTCCAGATCCTTGGCAGAAAAAGTCCAGTTGGGTCCAAACGACACCAAAAATCAACGAAACTGAAAAGAGAGGAGGAGAGGGTAGCCAGAGAGTCCGAACCGCGATGGCGGCTAATGTCGGCCTCCACTCAGCGTCCGTGACTTCAAAATCAGTCTCTTTCTCCCTCCCCAGAACGTAGCACAGTCCAATCGAGCAATTTAAGCAAGTCCTCGATACTCCTCTAGAAATCCGTCGTGTCCACGTCCGCGCAGGTAATGGCGGATGGTGAAAAGCTTAAGGAGCTGAAATGTGACAAAGGAGAGAAAGCAGGGGGAAGAGCGGCCTAAAATGGCCTCCCTTTCCCCTCTCACCAAAACAAAAAAGGCCGTCTACCAAAAACGTCGCATCCGCCTTACATCTAAACCTTAAACACAACCCTCCCCGAGGTAACCCACCATTTTTAAATATAATCCCAAAAAGAAGATACTGCTTCAACGTCCTATTTTTAAGGGGGAAAAAAATCCGAATTAACCGTCGCCCGTATTGCCGCTCGTGTAACTACCAAATCTCTGAGAAGAACTATGGCGGACAGCTCTGAGAAACATCAGGGGTTTCCAAGGCAAAACGCAAGGGGCACGCAACCCGACGTCATGCGTAATGACGTCGTCGCCTTCTTCTCTTGATTTACTGGCGGCTCTTTCTTCAACGGTAACGCTTTATATCGTCCCCTACATATGTGGAGTGTACATAACAAAAATAAACCCAAACCTTTCAAAGACTTAGAAAATCTTAATTCTTTTCTCAGACGTCGTTTTAGTCTTTCGTAGGCGCTGCCAGAACATCTAACGGTGCTCTAACGGTCAAAATCAATTCTGCTCCTTAATACGGAAGCTGTTTAAAACACAACAAACCTTAACCCCCCCCACACACACACACAGCTGTGAATTTTCAGTTCATGCTTCTTCAATAAGGAATAAGGAAGTGTAGACATTTGGCATACATTTCATTTTATTTGTTTGGGATCCAAACTCCAACACACCTGGGGGCTGTATCAGGATTTCTAGCTTAGCCAGATAACTTGTCAGATTTAAGATGGGCTAAATTTAAGGGAACAATGCTAAAGTCCATTTAAACTGGGGTACTTCAAATCCGATTAGTTATCCAGTTTCAGGATACAGGCCCTGGAGCTGTGGTCAGTGACACCACTGAATTAGTAAATAGTTATTGCTAACAGAATTAGTTGATGATTATCTCAGGCCAAGTGGATTTTATTGTAATATCATATATACATGACAGTACAGTGATACAAAATGTAGTTCCAGGGATGCCGACTCTCCCAAACCTGACATGACACTCATGCTGCTGCAAGAACTTCACGGCAAACCCATATTATTCAATTTCAAACCTCAAATTAACTACATCAAAAGCGCTGGGATAGTTTGCAAACCCTATAGGCTATTTACAATGTAATAAATCTCTTACATACATGTAAATGTGTGTGTAGACTTGTCTCAAACTGGAAATCTTACGCCAGCCAGCTGACCAAACTGAGCACCCTGTAGTTCCCCAGGACCACACTGCAACCTAGAACAAGGTGAGGGCTATACATGAGGGGGGAGCCATTCATATATATACATGTTCATATACATGCACTTTACATACGGTGCAGTTCTGCACTGCAAACAATACCAATCTGATATTTTAAAACATTTTCCACTAGGTGGCAAACTAACCATGAATTCAATATACGGCAGATAGACAGCATGATTTTTATACATTTCATGATTACTACAGTTCATTCTACATGTACAGTTCATTCTGCTAAATGTTATTCTTTGTGTGTACCTCCTCTGTGTTTTCTTTGGAGCTGGAAACATACCACTGGCCCTGTGCTCAGATTCAAGTGGTTACAAAGGAGCTCCAACCACTGAAGGCCATCACCACCCCCTCTGTTCCACCACGGTGTTTCACACTTGTTGTAGTGGGATCGCAGCATCCCGCCTCTAATGGGAGCCAGACTGACAAAAGGGCTCCTTGGCAGGCTGGTCATCTCATGTGGTGTGCAGCTTCTCACTTCCTCAAGCGGGAAAGGACTTAGCAGCGAACTCCCACTGTGGCTAGCCCTCAACCGGAACTGTGTGTGAATTGGGTCATACATCATTCAAGTCCTTTTTTTAAATCAAATAAAAACCCAGGTGTGTGTCCACCATTGCTCAAAGACAGGCATTCAGCCCTTTATCATCAGCATAAATCAGAACATGGACTGTATATGTTAGTAGCCAAACCTTCACACCACTTATACATGCAACTGAAGAAGCTGATATAGAATAGTGATACTTAGCTAGTCCCTGTGGGGAAATTCTCTTTTCACCTACTACTGTACATCTTGCTCTCTGTGAGACAAACATACATTTGAGAGCAAACTTGGGGGTCACATGGCAGGGTCAGCCAGCACACAGCACCCCTGGAGCTAGGCGTTAAAGGCCCACAGACATATATGAACTCTGCCAAGACCAGGGCCCAAAGCAGCAATCTCCTGATCACGAGTTCAGGGGCTTAGGCCACTGAGCTACACAAGACTTACTACACCGAAGCTTAAGATGGACGTTATCAATCCCAGGGGGAACTTCTGACACAAACAGCAGCAAGAATGCTCCACACAGATGACCATGCATCCATTTTCTGAAACTGCACGTCCTACTCAGAGTCCCAGGGGGTCCGGAGCCCATCCCAGAGACTACGTGTGCAAGGCAGGGAATAACCCAGGATGGGGCACCAACCCATCACAGGGCACATTCACACAGCACTCACTCATACACCATTCACTCTCACACACACACACACCCGTTTGGGAACTCCAATTCCCCTTAGCATGTTTTTGAACTGTGGGGGGAAACTATGAGCAAAACAGACAAAGTGCAAAGACAATAACACATACTGCAAACAAATAATCATGGTGCAATACATTTTCAAAGGACACAGCACACAAAAAGAATACCCTGAAAACCAGAATATTGTAATGTTACAGAAATAAATTAACAGTTTAAGAAGGGAATAATAATAAATGAGCGTGTTGTATTTGTGTTTGATGTGTAGTGATTGTAAACCGTGATGAGGATGATTCTAATCAGCCATGAGGTCCATCAATCCTCGGAACATCACTGAAGACACCAGGACATTTCTGGGTCTGATTTCCAGCTGAGGTTTAACATTTCATTGCAGCTGGAAGAATGACTTTTAGAGGTCAGGCATCCACTATATGATAAGCTTCACAATGAGGCTGCTTCACAATCACTTGCAAGAATCTCAGGCTCCTGTCCTGGTGTGTGATTCGCCTGCTGGGATTCACTCCAACCCGCATTCCACAGTTATTTAGCCTAATTAGCCGTTCGTTAACTGCACCATTACTTATCAGCATTTCTGCTTTAATGCTTCAGTGAAGTGGCTCGTTTTCACTGTCCATATCTCTGCTCATTACCTCTCTGTCCTCTCCTCACCTTACGCCCTGGTTCCACCACATGAAAAAAAGATGCACCATTCATTCATACACTTATCTTATTGAATCTGAAACATTAAAGCAGGTGAATCTGATGTGCAGTCCTCCAACAGGGAGGGGGTGCTGTTACTGACCACGTTGCAGTGGGCCAATGTGCTTTTACAACTGATAGCCTTCTGCGATGAGGGAGTTAACTGACACCTCCAAAGGCGCAAACACTTTTCTTGACTGTGGAGAAATTCTTTGGAGCTTTGCCTTGTCTGATTTCATGTTTTTACTCTGTTGGCTGAGGCATTAGCATAAGCACAAAGGAAGGGGGGTGGCACGAGGGAAAATTTTCACGCTGGGGAGGATCTGGCTGTACAACAAGTAGCTGCTGGCTGTCACATGAGAGGGAACATTTTTGAAGCGGGGGTATCTTACTGACTTCCCCCTCCTCAGACACGCATGCCTGTATTGTAGCCAGTCTCTCAGTATAAAGCTTTGACCTACCTTATCGGGGGTTCCTGCTCAATTGTTCTCTGAAGGCAAAAGGCAAGCATGAAAAGCATGAAAGAGCTCCCCCGCCCCCCATCAAGCGCTTATCACCATCTGAAGAATTGGAAATCGGCTCAAGGGGAATCAACAAAAACCAACATGCACCTCTCTCTTGCTCACACAGCCATGCACCCACACTCAGAGGTTTGTAAGTATATCTTTGTAAGGACTCTACATTCATCTTTACGGAAAAACCCTAATCCCAACAATGATAACCATAACCCCTACTCAATCCTAACATTAACCATAAGAAACCAAACAAAATACAAGACTTCTGGCATTTTTAGTTTTTTGTATGTAGACACAGATGTTTTTACTAAATTGAACTTCCCTTGCTGGGACTGAAAAAATGGTCCCCACAACAAAATAACATGTCCTTATCATATGTCCCCACAATGAAATATACACATAACCCCCTCTCCCACACACACACACACACTCACGTCCCCTCATACCGTTACTCACAGCCATTCACACACACACATGTCCCCTCATACCGTTACTCACAGCCATTCACACACACACACATGTCCCCTCATACCGTTACTCACAGCCATTCACACACACACACACACACACACTCATGTCCCCTCATACCGTTACTCACCGCCATTCACACACAAACACACACACACACACACTCTCCTACACCCGTACATGCAAGGATCCCACCCATACTGGTGAATCTGCACCAGAACACCCCACTGACACACGAGATTGCCCCAAATCACCGTGATTAGCGGCAGCTGGCTGCCCGTGGCACCGGACCAAAGCTTCCTCCCGAGGAGCCTCTTGTGCTGCAGCCACTGCTAACAGGAGGGAGACCTACCAGTGCGGTGCCTCGCCGTCCGAAGCTGTCGGCCTGCATCTGCCACTCCGACACTCTGGAACAGGCTCAGTGAGGACCCCTGGGCTGCCTCTGAAATTATTACTCTTTAAACAATACTAATTCCCAAGCCTTTGGTAAAATCCATTTATGGTAGCATACACTGAGTCTTACAAAACAATGACCATTACTTACCGCAGACAGGTGATAGGTGCCTGTTGGTGCCCCCTGCCTGTCAACAGAAAAGTGGCAGTTCCATCAGTGACACAGACAAGCACCACTCACACACAGGTTAGGTATCGGTATCTTTGTGGGGACGGCCCTCTCTATTAATCCCTATGGGCAAAAAACTACTCCCGGCTATGACAACCTTAACCCCTATCCAGCAATAACTTTAACCAATAGTAACCAAACAAAATACAAGACTTTTGGCTATTTCAGTTTTTTGATTGCAATCACAGATTTTTATAAAATTGAGTCTTTTCTTACGGGGACCAGAAAAATGTCTCCACAGGGTAAAAAGTATCAGGATTTTATCAAATTGTGGGATCACCGAGTCCCCACAATGTAATACAGGTATCCACCCACTTTATGAAAGTAGAGCGTTCATATGAAAACTTTGCTAAGCCGAAATGGCAAAAAGCGAAGAAACAATTACCATTCATTTATATGGGAATATTTTTAGGGTCCCTAGACCGGAAAAAAACATACACTATCTTACCAAATACCACATAAAGCCCAAAATAACAGTAAAATATAGTAAGAGCAGGAATTATATTTAAATGGACAGCCTGTATAAAGTACAAATGTATGTACACTGTTGTTTCACTTACCAGAATCAACAGTCATGCGTCGCTTAACAACAGGTGTACGTTCCGAGAAACGCGTCGTTAGGCCAATTCGCCTACTTACACAAACCTAGATGCTAAAGCCTACTACGGTATAGCCTATAAGCAACGATAAATAGTACTAATAGTAACTATGATAAATACATAACCGAGTAACATAGTTGTTTAGAATCATTATCGAGTATTACATACTGCGTACAAATGTATGCGGAACACGTCAACGCTGGCAACGGAATAGGTTTCTTTACACCAGCATCATATGAGCACGTGTGAAATCGCGTTATGACGTCAAGACGGTTAAGACGTCTCTATACTAAAGGCATTTTTCAGCTCCGTTATAATCTTATGGGACTAGTGTCGTATACGCGGTCCGTTGTTTTCCCAAATGTCGTTATGTGGCTATGGCTGTGTTAGAAATGTCCACTTGTTTACGCACTATATAGTGTTCACTACATAGGACACTCAATAGGGGATAAGTGCATGCAGACTGCGGTTGATACATTTCGGACTCTGGGTGGGTGACGCTGCTGCATAATTATGCGGCGGATTGTTATCTCTGTCGCATAAACAGATACCAGAATATTCCATCTAGCGTTAAACGATGATGAAAATGTACATTTTTTCTTTATTGTATTTTTTCCTGTAATATTTGTACTTCTTGTTAGCATTGTGACAGATTAAACACGTCAGACCATGGACACCAAGGTTGGTATTTTTGGATAAGTACATGCTGTAATTGACGTTTTCACAATGTTGAAATAAAAATACAACTTTACAACATAAATCTGTGAACACATAGGCCTAACTTGATTTACAACTTGATTTAATTCACTGTATTGTGTCCACTAACACAAGCATGATGGGAACTGTAACTATCTAATGATATTGTGCATTAACGTTATTCATGTAAATCAATCAAATACATTAAAATAGCCATTTGTTGTCAAAGCAGTAGCAGCCTTGCCAGTGTTGTAGCTCACGTGCTATAAGCCAGCAACTTAACAACGGTTAACAGTTACAGTTCAGACTGTTCCAACACTAACATGACAGGCTACAATGCATGAAGCTTTAAATCGACTGATTTACGGTAAAACTACAGGTGTTACTGTGGCACACTACAGGTGTTTCTCAATATCAAGAATGCAAGGATTGTACTTTTGCTCCTTACAAAACTGGTCTTGCTAACTTGCTTCCCAAGAACGAACCCGGGGTGTAATCAATCATAGGATTGATTTCCCTCCGTACTTCTGTTTTTGTGTATTAGAACTGGTCTTCAGCAGTGGAATATGACGTGAAACAGGTACACAAGAACACAAGTACGGTCAAGTAAGCTTATTGAAAAACACCCTACATTTTGCTGTGCCTTGCTCTGATTCACAGTTGAAAATTCAAACAGCACTACAAAAATGGCCAACTCTCCATATAGTGTAATATATAGTGGGGAAGTGGACATTTCGAACACGGCCTATATATCTACAAATTGGTTTCTTCCTCTTCGGATTTCTTTCAGTTAGTGAAAGCAGATGCTAATGTAGATCTTTCCTAAAAGCGAAGTGGCGAAATATAAACATTCGTAAAGTGGTGGATACCCGTATATACAAATCCACAGTGTGAAAACACGTGCACACATAGACACACGCATACACAATCCATGATGGTCTACATTGCGGTCTACTCTCCTTCCCCTTCCTTCCACACCGGCACAGAAGCAACCAGAGCCCTGCTATCAAAATAAGGTTCATCATAAGTTCCATGTGTTGTCCAATTCCAATCCATGTTTTAAAACCCCACAGTGGATCCAGGGTTGAGTTCAGCTTTATAATTGAACCTGACGGGGCATCATAATGTAGTTGCCCCCTCCTTTCCCGGCCATCGGACACATCGGCAGTATGTGTCATGGGGAATCTTGCTACTGATGGGGGGCAGGAGGGTGGATCTGGGAGCCCCGTCCTTCCCAGTGGGGGTGGCCCGTCACAGCTCTTCCAGGCCTGCCAATCAGCTGCTGCTCCCCTCTGCTAGCCTCCCCACCGCTCGTTAAAGCTCTATTTTTGCCCTAACTGCTCACACTCCCCCTTTCTCTATCGGGAAGTGAACACTCACATATGACCCCTTGCTAATATCTAGACTTCCACCAATTCTAGGCGTCGGCTGAACATCTCACATGGGTGACCGTAAGTGCAACGTATTACATTAACGTTTTTATTTATTTAGCAGATGATTGTAACCAAAGCGACATGCATGTTATTTTTGAAAAAGCACTGTCTTACAGTCCTTGAGCAATTGGGGGTGGAGGGCCTTGCTCGAGGTCCTAAAGGTTTGAGCCAACAACCTTCTGATCACATTAATTCATTTACTGAATCAAAGTGCAGAGGGTGCATGACCCAGACTCTCCTTCATGTCCCACCTCCGCAGACTTCTGACTTCAGACTTCAGAAACCGGTGTTCCTGTGGGTGTGGCTTGGGCATCTGGCGCGACGGTGGGCAGCAATACGATGCCAGTGCGACTAAGCAGGCAGCATCTGGCTTTAATTCTGGGGGTAAAATAAACAGTAGGGGGTCCAGACTGAGGGCACCACGGGTATGGCTTAGGAGATCTTAGTCTGGCACGTTAAAAGGAGCCGTTCTGGGTGAAATAAGCAACACCCAATGACAGGCATCCTCATCCAGGGGCATATACATGGGTGGCGCCATAGGGCCACTGGCCTCACTGAAAGCAAGTTTGCCCCTTCCCCTGTCCATCCATCAACCCACCTATCCATCCATCCATCTTATATACCTCTCTGTCCTGTGCAGAGTCATGAGGGTCTTTGGCCTTCCCAGAAGCTATGGGCACATGGGAATAAAATAAGATGGAGCACCAATTAAAAACATTTAATTGGCTAATGATAAAGACGGCCCATCGGTATGAATAATGGACCCTCTTATGACTTCCGCCCTCTCCACTGTATAAATTCCTGGAATTGCCCCTGTCTGATTCTGGAACGGCAGCATGCCTCCCCAATAACCCC
>JAODUD010000045.1:11269143-11285839 GCA_026784285.1 Stomatorhinus walkeri
TGGGTGCGTCAATGAGAGTCAAGGGGCGGAGAAAAGACTTGCCAATGAGAATTAGGGGTGGAGACAAACTGGGTGTGTCAATGAGAGTCAAGGGGCGGGGAAAAGACTTGCCAATGAGAATTAAGGGGTGGAGACAATCTGGGTGTGTCGATAAGAGTCAAAGGGTGGGGAAAAGACTTGCCAATGAGAATTAAGGGGTGGAGACAATCTGGGTGTGTCAATAAGAGTCAAAGGGTGGGGAAAAGACTTTCCAATGAGAATTAAGGGGTGGAGACAATCTGGGTGTGTCAATAAGAGTCAAAGGGTGGGGAAAAGACTTGCCAACGAGAATTAGGGGTGGAGACAAATTGGGTGTGTCAATAAGAGTCAAAGAGTGGGGAAAAGACTTGCCAATGAGAATTGGGGGTAGAGACAGACAGGGTGTGTCAATGAGGATCGGGTTATAAAAGTGTTATAAAAGTAATGGAGAAGGACGGTGGGCGTGGCATGAGAGTCACGGCGGCACACTCACGCAGTATGTAATCCGCCCTGTCAAATTCGGCATCCTCCGGAAAGTGGTCGATCCTCTTACAGATGCCTCGGAACGCTCCTGTGTGAGTGAGAAACACTGGGGTCACATCCAGCCGGTGCTAATGCGCGTCTGCGCGTTACCCCGAGTATGCGCGCGAAGTCGTTTGCGCCCCCGACGTGAAGCCTCCCGAGCTCCGGGTTTAACGATGAGCGGCGGGTCACTTCGCTATTTGCGTGACACTCAGCGTGGCAGATAAACACGCGCTCGCTTCCTGCCCCCGGCTGGTGACCCGACAGAGACTGAACCGTAGCCTGAACCGTGCGATCTGGCCGCGCTCTTATTACTCGCCTGGATGCTTTTTCAATCGCTCTTTATAAATTCATGACAACCAACCTGGGTGGTGACGATGGTGGAGGTCTTTCAACATGCTTCTGGGGCGGGGTGGTGGTCAAAGAACACGTAATACAAGCAGAATTCCACCTATCAGGGTTATTAATGTTTTCAGGTGTAGCGGGCAAAAAATATGCTGAATTTTTAAACGCCTATTTTTATTCATGTATTATACTGACAGTTGTGAATTTAGTGTGAGGAAGACCTGAATACCTCAGAAGACCTGACAGCTGGGGAAACTCTGTAAGCAGTCAGTGCCCGGAATCCACACACCTCAAGCGCTTTGTTTTGTCGAGAAAATGCCTTGCCTCTGTACTTTTCAGATATGAGAATAGAATCGCCCAGACTGTGCAGTCACGTCCGCGAAGAGCAAAGCCTTTTCGTTTTCACTGAGAACATGGGAAATCGACCGATTCACCATCTAACATGCTCTGTCTTAAAAAGACGCCGTAAGCCTTATTCAAAGGAAAACAGCAATAATATATTATGGTGTGTTATCTTAAGAAATATTTATCCACATGATTTAAAAAATACACTTTATTTACATCTAACCTACGTCCAGGCACTTGCTCTCAGCAGAGTTGCTGGGTGTTATTCAAATACAATATATTTAAAAAACCATCATTTTGGTATTGCACTGTATTGCATTTTGGTAATATTCGTTTTGCAGTTGCTAACGTGACTGAGTGGATCCCCCGTAAAATAATCTCCCAAATTAAAAGTCGCCACGTTCATTAAACTCTCTAATCGGTGATGCGACTGGGTGTCTGTCACCCGTCTTCCTGCTCACCAGCTGGTGAACGCTTTGGGGACATAATCGGTTTAGGCGGCTATCCGTACTGCCGCTGCCGGCCGGCAGGAGAGTCGCGCATAGCAATCTCCCCTATTAGGTGCGAGGTACCGAATACTGTATAGTGCATGCTCAGATCTCACAATGGAAACTGTAGTGCCATCGAGGGATTTCAAAAAATATATACAACTGTACAGATACACACAAGAGCCTTCATCTGTAATCCTTACACCTAAATTGCTTCAGTGCAAACAGCCAGCTGTAATGCATGGGTAGAGCTTTAATTCATCTGCCGCTCAGGTGACATAAACGGCTTTTCAGCCCAGGTGGCAGAGCAGAGACCCGGGAGCTTAATGAGGAGAGGTAATTAAGCGCCATTCCTCTGAAGCCGGAGGTCTTCCGCACTCTCGGCGGCGAGGGCTGAATCACGGATAAACGGGAGACGGTGGCTCGCTTAAAGCGCCCTGCTCGGTGGGAGGACGGCGCACGGGCGCTCGGGGCCGCTGGGAGCGGCGCTCGGGGTTGCTTCGCGCCGTGTGTAAATCCACAGCTTTGCGACAACCTGTGTGACAAAGCGCAGGGTATTAAATGGGGTCTGCGCGATGAACACGGGGGAATAGTGTGGTAGGACAGAGGATTAGGTGGAGCAGGCTGATGTTAACGCCTGTTTGTGTGTGTCTTCCGTGTGTGTACCTGTGCCTTTTGGGGTGTATATATGTGACTATGGGATAACCTCTGGATTTGCCCCACATAGGACAAGCGATTACAGAAAATGGATGGATGGTTATGTGTCTCTTTTTGGTGTGTGTGCGCGTGCGTGTACATGTGTGTCTCTTTCCGAGATGTGTGTATATATCTTTGTCACTCTTGGTGGCATCTCTGTGGTGTGTGTGTTTGTGAGGTGTGTGACTGTGGTGTGTGTGGTTCTTTGTGGTTTGTGTGTGTGCGTATTTTCGTGTGTACAAGTGGGCAGCGATTCAGGCAGTTGAATGAAACCAGGTCTCATACGAACGACACGGTGAGTCAGACAGTGAGTCATCCCCCCCACCCTCTCCAGTAACCAGCACCACCCCCATCTCATGTAGAACCCCCCCTCCCCATCCCCAGCTAATCTCCCACGCAGCACTTGGCTGTAAACGTCTGCAGGTGTGTGCCCAATACCATTCCATAAGCATGGAGGCCGAGGCATCCCCCCTTCACACACACACACACACAGGTTAGTGATTATGTCTTTGTGGGGACTCTCCAATCAATTCTATGAAGAAAACTTTAATTCCAATATGAAGACCTTAACCCCTACCTGGACCTAACTTTAACCAAAAGTTACCATACAAAATACGAGACTTTTGGCATTATAATTTTTTGATTGCATTCACAGATCTTTGTGCGGACCTGATTAATGGTCTCTCTCTCTCTCGCTCATGCACACACAGACACAGACACACATACACATACACACATCTGTACTCATATCTTAGTAGGGATTGTCCATTCAGTTCTATCAGCAAAACCCTAATCCCAACAATGACAATCTTAATCACTACCTAACCATAACCTTAACCATAAGTAACCAAACAAAACACAAGTCTTTTGGCATTTTTAGTTTTTCGATTGCATTCAGATTTTTATTAAATTGAATTTCCCCTTGTGGGGACTGACAAAATGGTCTCGACAGCATCAAAATAACAGGTTTTTATCGCATTGTGCGGACATTTTGTCCCCACAATGTAACGTATAACAGAACTACACACACACACACACAGCTTAATGCATCGCCTTCCCTATTCTCATTGGTCACATGACTCTCACCGCTGCAAATGACACAAAGCAAAGTGGCTTGAGACGAAGATGGAGAGGATGGGAATTATGTGGAAAGTGTGAAACGCTATCCCTCCACATTCCATGCCTTTCCAGCTCCGTGGTCTCCCTCGCTTTCCGCATGTAGAGTCTGATTGGCTGATTTCTTTCGCACGGCCGCAAGCCAGCTCTCAGCCGAAGGAGGGGTGTCTCAACACGTCAATGACAGTGCAAAAAGATGTGAGTGAAGGGGACACCCTGTGCTGGTGACCCTTAATAAAAGAGCAGGCAGCAGCAGCCTCATGGGTGATGTGGAACAAATCAAACCTGGCTCCCACACTTGGCGGCACGGCACATCCAACAGGGCAAGGCTGCTGATGGGCGACCCTGATAGGTTGCGGCCCTGAAAGGCCCTTCCTGCTTTTTCTTGGAATCCAGTCCGGAAATCGGAGCCTGCCTGCCCGTGGTTAGCATCTAAAGGCTTCCCATTTGTACGGAAAAAAAAATGAATGAAAGTCCGTTAATATTTAAATGCCCAGTTTAATTTAAAGCAGGCTGTCCAGGTCCCCACAGAAAGTGAAGCTCACACCGTGGAGTCTGCATCACATCGATTTGACTTTCTCTCAGTTGCTGTTTCTCGCTATGCCAATGAAAAGGCACTGCTGATAATTTGTCCGGCAAGTCACAGCCTTCACATTCGGCTCTGTGATTCCAGGATGTACACCATGGCATTCAAACGCAGACAGCAAGCAGAGCATTTCCAGCTCACCTTCCTGTGCTATCTGCGGAGGTAATCTTACGATTTGCCCCCGATTAACTCAGCCTGGTTACCTCATTCACACATGGCTCACTCATTCACAGACAGCGCCGTCATTCACAGACAGCTCGCTCATTCACAGACAGCCAGAATCACAGCACAGCCAGAACCACAGCCCCTGCTGGAAAGAACATGACAAAACCGCAGTTTCAGTCCATTGTGCTTTAAAACTGATTTCTGTGGTGGATGGAGGCAAATCAGTGATGTCGAGTACAAATTGGTACTCTACGGATGAGCGTGCATTTGTCTGTGAGAGATCAAGCATATTGCTACCTATATTCTATAGCTCTGCCTCAGCAACCTGAGTGGAAATGGCTTTACTAAAAGAAAATACAGTCGCTGTTAGCTGGATCAACGAAGAGCGATACAGCATCTAGTGAGTATAAACAAGCAGGCTCAGACCTGACACTACACCAACCACACAGGTATGTCCCAGAAATCCTAGCTAGAGCTTCTGGCCAGGACCAAAGCACCTCACTGAATAACATCTTACCTCAGAACATAGTGTCGTGCCCAAATAAAAATCACTCTATTGTGATTTGAAACAAGAGCAAATAATCCCCCAAAACACTCCATCATTAAGAGTCTAATGGAAGACTATAGTGTTCAATCCTAAGCACTCCCTCTTTTAAGGTCTAACAGAAAAGCATGTGTTCAAAGCAAACACTTTTAAAGGTATATTGGAAGACCATGATGTTGAATATATCTTTGCCTTCCAGCAGAGCCCAGGAAGCCTGATCCGTGGAGTGGACCTTGGGAGATTCAGTGCCCCACTGATTTGACTGACACTTGACCCGCACCTTGTTCTGGGCTTGCCTGATCTCTGTATTTTCTCTGCCTGGGTTTAATAATAATAAAAAAACAAACAGCAAAGTCTGAGCCCCAATACACAGCGAGTGAAAAAGATCCCCCAAAAAAGCTCATTTACGATCGTGTGAAATTCTTTTTTAAATAGCTGCCCATTTCCTCTAACGTCTGCCCTGTATTATGCAGGCCAAACAGTGGACGAAAGGTGGAAATCCATTTTGTTGTTGTTGTATGTAGTATGTACTGACAGTGGAAAAATACCATAAAAAATCATAGAGAGCGAGACAAAACCAGGTAGAGTAACTCAACGTGGGAGGACGACCAGACAAAAGGTCCAGACTGGCACTTCAGTGGAAAAAATAAACACTACATAGAAACCAAAGAGGAGAAAAAGCCAAAGAGTTTACTCAAAGGAATTGGTGGAAAGTTACACTTTCAAGAGAAATATGACATTTGATCTGGCCTGTGGCAGATTCCTGCACTGCAGTTAGATAATAACGTCGCCCCCTAGTGTCACAATAAAGACTTCGTGAAGTTTCCAATACAGTGCGGACTTTCTGCAAAAGCCATGCGTCGTCACGCCTCTGTGAAGGGCAGTACCTTCATCAGTCTGCAGAGGAAATGCCTTTGCAATTAGCTTGCGGCTACACTTTAATGATAAGGGGAAACCATAATAATTAGTCCTGATTAGCATTTATTAAAATCTGTGTTTCGCAATCGTAAGCAATAATGTAGCAAGCAAAACAACCATTTAGACTGACGTTATAATGTAACAAACCAAGATTTTATGATGATGGTGGGCCTTTCGCTCTTTATTCAGCAGGGGTCAATCCATTAACATACCTTTAAGTTCTATAACGGTGCCTTAAGTAGGTGTCATCCTTGGCCATAAACAAACCATTCGGTCAGTCAAGCAATTTATTATCCTATTGGCCAGCCAAACAAGACACTATCCTAATAGTCAGCAAAGCAAGACATTATTGGTCAGCCAATCAAGAGACTGTCATATTAGTAAGTTAAGCAAAATCACTACACTGTCGGTCAGCCAGTCAAGCTATTCTATTGGTTAACCAAAGAATAAGCTATCCTATGAGCCCGCCAAACAAGACGCTTAGTCATCCAGGCTAGGCGCTATTTTATTGGTCAGCCTGGTATTCTACACTCTTTATGGTGAGAAACAGGATGAAAGAGGGAAGACACCGAGGCAATAAAACCTCACAGAGAGGAGAGTCCTCTCGTTGCCGCACCTTTATCCCGCACTCTGGCTGTTGCTACTGTAGGAGGCGTTCACACCAGCTCAGACACGCTCCATGTCACACCAGCTGTGCAAATCCCTAGCTAATTTCATCAAAGCAACATACAACCGCACCTCCCACCGCCACCAGTGTTTCCTTCTCAGAAATGGTGTCCTTCAGAAATGAAACCTAGGAAATATTCTCAAATCAATGAAAAGGTATTATATAGTATTTCTTAGCAAGTGAGGTCGATTTAACTATGTTTACAACAGAAGCGTTCTTCAGGTGCTGTGAGATTAACGCATATAAAATTTATTTTGTGTTTATAATACGAGTTACAAGCAAGATAATAAAATTGTTGCAAGCAAGCCTTATCCAGAGCCTGCTTTGTTTACACAGATGTGGGCTACGTTCTGTCAAACCCTGCTTAGCACACAGACAACTAGTCTTTCAGGGATTCAGCGCCCGGGTCTGAGAAAGGGCGAGTGCGCTTTACCGAATTAAATGGACGTCACTTGACGACATGTCATGGACGTAATATTTTCCAAGAGGATGACAAGTATGACAGGAGATCAAAGCATGATTTCCAGTGTCCAACTGGTACCTCCTTCTTGTCATCACTACATAATCTTCACAGAGATTTTATAGGGTTCACGTACTGTCAGGTCAACACGCCGTAACGTTTTCTTAAACAAGTTATTTTCATAAGGGCCGAACAAGACCTAAAATGGCTGCATTTTAGGTTTAATAAATATGTTTAATATTTTCTGCTAAAGATAAAAAGCAGGAATCTCACCACTGGAAAACACTTCGGCGTTATATTCAGACTGCGCTTGAAGACGTACGGGGGGCAGATGCGTACTACATGTGTATTGGTGCTGGGCGCTGATTTCATATGCGGCATACCTGTAAGATTCACATCCATCCCGTATGCTGGTTCATGCTGTTTAACGCCGATCATCTTAGTCATCTTAAAGCGCTAGTATAGCATAATGTAATTGTGCAAGAAGAGCACAACGCGAATATGCATTACTTGGGCTATGTTAACATTCATAATTCCGTGCCGAAGATCATTGGAGTCGCTATTAAATAAAAAGAGAGGGTGAGTACTGTACAGATGTTCACATTTTTTGACACTTAAAGGGTACAAATGACTCATGGGTTTTATTTAAAGCCCCCCCCCCCCCCAATTCCTTCATCAAAATGCGTTAATGAAGGATAGGCAATGCAGACCCTGAATCTGAACCAAAACCAAGTAAGTTTGGGAGACAGATAGCAGACATAGGGCGAAGCAGAGGTGAAAGGCTTCCATTTTAAAGTACAACGTCTAGGACATCTTATAAACCTTACGCACCCACTGAAACCCCGGTCTTTACCGATCATTTATGCTCCCCGAGAACATATACGCATAACAGATTCCGGGAATAACTCCAGATGCGTATGACTGCTGCCTCCAATTCTAATAGCTTCACGCGGAGTCCATAAGGGATACGGACACGTTAATTTGTTTCCAAACTACTACCGAGTTCATCAATCTACCTTGCTGCATGGAAAGGGACACCTCACGAAAAGCCAAAAGACTGATCGCGAATTTAGTGACATCTCTTTCACATGCCCCGTCTCTATGGATAAGACGAAGCCACTATAGGGTTTGAACTCGCCCATCCGGCCAACCGACCTTCCAGGCAGCAGGTCCTCCACAGCCCCGAGTGGGTCAACACTTCTTCATTCTTCCGGTTGGTCTCGTTGTCGCCCGGCGCTTTAATCCGACACACGCCCCTGGAATATAACCAGTAGTCTGTGCCCACCGCTATTGTCATTAGGCTGAAAGCGGCGAATGCGCCCACCGTGGTAATCAGTATCTGGACACCTCTGTCACACATTGTCGCTGTGCTTCATTCCAGGGTGCGGGGACTTATTTAAAAAAAAATAATAATAATCAAAATAATAAAACTGGGCGCGAATTACAGATGCCCCCGCCTGCCTGCTTCGCTGCCTCCCGACACAAGACTCCAATCGACTTCAGCAAGAAATTGCATGATCTTCAACTTTTTTTCCACGGTTGTCGGGTCTGTAGCGGCTGTGGTACTCTTCATTTTTTCTTAAAATGAACCTCTCGCAACCTGTAATGACTTCAGTGTCCAGATCCTTCAGAAGTCCCCATTGGAGGAGGTGCATCGGCACCTCTTAAGTGAAGACTTGTTATTCTCCTATTTCTTAGAAAGCCGGTAGGGGAGACCAACGGAATAAATTGTAATAACCTTATTTAGTGAAGCACAGACCCGCAAAATAAACGCAACTAATATATAAAATGAGTCCAGAAATTCTTCCGTACAAAATATTTTTATAGAAATAAAGAAGGCGCAACTATTTCAACTAGAATACTTTAATCACTGGAAAAATATTAATTTAAAAAATATGTTTATGAAACAGTCTAACAAGTTAAGCAAAGGCGTCAGGCAAAATTGTCGATTTTTGCTCTCCAGATGAAACATAGTTCAATGCAGCACGTAAGAATCGGTCACAGCTCTGTAATATAAAACGGCAAATACCTAATGACAGGTCGTCGTTGATATATAAATTCTTCCAAATGTCATCTTCTGCTCTCCAGCGGATTTCCTGAACGGATGCGCTTATCTAAGTACAGACAGGTGACACAGAGGCACCGGCTGGAGAGGCGCCGACGAAGAAATCAGCAAAAAAAAAAAAAAAAAACGCATATAATCGGGTGCATTCACGTAATCTCAATAGCGGCAGTGGCTGCAGCCGAGGGGCTGTTTCTGGCTCCTGCCAATGTGGCACCGAAATGACAGCCCCCACGTTGCGCTCCGAAACAACGCCCACAGCCGCGCCGGGCGGAGGGAGCCAGGCAGGGAGGAGGGCGGCCGGACGGACGCAGCGCTTCTGCATGGACGATTCTGAAGCGGTGCCCCCGGCGGCTCAGACGGTGCCACTTAGGCCCCCATATGCAAGAGAAAATATTGTCAAGTGATGCATAAAAATCGACCCCGGAGGACATAAACGTACCAAAAGAGACTAACAAACATCTCTAAATATCTCCGTGTAACATAATGGGTGCAAATTGCTACCAAGATTGATCATATCAGACAGTTCTTGCCTTTCACTAAAATATACACGTGAGAAAATGTGAAAAAGAAAAAACAGATGCCAACGGGTTTTAATTATCGCTTTTGTTAATTAAGCGCGATGATTGATTATTCTAACCGTCATTTTCGCCTGTTGTCACAATTCGGATATTATCATATAGAACAGACCGCAGGAAACCGTGCATTGCGATCTGAACAAATAAAAAAATGTATTATTAATAAGAAATTATTGGACTGCACATGACAGGCGAAGACAGCAGAGTCAAGCCCTGCCTTTCATTCTCTCTGTCGTCGTACAGGTGCATCTGTTATATAGCCTGCAGTTTATTTGACGACGGTATATATCGAAATGTTGCGCCTTGAATCGCCAGGACACACTGCTGCTTATTATTCGCTTTAGGCACTCCTGTGTGAACAGCGTGTATGGTAATCCTGTAGGTGGGAAGGTGGATTAAAAGCACAGCCATTTCCAGCGACCTCTAAACTCACCGCGCGGCTGCTCCGCTTCGCTACTTTAGCACTTCTTAGTTAAATCACCACATATCCCTCTGATATAGATTACTAAAACAGACTCTCTTTTTAGAGGAAGGGGACGTAATATATTGATTTTTAAGGGTTTTGCGATCTACACTATTTTAGAAGTAATTTCATCAGATATCATGCAGTGTAATAAGCAATTTCGTGATAAATATGCCATGAAAATCCATCAGTTTGTGTAAATCGATGAATGAACGAATGAATGCAAATTCATTCAATAAACAAACAAACCCGATGGAGAAGTTACTGTTAGGATGACAATGAAGAACAAAAATGTTGTTATATTAAACCTATTTCGGTTACTGTATTTTTAAACTTTTATCTAACGGCGCCCTTGTCGGCCGAGGAGCGGTCAGGACTGACGCCTCCTCCGACGTGTATTCTGCCAGCCACCCGCTCGATGCAGGTTTCGCGGAGCGAGGTAACACCCCCGGAGGAGAGCGCTGCTCGCTGGATTCCACACAAAACCCCACAGACACCCAGCTGACTGTAGACGTCGCTATGGAGTGATGAGAGGGTCTAATACGTCCGTGTGTCACATAGCCCCGTCTGAGGTCTGGGAGGGGACCTGGCCGTCTATTGGATTTGAACCAGGTCATGAAACACGGCCCAGATTGTGAGAAGAGCCAATGGAGAGCCCCTGTGGATAGATGTAGATTATTTTGACAGTAGAGATTCATAAGTGTAATATTGAGACACATTTAAACATAAAATGAGATACTCCAGATTGGTAATAAATCAAGCTAGCGAATGTGACGCGTATCAGAATGTATCAGACGCGAAGTCAGAGTCAGCTTCCTAATTTCATGCGGTCATATTTATTATTGATATTAAACGCAAGCCTGACAGAAATTAATATTTAAATGAAGACATTTGAAGTCTCATATCATTATTAAATTACAATTATTTCCAGTAGATAATGCATCTAATTTCAAAGTGAAAACTTCAGTACTCCTAAACTCAAGTAATTTTCCGTTCTGCTTGTCCAAGTGGGGGTTGTGATACAAAAATGTACGGAGAATTATTTATACTTGGTTAATTTCTGTTTGTCTCAGGGATACAGACGTGGGAATAGAGAGTGAGAAAGGGGCGGGGCTTGTAGGCGTCAGCTCTCAGAGACAGCTATCACAACTGGTGTGTTCTTGCACGTTGCACATTGTTCTTGCACATTGTGATGATATTATCACTTGCTGTCGCGGCACCTCGGAAACAGGAACTGATTAGCTGTGCAGTTTGGCTGAAGTTTCTTTCTTTTTTTCCAAGGTACAAGAACAGTTCCCTGGTATAATCTCAACCTGATGCTGCTATGGCCTCTCTTCAGCTGCGACCGGCAAAGGCACCGCGGGTGCGGCTGTCAGTCACAGCCCTGACACGTACTTCACATTCTTCTTGGGAATAATTTTTACCGAATTATTTCACTGAAGAAAAAAAAATGCAATATACCTGAACAATTAAATCCCACAATAAATAATTAAACATAATACATTGAGAATACGCTATCAGTCGGTACTTGCCGTGCAACCACTGCAGAGGATTCAAATGCAGAAGCACGTTTGGAAACGGGCGCCCCTGTCCTCTTTATTCCATCAGCATCCGATAGGCACATGCACCCAGCTCACTCCCTAGCTGCTGGCCTTCAGAGCTCTTACTGGAGAAATGCCAACTAACATCGAACTGCTCATCATCAGCATGTAGTTGATATATCATGTTCCTTCCTGTACTCAATACCCAGCAAGCCAACGTCACTTGACAAATCCTCCACAAGCAGGCGTGCACTGGCTATCAGGATGTTTGGGAATTTTCCTGGTGTGCCGGTCTTGTGTGATCTGGTCCTTCTTCCCCAATCCTGGAATTATACAGCCTAAATACCAGAGGTGCCCAACCCGTTGGTTGATCTCGGCATGTTTCCAGGTCGATTGCAGGAGATGATTAACTGGCCAACTGCTCGGTGGCAAAATATACCAGGGGGGACACCCCCCCTCCCCCGATCAGCAGTAAATTCCAGCGCTACATTTTCTTGCCAGTCCTCCCCTGTCCACAAGCCACTTAATGGATGTTTTTCACCCATGGTTCCTTGAAGATGGAACAAGCCTACATGCAATATCTCTAGTCCCTCATGACCTTCAAGGCATATTTCAGGACTCATATCTTCAGAGAACATCACAACTAATCTCATCTATTCGCTGACCCCCACCAGCACGCTGTGTCGGTTGACTGATCCACTGATGCGGTTTCAGCTGGAACTACTGCGTGCCTTGTCATTGTAGGCAATGCTTATAGTTAATGCCCCGTAGACTTGGTGTGTCGGGTACACCTGCTCTTCAACACAGTCGGCCTACACATCTAAACAGGAAATTATGTGACTAGAACAGATCATACACAGCATGTATACTGGGGCTGCATGGTGACTCAGTGGAAAGCAGTGTTGTCTCATATCTTCATGGTTGGGAGTATGCGGTGTTTGCATGTTCTCCTCATGACACGTGGGCTCCTTTCAGTGCTCCGGATTCCACCTGCCATCCAAAAACTTGCAGGGAGGAGAACCAGCATCCCAAAATTGATCATAGAAGATTGATGGATGCATCTGGGATTGTGAGGTTCAGGAACCGCACAAAAATAAGTGTTATAATGGCTAAGACACGTGATCAAAGTGATTCTGAAGGTGGTGTGACTGCTGGCGCCAGACAGTGTGTTTCCAGGATCTCAGACACGGCCACCCCCCTGGGATTTTCATGTATTACACTGCTGAGAGTTTACAGAGAATGGTGCGGTAAACAAACAAAAGAAAAAAACATCCTTTTGGGGTGCAGTTCTGTGGCCGAAAACACCTTGATAATGAGAGAGGTCAGACTCGTTAAAGCTAACAGGAAGGGCCGAAGTGCCAGAATAACAGCTCAGTGCAGCAATCCTGCGCTGGAAGCTTCTCTGAACGCACAAGTAGTCTATCTTTAGCAGTCCAGGAGAGCAAAGGGGAGGGGGGGGGGTCATACATGATACGATGCAGGCTTACCTATTAATCTACGAGCTGAGTGGAGATTCCCTGAGGTGATATTTATTTGTTTAGCTTTTCTGATGTTAGGTTCTAAAAAGTATCTGTATATCATTAGAAGCCCAGCCCATCAGCTGCTGTACCTGAGCTCAATTCCCTGGCACCCCTACACTCCTGACACATCACCTGCCTCGTTTGCACATCACTTTGGACAAACCCCTCCGCTAAATGTGAATGTGATTCCTCCAGTACCTCTCCACACACGTAGTGCCCGCGTTGTCTTAAAACAGATCAGCACTATGACCCGGAGCCTGCCCAAAACGTTGACCAGAACACGCAGCACAAATTTAAAGTCCTGCACTCCAGGATTGGGCTTAAAGGGGACGGCATGGTGGTGCAGTGGTTAGCACTGCCTCACACATCTGGGACTTGGGTTTGGTGTCTGCCATGGCTCCATGTGTGTGGAGTTTGCATGTTCTCCCCGTTTCATCGTGGGGTTTCCTCTGGGTACTCCGGTCCCCCCCCCCCACAGTCCAAAAATACGCTGAGGTTAATTGGAGTTGCCAAATTGCCCATAGGTGTGCATGTATGACTGACTGGTATGTGCCCTGCAATGGGTTGGCACCCCATCTGGGGTTGGTCCCTGCCTTGTGCCTGTACCCTCTAGGATAGGTCCTAGACCCTTCTGTGATCCTGAATAACAGTTACAGAAACTGTTTGGATTGGCCTTAGACTCCTAGAGCTTTGTTCCTTGCTAAAGCGTAAATTTAAAATTATTTGGATTTTTTCTGCTCCGACATTTAATAACACATAACGCAGAACCTGCTGACGTCTGAGATGCGGTTAAATCTTCGTTAACCACTCGGGGGAAACTGATGCTACAAGAAGCACAACATGAAAGCACTTCAGACTGAATTGCTTTTAAGCAACAGGGGGTTGTTCTGATCTCAGGCAGCCTTACAGAAATGAGCAGGGGGGGGGGTTCTTATAAACTCAGGCACCCAGGGGTAGGTTTGTTGTTTCCGGGGCGCGACTCAAAAGGTCACTAAATCAGTAGCTGGCGAGTAGTGAAAAGATGGTAGCTAGCTAGCTGGTTAGCAGAGCACGCTGCTTCGGCATCTCCTAATATATTTCATATTTAGTGCAGTGACAGTGTGCAGACAACAGGGGCCCCAGAAACCTCTGGGGCCCCACACCAATGTGTGGTTTGAGTGATGGCAAACACCTCTGCTGCAGCCAGAGTAACAGAAGGAGCAGCAGACCCCTCATCCGAATAATCAACGTCAACGCAGAACACAGACCTGCCGACTCACTTCATTATGTTCCAAGCTTTTCAAGTTAATTTCATAAGAATGCTGTGGCGAAAACTGAAATAAAAAGCCTTGGGGGTTAGTGGATGACAAGTTTGCCGTGTTTTAAATGTGTTTAAATTTAAACTTTGAGTGTAAATTGTAATTTTATTTGGAAAGGCCCTGAGGCTTTCCAAGCATGAGCAGCCCTCCGCAGCCAGAGAATGAGGATTTGAATCGTAGCGAATTTACTTGAATTAATCCAAAGCTGCGTTATTTTTCATTTTAATTAGCAGTAAATGGTAATTAATATCTTTGAAAGGAACTTCCTGTGCCAACACATTGTTAATTGGTTAATTATCTTTTACATTCACCCTAATCAAAATTTAAACATTTAATAACCGATTCATTTTAATTGCCTAGATTAGCCCATAATCCATAATATTGGTGTCCATGTTGATTGTATTCCTTCAGTTATTGTCGTCAATGACTGATTCTGTGTTCTGTTGTCCATTGACGTCTCCGAGTTGGCAGTGATCACCTGATGTGTTTTTAAATCAATAAAAAAAGTGATCAAACTCCACGGTGGCTTTTCAGAAGGCCACAATGTCTGGAGGGCTCACCTTGCATGAAGGTCACCAGTGATGTTTGTGAGGTGATGGGATCTATGACCGTGTGATGCAGCATGTGGGATTTGATTATTATTTAAAATTTCTTTGTTTTTTGATTGACATAATAAATTTGCAGGGAACGGATGTCAGTTCCGTGGTCAACCAATTATAATGACAGTCATTCAATAAAAACATTAGTAATTTGGGTTTCAACTTTGATTAACCCCTGTTTGTCAGAGGGCATTATAAGAGCAGATTGCACTAAATCAACAGCAGGAGTGAACATTGAGATATTCAGTAAGACAGAGAGATGCCAAAATATCTTTTGTAACATGGTGTCATTTTCAGTAGCAAACAGTAATCTCCACTCAGTCTGCTATCCAGTTTCAAGCCCCTGTTCAGTTAAAACGGTGACTCAAGGCCCATTCAGGCAGGGTGGGATTCTTAGTTCTAGGTTCCAATCAAAAAGTCACTTTAGAGCTGCATGCCTACCTCAAATACTAAATAATTAGCTAGCAAGTACAGTCAGACGATAGTAGCTAGCTGGTTAGCAGAACATGCCGCCTCAGTGTCTCCTAAATAAGGGACACGTTCATTTAATACTTAGTGCAGTGAATGTTTGTGGCCAACAGGGGGCCCCATGCACTACACACCGAATGGGGCTTAGTGGCAGGAATAGTGGCTTGGCCTGAAATCTGGTCCTGGCCTGGTTGGGGGAGTTCCTCTACATTCCTGGAAGTTGGCAGCAGCAGGGCTGGACATGTCAGGGAGCTCACAGGAGGCAAGTGCTGCCTCTGTCACTGTATGAGAAGCTGTTACAAGGTGGTCTCACCTGCTGGTAACCCAAACACCTGCAGATGAGGTATGGAAGACAGGATGCCAACACTGGGCCTTACCTCATCCACTTTGTCCCTCTCTCTCTCTTGGCATTTTCTGAGCCTCGGCCAGCAAATCATCAGGACCACAGTTGATGACTAGGAGGGGTTTTGAGTGGGGGGACAACTTGAGGCATCTGTCGCTCCCAGCTTCACCTAGGCAATCAACCATCAATCCTTGTCCAATGACTGGCATCCTCTGCTGTGGCCCAGCTGCTCTCCTGCACCCCTTAAACAAGCTTGAAGAGAGGAGAATGAAAAGGGCCGTTAGACTCAGGCTGCATGATCGATGCCTGATAACACCAGTAAGGGGCAGTGTCCTACACAACAAATCAGTTATCCTCGTTTTAACCCGCTGGGGGTGGCTCAGGTCCCATCAGTGCCCCCTGCTCCGCTCGCTAACACATGCGAAAGCTCAACAAGCAAACAGAGTGACTCCTTCTGTAACCAATCCCTGGGTCTTCAGACAAAGATGCTTGTGTAAAGCAGCCTTCATCTTTGACTGGAATCTCGTTTCCCGGTCAGTCTGCAGACAAACAAACAGGGGAGTTGGACTGAATAAATGAAGGAATAAATGAATAATGAATAACACATCACAAGGCATGGGGGGGCACCCCACTGTAAATCTCTGCCTGGGAGGGGGGCTTCCTCAGACTGCCTTATCTATTTGAGTCTAATTAGCATAGAAATGACTTCAGCAATAAAGAAGCAATGTAGTCTCACCTGAATGCAGGTAATACTCATAGCTGTGTTAGCGAACATAATTAATACTCATAGCTGTGTTAGTAAACATGATTAACACTCACAGCTGAAGCTAGCTAACACAGGAAATGCTCATAGCTGTGTTAACAAACACAGGTAATGCTCATAGCTGTGTTAGCGAACATAATTAATACTCATAGCTGTGTTAGTAAACATGATTAACACTCACAGCTGAAGCT
>JAODUD010000045.1:11328799-11340800 GCA_026784285.1 Stomatorhinus walkeri
CAGTAACTCTCGGTGAACAGCGAAGCTCCCCCTGCTGGCAGTTTGGGACAGACGCCCAAGACTGAGAGAGATGGTCTCCGGAGCTCCTTGGCAGAGACGTGGCCACTGGTGGGAAGAAACTGCGTTCGGAGCCAAGGCATTATTTAATTAGCATCCGCTGTGCGTGTGCCGCACTTTTCAAACCAGTCTGTGCTGGGTACCCTTCACCTGCCGGCAGGGTGCTACATGCCATGAGCGAGCAGTCGCCGTCAACACCGAGTTAACAAGGGGCTCCTCCGAGGAGTCCTGCTGAGGAGATTGACCGGAGTGTGGAAGCTGGAATTAAGGCATGCCTGGAGGCCAGCTGGGATCCTAACGGCTACCTCATGGCTGAGATAGCAGGTCTCAGCCAGAAGTTTGACACCCAGAAGTGGGTCAGGAGTCTAGCTCTTCGATTTCCTGGAATTTCCGGAAACTGACAAACATGTGTGGCCTAGCTCAGAGACAGGCGGCCGAAAACAGAAAGGGGGTGGGGCTCCCTCAGGGACAACTGTTCTCGAAGAGGCAGAAAAGAAGGCTGGGGAGGCACAAGACGATTTCCAGAACCTTCCTGTCCCCACCCTTTTTACTTGATAACCCTCCTCCCAGCATCCACAATATAAAACCTCCTACTTCTAGTAACAGCCAATCCAATGTGGTTCTGAAGAATCATTAAAAAACCAGGTCACTCATGACGGGCCTTGATACACAACCCTGAGGGACACAATATTCCTGCAACCACCTTAGTGGGTTGCCAGGGGAACGGGTCACGCTTAAACTCCTTGCCACTGGCTCTTGACCAACAAGCATTGTTAACCACGGCCACATTCTTCAATGCCGCTCCATACCCAGGTAGCCGCTGAGGAACTGTGTCACACGCCTGCGACTGCCTTTCCCCGCCCCCCCCCCCGCCGGCGCCTCTTCAGCAGCCTGGCCCACATGGATGACCCTCTTTTATGCCAACTCCTTGAGCTGAGCAGGAGATGGCAGTAGGGAAAGAAAGAGGGGGGGGGAGAGAGGCAAGGGAAAGAAGAGCCACATGAAAACAAGTCTCACTCCAGACATTCCTTGCCGACGGTTCCTCGATGGTGAAGCAAGCTACTCATCCACATTAGGTCATCTGAAACCCACTGAAACTTGAAGAGACCCATTTCTTTGTAAACCACCTCAACTAGCCCATTTGACAACTAACCTGCTCCTTCTTCTACCATCCGTTAGTTAAGGTCTAGCGGCAACACTGGATGATCATGTATTTTACACTTCTATCAGGAGGCCGGATATTACACTTCTATCAGGAGGCCGGCTCTTCTTTTAGGTCCTCATATTAGTGTGCCATGAATCATATAGCCCTTGGTCCAATGCTAAACTTGCACTTGCTACAGGTCACTCATTGGATGGAGTCCAGCAGTCCTTGTACCCAAGTCGGCTCCTTGACAGGTGTAGGCTTGTGATGCAGTATCTGCACATAAAGCTCCCTGCTAAATAAACACACGTATTAGTAAATGAAAGGAGTATGTGTGAAACTGCCATTAGCTGACAAAAATAAAACGTGCTTCCTTTCCTCTGAGAAGAACAGACTATAGGAAGCAATAACTGCCTTGAAGGAAGCAAGACTAAGGCGAGCTTCGGATGGATCGCCATGTTTCCTCCATCTGACCCAGGAGTGTGAATGGAGTGGCCGCGCGATTCCAGGTAGGTCCCGGCACGCTGCCGTGGGGAGCGGGTTTGGTTTGATCCTTTAGTGAGCCTGAACCAAGCTGACATTTAAGTCAATCCCTATCACCTAGACTGCGAGATTTGTTAGTCTTTCGGTTTGTCCCTTAACTTTGATGATGGTTCCGGTTCGCACTGAAAAGGGGAATGAAGCAGAAAAAGCCTGAGGTCCCCCCAAGCATCATATGGCCCCACCCTCAAGGCCTAAGCAGCGCTTTCCTGTTTCCCTCCCGTCTCTCTAAAAAGCTCAATGTTAGTCAGCCTCATGGTGTTTATCATCCACCGTCTCCTTAAGCCACTTGCACTCAGTAGCATAACTTTTTAAAATCACCCCAACACAACTGAACAGAGAGCCCAATGATAAAGGAGGGAGGGGTCAAAGGTGCACGGGAGGGAAGGGGAAAAGGATGTGGGGAATGGAAGATAGGAGGACAAACCATATCTCTCACAATGAAATCTGTGTTCCTTATCAAAATGGAGTCCGCTTTGGTCATGCTCAACAATATACATGCTAAAATAAACACAGGCCAATACCTTTAAAGCACTGTTTTTCACTCCTTGGAGACCCACAACCGGTCCACATTTTTGCTCCCTCCCACAGTAGGATGCAAAAAAGGATCACACTGGGAAACACTGCTTTAGAGTATTCGTAGATACCCTGGATAACGTACAAGTATCCTAATTTTAATCCACAGCCATTTAATGAGAAGTTTCAATAAAAGCAGCTTCATTTCCTATTTAAGCCTGGTGAGTCACACAGAAGATTAATTTATATCTTAACAGTATCACCTACCCTAATGATAAATGGCACTGACATAAGAACTGCAGGACTATTAGCAGAGGGGGGCGATGTCAGAAACACCATGGGTGCTCATTCAAAACGGAAAGCCACCAAATGCAATGATTAACCTGAGGTCACACAGTATTGGGTGATATAACGGCTCCTGTATGTGGAGCAGGGGGGGGTGTGCGCGCCAAGAAGCACAAATCTTTTTGTAGCTATTGTCATATTCACATCTGCCACACAGAAGAGCGTCTCTCTGAAAGCACACCGTAGTGGCTGCAGCGGTGCGCTGAAAGCGTCCACAGAACAGCGGCGCGACAATCAGACAACAGGAACCCAGCAGCGTGACGCGGCGGCCCAGGCAGCGCCTTGCTGCGCCGATGCTGCCGGCATCAAGGCGTCCCGCTGCGCCGGGGCATTCCGCCATTCCGCCGCTTTTCCAGGATTCGGTCTCATCTTAACTACAGCAGCCACAGCATCCGTGATACTTCAAGGAAGCAGGCAAGGAACTTTCCGGAGCTCAGATGAGGAGACCGTCTGTTCCCTCCGGTGCCTTGTCTTTCTTCTCAAAAAGGCAGAAAATGGAGGGAAATGCACCAGATAAGTGTCGCGCCGCCGCGCCTCTTTTTTTATTCGTCCGCGATACTTATGTTTGAAAGTACTGGAAAAGTGACTGCGAATATACATGACCGCAGCCCACAGGGAGCGCAGTGACAGAACCCATCCAAAACCACTAGAACAGGGTCGAACGGAGTCTCGCTCACAGAGAGAGCCCGGCTCGGTTCCGATGGGCTTCTGCTTGATTGCCTGAAGGCAGCAGATACTTCAGCCGAATCCTGCAAACATTCTGTTCAATTCCCAGCTAATAACAAAGTGATTCAAATTCAGGGTCACATACCCACATTTTACCCGTATTCCAACAATCAGAACGATGTAATTAACTCAGTAAAAGTTTTTTTTTTTTCCCTCCCTACACATACAATATGTTTTCTTACTGATTTAATTTCAATCTAAAACGTGACCTGTGCATCCTGGAGAGTCCACAGGTATCAGGATCCAGACTTCGGACAGGAAGAGACATCAGCAGACTGCGCCCCTTCAACGGACGAACGGATCCACCTCATCCAGTGGCCTGTCAGGGCAATCGGAATGACTGCCCCCTATGTTCTCCGTGGGTGGAAGTTTTGGGAAACTGAGTTACAAGGTCGTAGCGTGTCGTCAAGTGGGTAGCGATAGATTAGCGAACACTGGTGGTCAGCAGGTGGTCAGATGCTGGGAGCTGATTTGCATTTACAGATGCCGCCCCTCCCGATGCGGTCTGCTGTTATTGACACCACAGTTAAGTATAATGGCCAGTTCCCGATACGGTCTGCTGTTATTGACACCACGGTTAAGTATAATGGCCAGTTCCCAAGCTTTTAGCATATAATTCATGACAAAGAACCCAAGGAACTAATGACGACGTCAACAAGAGCACACCTACATCTGGCCACATGTCCACAAATGACTCCCGAGACAATGCCAGGCACAAGTTTTCACCGCTCCTGCTACGAAGCACCCCTTTATGTTCGGCACATTTCCTCAAATGTCAAGCAGCATCAAACAGTGGACTCCAGATGAAAAGAAATAACAGAGAAGAATTCTGGAAAATTCCAAGAACATGATTTTCACCTTTCATTCCTTTATAAAAAAAAAAAAAAAAGTTATGCAAGTGAACACCAACCTACGCAGCACACATAAATACATCCGCTCTGTTGGTGGGGCACGCTGACTCCAGGAGACTCAAGGCAGGGTCATTGAGTCACCCTTCGATCTGGTACCGTCATAGTCCTCCTCCCTCTCAGTTCGGCCCGGTGATTCTGTTCGGTGGTGGCTGAGTACCGTCACGCCCCCCAAAAAAAAAAAATCCACCTGCCCGGAGTGAGCCCGAGGGGGAAATCATTCTGTCTGGAGTGAGGTTCCCGTGAGGTCATTATCTCGGAAAGTGCTGGTAATTTGGACACCTCGCAGTTGGACTTCCTGAAAGGTGAGCCGGGGGAGCAGCGCGGCCCGGACTGCAACGCATTAGCTGCAAAAAACAGCTTGGCTGGCCACTTGTCAACTCTGAACAACAGCCAATCAAAAATAATCAAGGGCCCTCACTTGCGCTAAATGATGAGCAATCTGATTATTAAAGCAATTGAAATTACAAAAGAGAGAAATGAAAACCATGATGGATGCCGGCCGTGCTGCCATACTGCCACTCACGGTGCCCCCGGTGTCAGAGGCACATGTATCAGCGCCGGGCCCCCCCCCCCCCAGCTCCGCCAGGCGCATCTCTATGACGATGGCTCTTAAATCCGCATCTCCTAGTGAAGGGCCACTCTCTCTGGTGGTCCACCCGCGATTACACAGCCCTCCTCATCAGCACCACCTACCCTGAGCTATACGAGGCCCCCGCATACACACCTATTCCCAGCCCACACACCCAGAAACCTTCTGGTAGGACGGGGAGTAACAAGAGAGGAGAGATGGAGGAACAGAGGAAAACAAAGTGGGAGAAAAAAAAGAAGAGATGAATCAAAGAGGAAACATCAGCTAAGATCCCCCTTCGATGCCAGACTGAATGGTTCTCTGGAATGCTAACTGAAGCTAACATCCTGATTATACCCACTGACAGAGTAAAAGCATGATTGTATGCTAATTCCAGTATCATCGGAATCAGAATTCAGAATCGAGCATTCACACATACAAGGAATTTGCTTTGGTGGTTGGTGCCAGACTTCGAGAGATGAGGTGGTTAATATATAAATATATATACATAGGTACCAATGTAAATAGTTAGTGTATGTGGAATATGATACAGCAGGGGAAATATATACATATTTAAGAGAGTGCGTGCTTGTGCTAGGATGGGGAAATAGTAACTGAGCGGGTGTTTCTGGCCTTATTGATGAGGCGGGCCGCGGTGGGGAAGAAACTGTTCCTCATGGTCCCTTCTGCAGCGTGCTAACTGGTTTTAGCATCCTGACTGCATTGCCAGTGTGCTAAAGGAGGCTGGAATCCTAACCCAATCTGCAGGTAGTAACTGACGCCAGCACAATGAATCCATCTGCAGATGCTAACCAGAGCTAGCACCCCGACCCCATCTACAGATACTAATCCAGTCTAGCATCCGAACACTACCCGCGACGCTAATAGGGTTAACGACGTTTGAGAAAGCTAGTCCCTCCTTCCTCCACCATTAGATGAGCGCAGCCCTCGAAACGGGAAGGGGTGGGAGCTTAGCTTCTGTCGACGACCCCTGAAAGACCCTTACGGGCTTCGCACGAAGCTCAGTGAAGCTTAAAGAACACCACTTCTCGGTGGGCTGACACTGACGAAAATCTCTATTTTCCCCTGCAAAAGCACCTGCTATTCATTAGTTCTGGATGTCAACATTTGTTTCTCATACAGGAATAGTAGTTCTGGTGTGACATCTCTTTGAATGCACGCCAACCCCCGGCACAGCAGACTTCTCCCTGACCCGGGTCCACAGCCACCCTGAACAAAGGTGATTTCTTGAAGAATCCCCATATTCTTATCAGGCACCGTGAGACAACTGACGCCTTGTTTCTACCTTTCCCGTGTAGGGTGAACATTTTAATGAAACTTTATTAAAATCTCTCTCCCAGAAAATACACTACGCTTCTGAAACGTTCACGCCTCAATCTCCCTCGACTGGTCAGCTCCGGTCTCCTTTGCACCCAGACGGCAAGTTTTCAGTCTGCACTCCGTCTATTTAATTCCTGTCCTAAATGACTGGAAATCTCCCGATTTTTGAGATGCCTTGAGGATTCGACATGACGTCAAACCAGGTGAACCAGATTGCCTAGCAACCAAACGTCAGTCTCCGGCAGCAAACTCTGCGACGGAAATCTCTGCACAGACGGGCCTTGACATAACAGACAGGAGGAAGGGGTTCATTAGTGATAAAAAGCAAAACTGATAAGAACCCAACTCACCCCAAAAAAAACATGCAAAAGAAAGGCTGCATATTACTCCACCCAGATCGTGCTGAACTGTGGAAGCAAAGCTCCATTATTTTCCTTCCCTCTGCCCTGACTCATTTTTCAAAGCATTTTTTCACACAAACAACCAGATTACAGATGGTCCCTAAGGAAATATCAAACCGGCTGAAATTACTACAAGTAGGGGCAGTTAGCTGGCTGGCTGGTAGTTAATCCGTCCAGTGTAATTCACTTCTCCTCAGTTGTGTAACATATCGTGTGAAATGCTTGAGAAAGCCCTCTGCTCTGTTCAGGTGACGGGGCTGCGGGAGAGCCTCCGATTGGCTTTCCATCTCGGTGACAGGTGCATGGGGGCTGCTGCGCTGACCAGCAAGCGGGGGCGGGGCTAGGAGGATGGTCGAGGTTTTAACCTCCTGGCTGCTCCCCCCGTCGCTGCCTCTCTCTGTAAACGTTCAGTGTTACTTCCCACCCTGTTGGGCTATTTGCATGCAGGACCATTAGTAGATGCAAATCATGGACAAGCCGTGATTAGCCAGGGGTAAAAAAAAAAAAGACATGAGACTTTCAGGGATTCCCAGGAGAGCCAGGACCAGCAGAAGTCGAACTGCATTAATTGCATAAAGAAATACTGCAATCTATAACTAAAACTTTGATGCAAACTGAATGTTGATATAGTAATAGCACTAAAGCATGTTTACAGGTGATGCCAAATGAAAGAAAACTAGGTCTACAGGCTGTTCTGGAAGGTCCACTGTAAGCGGCAAGGTCACCAAAGTTCAGCAGCCTGTCATGGCAGCATGGAGGTGCTTAGCAAAATTGCGGTGGCACATTTCAGGAGGCCGATTATCAGCAAGCGTGGCATAACCCAGGCCCAGGACCTTCTCTCCAAGACTGCAGCATCCACATTGCCCTGTTGCCTAGCAACCAGGCAGGACCCACTCACATTAAAGTCATTTGAAGAGGAAATGCAGCATAATTACTCCATCCTTCCTGGACCCCCCCACGCAAACAAACGAACTTCGCAACGCCGGTCCTGATTAACACCTAGAACCGGAGCAGCGAGGATCCCGACATTATGCAAAAGCCAGTCTCTGCGGGGAACTTCTGAGAAAAATATCTAAAGCTTAATTATGTGAGTGCAGGCACCGCGTTTCAAAACAACCCGAAAATTCATACTACATGAATATGAAAGAGCAGAACCTACAGCATCACTACAGCCTTTTGTCATTTTCTTCACTTGAACTGCCCAGTGTCTGTTCCTTCATCTCGACTCACCAATCAATACTTCATAGGACCAATTTTAAATTATGCCGGGGTACCAGTACTCCCTCAGCGTCTTCAGTTCTCCTGTCGAGTAATGAAATGCTTAGTGAATAATCACAAGGTAAATACCGGGGCCGTGGAAGCGCACAGATATTACAGTTCAATAATTGATTCGGAGGAGAGATGGCCTAGAATTCCGGTCACTCGCGAAATGGGAACACGATGACCTCTAATAAACATCGAGAAGCCAAAGGCAGGAACGCGGGAAAGGCAGACCGCGAAACGCCGCTCCGGTTTCCTCGCCGGAGAAGCTGCTGTTCACTCCCTCGTCCTGCAGATGAATCATGGAAGCAAACTCATAAATCTGCAGAGGTGACCCCGGGGGCAACGTGCTCCAAGGTCATGTGTGACGCCCACAGAGCCACGCAGACGCTTCAGCCATGAACGCCTTCAAGGTAGCACTTTAGATAACTCCATGGCCACATACACAAGTCAATTCAATTAGCAGGCCTGGAAAAAAAAGCACACTTATGAATGACTCAAACCAACAGTAATTAATTTGACCCCCCCCCTCCACACCCATATGGCAAGAATCAATGTGATTGTGTCTATCTGCTTCTGCCAGGGTGGCTGGTCTCAAGAAAGAACATCTGGAGAAGTTCGGCCAGGTGGAGGCACAGAATTGGGGAGTCAACACCCAAGCCGAGGTAATCTGTTCATCATCCGCCATGTCACATGACCTTACAGAAGACCAATTGGAGTTAACGGGGTGGAGGGGCGACAACGGCGTGCAAGATATTGCAATTCCTTTCAAATGCAAAATTTACAAATAAGTAGGTTCAGCGGAAGTGTGTTTTGCCTAGAGGGAATTGCTGTGGCCAATAGCGCGTCAATGAATCAGCCAAAGGCTCATGGCAGAGATTGGTGGATATGTCTGCCGATTCCTCGCACGCATCTTTTTATAGTTCGTCCAATAGAGCCCCGGAACACAGCGGCAGAGGCCAGAGACACGAGGAGCTCCGACACCTTGGAAATGGAACGCCGGCAGAATGACAGGCATGTCACAGGGGACAGGAGAATCGGCGCAAGCAGGAGCTTCGAGACAGACTCAACCATTATTTATATGAACGGATGGGGGGGGGGGGGGGTGGNNNGGGGGAGAGACTGGACCCTAACGTTTCCCGATGAGCGGCTGTCGTGCCACATTGAGGGGGTATGAATATTAACGAACAAACGCTTTGCCACAGCGCGTCTTTCCGCTCAACAGCTGAATCGACGCCGCTAGGTGTTTCGACAGCCGTACAATACCCCCCCGAAACCCAGATGACAACACAATATGCTGATGTAATATTAATCAGCGGCGGCGGCCTTCTAGTGATTCATTATTTATATTGTGCCTGCACATTGGTGCATGCTTGCCGTTGACTTCTCTGATCCACCCCCCCTCCAAGGCAAACAGGATCACCCCCTGAACCGCAGTGACCGATCCCAGGAATACGTGCCTGGGAGTAGCGGAGGAGTCATGGAGGACGCTGGAGGCTGGTGGAGAGGAGGGGGCCTCAGTGGGAAGCAAGAACCATCAGAACCACTGGGCCGAGCTGGACCTGCCCGCCCATGGTTCATCGCTTGAGAGTCAGGCAAGCAGTCAGCATCATACACCCTAACCCCTCACCTACTTCTGCATAATACATTTTAGGATGAATTATTCTAGGAAAAAAAAAACAACAAAAAACAATCTACTGAGTAGTAAGGACCCAAAAGGCTGTCGTCACTCTCCTGTGGACAGACCTGGCGACAGACAGCGCCAACTTCAAGGCAAAATGTCGCGTGGGCGGGGCCAACCACACACAATTGTGGTCACCCACAATTCCACATGTACCGTACAGAAGACGATAACGTAGACAATGGACTGACACCCTTGGGGGAGGCAGCGTGGTGAAGGGAAAAGAATGGAAACGCAAGGCAAAATGTACAGAAATGTACTGAATCGTTTTACGCTACTGAACACTATTGTGAGAAAGAAAACCCTAATCCAGATCAATACGTGCCGGGTCACATGTCCGTGTTGGGTGCGACTTCTCCAGCACGATCTCAACCCTTATTAACAAACTGCTAAAGCTGACCTGCATCAAAAGTAACAAAGAACCAAGGGGGTGATTCTATCCCACCACTAGATCCCAACCACCACTAGATCCCAACCACCACTAGATCCCAACCAAAAACAAGACAGTCAATTGGTGCCACCGAGCGACAAAAATCAAACTGCGAGTATCTGATCTGCAGAGATCAGAGATCAGTGAGCGAAAAGACTACGTGAATTTGCTAAACCTCAAAACGTGTGTCAGCATTACAGAGGAGACTAAGTGGTCTAAGACAGAACAGAAAGATTGCAGTAATGTTATGCGAAACAAAGGAGTGAATATATAAACTTCATTTAAGTAACACGGCGCTAAGCAGTTAATTACAGGGCATTTTGACTCTAGGTAGTCTACAAAACACCCAGCTCAACAGACCACCCAGTCTTGCCTGTTTACTGAGGCCCAAACAGACGCGAGCAGCTGTGTGGGCAGGTGAAGCCTGACAGGGTTTTGTTTTTTACGAAAACACGGCTCGTCGATAGGAAAACGGCTTTGTGACAGATGCGGAGAGCGGCACTGCAGTCCGGGACTCGACGGCGCTAACAATTCTGTCACCGGCCCAAATCCGGAGCGGCCTTCCCAGACAACGGCGCGGTGACATGGCCATTCAAAGAGGAGCGCGACGGGCCCCCCGACCAGGCACCAGGCTGCCAAGACGAGGAGGAAAAGGCAATGAGAGGAGCTCAGCCCACAGATCTGGGGAGCAGGCTGGCATGAACCAAAGCGAAGAAGGCCCGAACCACAGGAGAAGCCGGCGCCGGGTTTCTATCACAAAAACTCGCTTGTTCACACAGAGCTGCAAGCTATCGGCCACCTTTTCTACACTCAGGCGAGTCCTGAACAAAAAAACGCCAGTTCTGTACCTACAGCATTTGCAAAAATTCCCAGCCGCTTCTGAGAATCACCAAGATGGGAAATAAGAGACAACAACTAGGCCTCCAACCTCCCAGTGCAGCTACTATCAGTGGTCGAGATTACCCATAAGGTCCTGCAACTAGACAATGGCACCAGAACTTTGCCGCTTGCTTATCCAGTAAGGTGATCCAGATTCCTTGCTGATTCTGGGTCATCATGGCGCATGACTCAAGGAATCTGATCTAACGATACTCGACATAAAATGAAGTAAAAAACAGTTTTCCAACAGTCACCCTTCCCAGTGAAGCACAATTACAATAAACCTGACTACTTCGTTTGTAATCTTATCAATCAGATCAATAGCCACACCCACAACAACAAACCAAGAGGTATCAATTCAGTGCATCCTGTGATGTGATGGCAGATAGTAACTGGAAAACCCAGGTAAGACAAGCCAACGTCAAGGGCTATATTCCACTGCATTCTCAATGACTTTGGGGAATTCGGCGTGTGCCATCTGTTGGCATGGTCACAGGTGACCATCTCATATGTAATGTGTTCTTAAAATTCCTAAGAGGTCATCACCACCGGGAACTTCACATGAATCATTTGCTGACATAGTTGATGAAATGGTTTCTCCTGTACATCCCTTCCCCCAACATACAGATGGTATCTCCCTGCTCCGGGCTGATGAATTAGAATCTCTACCTTCCTGATAATTTGTCACAGAACCACTGTAGTCTTCAAGATGAATGACCCTACAGTTGACCTACAATGATGAGCCTAAATTTAAAGCCGCCACCACCACATCAATAATGACATGCAGGGCAATTAGATCACACATTATATGGACGGTTTCTTTAGTGAAATCCTCTCTGGAAAATATCTATGCCGGAGTTCATTGTGAACCTGCTTCTGTCTAGGCCTCAGTACAGCTCTGCTTTTCAACGTTGATATTTGGACACTAGGTTACCTTTCCGAATATTTAAGCTGTCAGTCAGGTGGCACTAAAAACACCTTTTCTAAAACCAGCAGAGTGGGGGCCCTGGGATAGCGGGGTGGGGGTGGGGGGGTCAGCTCTCCGACACACAGACAACATAAAATCCGTTATCGCTGTTCATCTGCACAACCCGTTTCTCGCAGCTGTCACTTTCTCCTCTCACATATCTAGTAGCACAAATCTCTTCACTCCACCACCCACGCAGATCCCCCCCCCCCTCCCATGGCAAACGGCAGCCCGT
>JAODUD010000045.1:11342627-11352857 GCA_026784285.1 Stomatorhinus walkeri
CCCCCCCCCCCCCCCCCCCCCCCCCCCCCCCCCCCCCCCCCCCCCCCCCCCAAAGCAGCTTTCAGCTGGGGCCTGTGCCTCTAAGTCACAGACAAACCATAATAATACATCATAACATATACCAGTTACAAAGAACACAGGCAAAAAACTAAATATATTTTCTGCACCTTATTCCTCATTACATCTTTACATTTCCCTCTCTCTTTCTCATCATCATCACTACCTGCCGCTCTCCCCCCCCAATCCCCCCCTCCCACCGACTGCCGAGCGTCTCCGTGGTGACAGGGGGCAGATCACAGGCCTCGGTACCCAGGTACCTCACTGGTGTTCGTTCGGGGGTGAGGGAACCTCTGGGGCCAAGTATGCCTGGAATTCAGGGTTCAGGGGAAATCGAGACTGAACTGCCACCTTTCTCCATCAGTCTGATGGGGGGCGGGGGGGGGATTTCCAACCAGTTTCTGAGCCGAAAGACTCACAGCTGAGCAGGTGGTCTTGTCCACCGCACCCGAGGTTTCATTTTCAAGCATGACGGTACAACTACAGTTAAAGCAGAAGGCTAAGGAGGTATTCTGATTTATCCCAGGGACCTGGGTGACTGCTATCCAACGAGACAGCCCCCACGCTGAGACCACGGGGCAGGACTTAAATCACTGCCGTGTAAAAAGCGAGAGAGGCGGCCATCCGCCATGTCGCTCTCACTCCACCAGTAAGAGTGCTTGGGAATCATGTACAGTCACCGCTGAGCCACCAGAACTGCAATCATCAGATCCCAGATAACGCACTTGGGTAACGATAAACCATCTGTGTGCTGGTGCTTATTCCGTACGACAAGCTGGCGGCTGCCAAGCCCCCAAACACGAAGCTAAGACACCAGTGGCAGGAAGAATCCGATTTTAATCGGGGTTTTTTTTTTTTCCCCCAGAAGCTTCAATGAAAATCTGAGGAAAATGTATCAATCAACTAATCACTTGTTAAGGCAGTTTGTTGGCAGGGTTGCTTCACAGCTGTAGTAAAAACAAATCCTGGGCTTTCAAAAATGTGACAGTGTTGCTGAGGTTAAATACAACTGACAGTAACACTTTGCACAAAAAAACAATTTCCTGGTAGCTAATGAAATACAGCCTGCAGGCTGGTGCAGTTTCACACAATTTGAGGTGCTTTTTCTAACGCAAAAACCTCGCTATCTATGGCGACTTCTGTAGCTCTGCCGTCGTCTTTGCTCTCGGACCTAATCTGACCTGAAGGTGGCGTAGTGGTTAAAAGAAAAAAAGCACAGGTTGGCAGCTTTGGCCCAATAGGGGCTTTGCCACGGTGTCGGACGGCCAGGTACGCAACCTATACTCATCTCGTAATGTATCGAGCTGGACCGAAGGAATTGCTTTAATTAAATGCGTCAGATGAGCTTCCACATTAAATGCCAATAAAAGTAACAGAGAAGCTCCCCCCATGGAGACGGTGGGAAGGGCGGCAGGTCAAATCGCCTTGTGTGAGGTTAGACACCCAGTCAATGTCCCTAACTATGGCTTTATTTTCAGAAGACAAATGTTTGCATGGAGATCGCCCTGAACTTCCTCATTCGCTGGGTAGTACCGTGTTTGTAGGTGACAGCGCTGGCAGTATTTCTGGAGAGAAGCACTAATTCAAAACCAGCCGCACTGTTGTTAATTCAGCTGAAATAAATTTGATTTTTGTTTTTTTGTTTTTTTAATTTAAACTAGAGCAAGTGGAAGAGTTTAATTACCGACGGGCTGGTATATGGTAAATAATAGTGGAGTGTCTTTCTTTGAAAGGACACGCAAATGGAGGCCTGCTCAGGATCAGGTCATGCTTGGGGGGGTTGTCAGTAATCACAGGAAAGGCGGGCCCGCAGAAGTAACGGAAACTAGCACAAGGTGCAACCTTCGTTCGTTCCTGTTTACGCGTGGGCAGAACGTCTACGTGATGTCGTCGCATTAGACCATGCAAAGCACCTCCCACCATTGTATAAATACACCTCTAAGAGCATAATGAGCACGGCCGTGTAGCACAGTGAAATGGGATCAGGCTGCCATTATTATTTATTTTATTGGCACCGTCGCCCAGAGCTACATCACACTGACCCACTCACCATTTTGGGAGCGCAAAAAAAAAAAAAAAGATAGACCATTGAGAAGAGAAAAAAAACAGCCACACACACGCAGACACGCACCATCCCCTATGCTGAGCCCCTACATCCTGTTTGCTGAAGATGTGAGGTCTGCGAAGACTAAGGGTTTCTGAGGTTAGGGGGCGGGGCTAAGATTGATCAAGGGGGCGGGGCTTAAAGACATCTGCCCCTCAGTAAGCAGGATAAGTGAAGACAACCGAACTAGCTCTGCTGAACCTAACCCTACGTGCGCTGACTGCTATTTTCAGAGCGCCGGCCCTTGACATCGTCGGAGTGCGACCGCGGCCAGCCGGAAGCGGTGTCATGTGGGTTTAGGCTAGCCTGCTAAAAAACCGTACAGCAACCAGTCGCATCAAAATTAAAGTTTATTTTAAAAAAAAAAAAGTTACTACTCTATTTTACATAACATGATTTTCCACTAATCAGAAATTACTACGTTTAAGAATTATGCACACTTAGGTGCAAACCATCTGCTCATGCAGATTTTACATATCAAGCCCTTAAGCAGAATTAAGGACAATTATCCATCCCACCAGCAGGTTAACAGCTTATGATTTTTGGTTTGCGTTAAAACAGCTATTACTGAGCTATGCCATTTTAAAGGACGTTTCTGCTCAGTACAACTCTGGAGATGAACAATCCATGTGGTTTGTGTGCCAAGAAAAGCAGAACCCACATCCAGTGGCGTAGTGGCTCTGTGGGTAACCTTACTGCCTGTCGCCTCCAGGATTGCAGTTCAAATCCCACTTCCTTTCCATATGTATAAAGATAGCGTGTTGTGTGTGTTTCTATCCACAATGCAATCAGGCTAGGGGGTGTCTATAAATTGCCCATAGTGTGTGTGAATATGGACCGACATGGCAGTTTACCCCAGACCCTACTGTAGGCTTCTCTATGACTCCATCCTTCAGAAGAAGCCAATAGATAGATTAAAAATAATTGATCCTGCTGGGGAAATTCTCTTTACGCCTCCCCTCAACTTACTCTCTGTAGGTGAGAGCCAACTGGTCACCCATAGCAACTCCCAGGGAGCTGGGGGTTAAGGGCCTTGCTCAAGGACCCGCAGACGTGCTGTGGCCGGGCTGGAACTGAGAACCTTCTGATCACAGGCCCAGAGGCTTATACCACCGAGTGGGATGTCAACTATCGTTTCTGCAAGGTGACTGGAGGTGGGGCTGCATGCTGCTCGGAAAACAGCTACAACCTCCACTGCAGGAGCCCGGGCCTGTACGGTGCCTTATGAAATACCAGAGAAATCACGTGGTGTGACGGCCTGAATAGTTCAACTAGCCCTGGCATCAATGTATACGATGCCAATGTGCATCCATACGAGGATGAGTGACCTACACATCCCCATGCCAAACACTGACCCAGGTGGTGCAAGATCTCAGTATATACATTTACATGCATTTCACCTTCGTATCAAACGCATTTGGCACGTTTTAGAATACAGGACCTGAAAATGTATCTGGCATTTGTGATCAAGGATGGCAACATGACGCACGGTGATTTAATGTATCTTTCTTTTTGGGGGGAGGGCGAACGCATAACAAAGGAATTATCTATTTTAAAATCCCCCTATTACGTCTAGCTACACGGGAAATATTTCACATTTGTCGCAGTCGAAAGCTGAGGTGACTATTCACCTATCGTAGTCACCATAAACTCAGCAAGATGGAGCTTGCCCTCGCCAGCTATAAACAGATTTTGTTTAGGGTCAAGAGAAAGCAACAAAACAAAAATATACCGTACAGAAGTCTTTTTCTTGTACAATGTCAAGAGTATCTTTTACCTTGGTCACCATTACATCAAGAAACCCTTCACTAGCAGGGATGGCTCCCGGGAATATTAGTCCTCGATTGATTCAGATGCGCAGAAGACACGTTGGGGTTTTACGCCTATTGAATGTGATTAGGAAGTCACAGCGTGTCATTTCGTCACAGCTGGAGAGAGGCGGAGAGCCACGCGGCCGCGCCAGCCGCTAATTACATAATTAACCCTCACACGCGATGATCAGTATACATGCAGGTTAATACCTTCCCGTGCGCATTCAATCATGAACGTCAGACGAACAGGTGTATGCTAATGTCATTGCATCGCTAATGGCACTAGCTATAAAGCTAGTCTCCAACATGTTAATTGTCTGTTAGAGAAAATAAGTAAGTTCATGCCTTATTTTTAAACGTTTCAGACGTGTATGATTAATATTAAAGAATAAAGCTCTGCTTCACTACCGCCGGCAACAAACGCAAATAGGCGACAAATCGCCTCTTCATACAGGTGTGATTGACAAGGTCCCGAATCCATCTTAATGATTTAAAGCAGCCGTGGCACTTGAATACAATAATAACACATTTTGTAAATGAGATGCATCGCCCTATAGTCGTGATTAACGTACAGTGGAGACACTGTAATTGACGTGTGCCGAAAGACATCGCTCGGCTTAAGGGCTCCACGGTAAAATGCAGCCTAGGGATGCGAACATTCTGCCGCCTGTAGCTGGAGAAGAAAGCTCTCCGACTGTCTGTGTAAAGCGGCCGATGCTCTCGGTTGCCTACCTTGACACTGGAATCCCTGTTTCCCGAAACCCCTGAAAGTAAAATAAATAAATAGGTATTGGTGAAAATGTTAAGTTAATACTTAATCGTGATAAAACACTTGTTGGGCAAAACAGAAAATCTATGCATTTATTTTTAACTTCCATCGCTAGGATATGTGGGGAAAACTCGGAACAAATATGTAATTGAAACACTTTATATTTATAGGCTACTATTAACATTTCATATACACAACTTTTCTGTTATTTTTTCAAAGTGTCTTATTAATAAACATCGTGATACGTGTCCCATTTAAAATTATTTAAAAATTGATTGAAATTTTATAAATCACCAGACTGGACTACATGATGAAATGTTAATGCTGGAAATGTTAATAATTCACCGTAATGCCAGTACAGGAGTCTGTGCGGCTTTACAGGACTGCACTGAAAATGAATTACATCGCAAAGTAATTCAAACATCCTAGGCATCAAGTGTCAGCCGTAGTGCACAGCGCCTGACTAACGTTATCAGAACATCCAAAAGTCTCCGGACTGCCTCACCAGATGAAGTCCGTGCAGTGGCTGCAAAACGTCGGCTGCTTGAAGAAGCGGGCGATGAACTTATGGTTCTTCACTTCATGCACGTTCTTCTGCCTCAGGGCGCCCTGCCTTGCGAAGCCCCTCATCCGCGCACCCCCTTCGCCGTCGCTGCCCTCTGCATTGTCAGCCATCTTGTACGCGGAAATGAAGTAGAACTGCAAGTTTTTGTAATG
This sequence comes from Stomatorhinus walkeri, assembly GCA_026784285.1. Classification (NCBI taxonomy): domain Eukaryota; kingdom Metazoa; phylum Chordata; class Actinopteri; order Osteoglossiformes; family Mormyridae; genus Stomatorhinus; species Stomatorhinus walkeri. Next base: position 11,348,086 of record JAODUD010000045.1, read on the forward strand.
TGTGAGATGGTTTGCGATGTCGAGCCTGTGCGACTAAGTGCGGCCGGGTGCTGGGCTTCGCTGTCGCCGTCTGAAGCCGCGGGTACAGCGCACTGAGGGGCAGGGAGCCTCGCTTCTCCCACTCACTGTAACATGTGATGCTGCGAGACCCCGCCTCTCCCGTTTTTATTTCAGCCCAGTTTAATGTGTGAGGCTGACAGCCTTCTCCAAGTAGGCTGCAATATGTAAATCAGCGGTGTGCTGGAGTTCTTTCTCGGCGTGAATCAGATGCAACTCCATTACCTAAAAATCAGTTGATTTCCATGGGAAAAAAGTAACATATTGTCGTGCAAACGCGCGCATAAATCGTTTAACGCTCTTTAGTGCCAACATCCTTTTGGAAACGTGGTCTGGGAATGACGATCTGTTGATGAAAAATAAACCAGATATCCAGTATAACTGCTAGGTCGTAACCCTAAACATATTGTACATTTTTGCTCATACATCGCACAGCATCCATCTATTCGTTTTTTGTAACCACTTATCCAATTAAGGTCGCAGTCATCAGAAGCCTGTCCCGGGAATAAAGCTATTTTATATAATCATACTATTAATACCATGACTATTTTATGCTACTTTATCCTTCTGTCAAGCATAGTCAGTTCACTTAACAGAGCAAGTGACGTAGCTTTTAAGGAAAAAATAGACTGAATCAAAGACTGCGGGTTCAAGTCCCAGAAAAGAGCTCAGGCGGCGTACCTGCTATCAAAGTGCCAAACTCTTACGGCATCAGTCAGTTACCAAACTATATTTAGCTGGATAACGCGCAAATTTCTGGACCTTCCTGACGACAACAATCCGAAAAAAGGATTAAGTTCTTTATTTTTGTTGATCCCGCTTTTCATGGGAAGGTTGTGTGCTAAGTCTATCTTTTTTCCCCACTGCTTTTCTGCTACAGGTTACTGTCGCCCCATGAGACCGGGGCACCGGTTGCGTAGGCCGAGAGCCCTCTGATAAATTGAATTTGTTGCAGCAGGTGGCAAAAGAGCTTGCTTTTGGCGCATCTAAGTGCCCTTTCCACCCGTGTTGTTTTCTGAAAACACCAAATTATTGATTGAACTCGGCGGTGGCTCCACACTGCATGGCTCCGTTCTCAGAACAGGGGATCTATGGCAGTAACAGCAACTGTTATTTGCTTCTGATGAAAACAATACATTTTTAACTGTCCTACTTGAGTTTTACCAACGGAAAACTCATACAGGTTTCATTACGACACTGGCGCACAGTTTAATCCGAATGAGGTCAGCGTTCTTTCAAGACTCAGTTTTGGTTCTCCAGCTAGCTGGCAGTGAGAAGCGGAGTCTAAAATTGACGTGAGCGGCACCATGGTGGAGAACAGACTGGAAAGTGCGTCTCAATTGCGAAACTGCCGTCAAGTAGGGAGCACATAACAGGCTGCGTTAAAGACGGCCGAAGCCACGTGTGTAAACTGAAAATTGTGCTTAGTCGACCGCAATTGACCGCACTGAAAAAAGGGCGTTAGAAATTTCACACTACAGCTATGGATGGCCACGTGGCAGCATACTGCGAATACCCGAGACGGAATTTTGTATCTCCTCTGTAAAGGATATTTACAAACAACGTTGTCTTTAATAGAGAATATATCTGCAATTTAACACTGGCATACAAGCCATTCGTCTTTTACCGGCGCATAAATACTGTGCGTCATAAATACTTCCAGTTGCATGCTTTACAGTTTGCATGGTGTGCAGTGTCCATCCGCAAAACACACTGGCTTTGTGTTACAGTACTCAGCCGTGCCTTCCGTGGTCATGTGCATAAATGTACATTTAGCCGCCAGACAGGAGTCCCACTTGCACAAGTACGCCTATCTCCCACATCGGTAAAATGTTACTTCTCGTTGGTTTATATAACTTTACCCTCATTGACTTCCCATAATAAACATGCCTAGTTTTCTTTTTTTGCGTTGCCCCTGGCTGTATTTAAAGACCACCAGTCTCTAATATCTATACAAGCAAGCTTTTGTTTGATTGGTTTACGTTTTAATAAGCTATACATTTAAACGAAACCCGTTATACGCTTTAGTTGATTTCCAATAGTTTTTTGACTGTGGGTACGTGCTTGGCATATGAAATAAATAAAATCAATATGCCTCAATAAGTCTGCCATGTGCTATATGTACAAGTCATTAAAATGCATATTTACATGCAATTTTCCACAGCAATGCATGTTAATTTTATAAGCATTTAATTTTATAATTGATTTAAATTTTAACATTTGATTTTAAACATGCATCATTTACTTGCATCATACTTGAAACTTTCTGTCAAACACCACAAAATAAAATAATTTTAATAAAACATCAAATTTTATTAAATATGATACTGCCTGGATAATATGCATAAAAAGACCTGTAATATTTAAAATAGTGAGTAAGTACATATTTAGACTTTCGACATCAGATAAAATAACACACGGGTTCTTGTGTTTAAGGATAAATTCGTAATTTCTTACAACCTCAGTCATAATGCTCTGAGAATGAGACGCCCTTTACTCTCAATATATCCTATGTAGGGTTATTTACGGTAATCTTTCGTCACATGAAATGCTCATCGTTCGCAGGAAAAAAGTAGGCCTACATTATGACTAACATAATATTTTGGGACACGTCTGGCATAAAATTATCAAATTAATGAATACTCTACTAAAATAAGTGAATAAAATCAATTTAAATACCACTATTTCCCTTCACCGTGAGATGGTCTATTATACGAAAGATACCTTGACGTTAGCCATCAGCTGGCAGAAGGCGACCCTGGTTTTACGTAAACGGACTGTCTGGAGATGATCCAGCGGTGAGGTGCAAGGTGTGGGACACCCAAAGAGTGGCCCAACATCCCGCCCGACTATTTAATAATCCTATACGGCTCGTACGAGCACATGCTTGAGTCCAAAAGGTTAAACGTAATGAAATTAGCCTAAATGTAAATCCATTCTAGGAACTGGGGTTGTATACTGAATGACGTCCTCGTAATCCTCGTTAAAAACTGACGCCAGGATGAGCTTTCATCGCAAATTATTCAGATCACCAGATTTTATATAGCAGATGCACACCTAACGTACAACTACAGATGCGAGGCTTTAACTAATGGTTATTTCAGATTGAATATCATATGGCTTTACTCTACAGTCTATATATAGGCCTACAAAAATAATAGGCCTATATAGTTTAAATGTTAGCCTATATAAAATCACTGCGTTCAAATAATTAAATTAGGTGCAATGGAAGCGTCTAATAATTCGAGATGCTCCATTGTATTAAACATATTCTGCATAACGCCAACAGATGACACCAACGAGCAAAATGTTATTGTGCACAAAACAATACAAACCGTTTTACAGTTTGACCAATCTTGTGCTAATTAATTTGGTATTAGCATTTACTATGCAGTCTATCGTTTCATATAGGCCTAGTTTTGAAAACCAAATTCTTACCGTGCCCACGTTCTGCTTAGTGAACACAGCACCGCAGTTTATTGACGCAGTAAGAACTCAGTGGTCTCTTTATCCATATATTGTCTTTATTTCTCAGGGCTAAATTGCCGGGCTCCGCAGCAGCGGTGAGATCGGATTGGAAAGAGTCAGAAAGAGAGAGAGCGATGAATGCAGGCTGTGGGCCGCCTTCCCCACATGCTCCCCGCTTCTGACTGCCGGCGCACCTGCGCAACGCCTACGGAGCCGGAGCGCTGCCTCGCGTCCGCCATCCTGTGCTGCTCCGACCCGCAAGCCCATGAGGCTGAAGAGCGCCGCCCCGGTGCACTGGGTCCCCAATTAGTATGTGTGTGTGTGTCGCAGAGCTCTCTGTGGAAAGCAGGAAGGCGCTCCTCAACTACTGCCTATGGGGGAAAAAAGCATCGGAATGACAATCTAGCGTTTCAGTGAGGCGGTGTGTGTGGGGGAAAAAGACCGGCCATCTCTGCCGGAGCTCCTTTAACAATATTTTTTGACGCATTAACGGTGGATGTTTAGTCTACATACAAAACGCTAACCCCTGATGGGGAAACTCATTAGAAACACAATATTACGTTTTAGATTATTGACGTTACTTGTGACCCGAAAGACTGCTTTCATTCTCCCTACCTGTGAAATATTCTTGACTCAGACCACTTATGAAGCTAATTGGTGATGCCGGAAGTGTGAAAGGCTTTTTTTATATAGTTGCCATGGAAATGCCCTTATGAAAAACAAAAAGGCGTCAATAATCTGGCCTAGCCCCAGTGTTATAAACAGTGCTCACTCTGGGATTCTGAGATAATAAACAAGTAGATGAATATTCATCCAGTCACACGTACAACTGTATCATTTATTATTGAATTATAAAGTAGAACTAAATAGATTTACTTCATCAGCGATAAAACGCGTTTGTCCCTGACTACCGAGACAATACGAGAAGGAATATTTCGTGCCCGACCTCCCTGCTCCAGCCTCGAGCAGTAGCCCTTACTGCCGCTTGCGAATGCTCATCCCTCAGTCTAGACTTCCATTAATGCACCGGTGCTTCTTAGGATCTAAAGTATCAGCACGATGTTTACAGCAAAACAATCCTCACCCTCTTGGGATCACTGCCATAAACGCGACCGACCTCATTGTTTCAAAAATACTCAACAGTGTTGGGCATTTCAGGTCCAGAAGCTTCAAATCCAGACCATGGTTTTGATTCTACCAACCAGCTGAGTATGAAGAGCCACAGTCACAGAGTACTCAGCTGGTTG
>JAODUD010000045.1:11352988-11366352 GCA_026784285.1 Stomatorhinus walkeri
GAGTACTCAGCTGGTTGGGAGAAACAAAACCATGGTCTGGATTTGTAGCTTCTGGACCTGAAATGCCCAACACTGATACTCAAAAGACTTACTTACTTTATTTAATGTTTTATTAGGGTTAGCGACCTGCAGCGTAACAGTAGACACACAATGACAGTGGTAACAACACTTGGAATTCATAACTGCCTTAACAAGCCACCAGGGAAGTTCCTCACTATTGAAAAGATTTGCGGATACGTCAACCTTTGACGTTTTATAAGTTGTCAATAGAGCTCCTAAGAAATGATAGGCCTATGCCTTATTATATTAATATTGTCATTATTATGATGCAAGCCGGTACAAGGAGTTTATTTCATTTTATTGGCAATGTGTTGATCTTCCTGTCTAGCTTGATTAAAATGTTTATTTTTTTCAGAACTTTATTGTAATAGTCTACATTTTCCATCCTCATCACAGCATGCGACTTCATTTGCATAACAACCTGGGAAAACCAACCATGACTAATCTACAGGCCGGACTGCACTTATGTAACGTCACCGCATACGAGGTGAATAGGCCAGTGACTGGCGGTTCGCTCACGAGTTTGGCTCTGATCGAAGCTCTGCGGCAGGAAAGTCGATCATGCCACAGAGCGGAGCCGTGCGCACCTGTGAACACGGTAAACCATTAGCAAAAAAATAATAGTAATTCCCACATCCTCTAGGTATCGTCCTGCGGTGTCCATACAGTGGGCAGATTTTCTCTTTTAATCGTGATTCTGATGTTGATTCGAGAGTCCACAGTTCAAATGCAATGGAATCCATAATGGAAAGAGGATAAGGAAGTTACCATGAGAATATTTATCGGGAAACCGTTACAGCACCACAACTAAACCGCTGAACGTTTTGAAAGCCCTCAGTAGTGATATAATTAAACGTCGGATGGGCTACTTCACACGCAAAAGATCCTAATAATAAAGTAATGGTTGGCTTAGTATATCAGACATACCGGTAACGTTTCACTTGGTACTGTAATCGCTTGTTAAGGTAAAATAATTTAAACCATTATAAAAGGAATGCCTGTGTTTTATGACTCCTTAAATCATAAAGTCCCCGCTCCTTCACTTTATAGTTTGTTCACTGCGACAACCATGCTCATCTAAATGTGACCAGGACGGCTCTTGGGGAAATCAAATAAAAATAATCGGCGTCTCGGCTACTGGGTGTTTCTTTCCCTCCGGGCAGCGGTCTAAATTAGATCATAGCCCACGTACCCTGCTGGCTGCCTGCGAGCACTTGAACTGTGCCATTGATTCGTCTTCCACTAGAGGCTGAGCACGAAGAGAGCGGCATTACTGCATCGTGGGGAAATCAAAGGCGAGTCAACGAGAACATTAAATCTCACATTGTCTATTCTGGATCATGCCGAACAGACAAGCGTGGAGCGACTGAGCTATACAGTAAATGGTTTCACGCTGTTTTCCTGTGATTTAGTCACTTGAAAGACGAGGCCACTGTCCTTGGGCAGTTACCATGACAACGAGGGCATTTTTCAACCCCCCCGCACCCCATCCACTGTAAAATCGCTAGTCTCGTTGCCAAAGCCTCTAAGACTTAATTCCCTTATCACCTGAAATGACAGCGCTTTGCACAGACAGTTGAATGGTACTTAAAGCATTGTAAGCATGCCTGTCATTCATGGAATGAAAGAAACCCCGCCATTTTAAAATGTTTTTGTGTTTATTTTTTTTTGTTGCACCACCAGTGTACTATAAACCTTTACGGTTAAGAAATATGACGTGTATATTAAGTTTTAATGTGTTTGGGTCGATAGATCAGATGCAACAGCGGCTAACAATAATCGGATGATAAATAGGCCATGACAAGATTAATCTGGCAACCGCCACGTGCTCCTTTTGATCAGCTGATTGGGGAACAGGACATCCCATTTTTCACGAGGACTTGCGTGGGCTTCGAAATGATCTTCTGTATTTCAGTCGGGAAAGCGCAGCCTACGCCGTGTTAATTTTCATGCGCATGTTTCTATCGCAATCAAAATAAAATAATTTAATTGTAATTTTGTTTGAACATTCATTCATATAGATAGGACATTCACTGGAAGTTCAACCTAGCTACACTTACGCCTAATCGACTCCTTGACAGTATGAATGCTTGCAATATGCTACATTTTTCCCCCCAACACAAATGCATATTAGGCTAATGAACGATTACTGGGGGGAAAAAATAAATTATTTTACACATCAGTAATATACTATAATAGTAACCTCTGGATGCGCAGTATTATTACAGGGAATGTGTTTATTCAGTAAGCCCAGATTCCATAAGGTTCAAATAATACTGAAAGCCGATTGTGAACGGACGGAGTCTGTCTTGGAGGTACCTGACACTAACGGTAATTTTAGGTGTGATACTTATAATAACCACAAGGGGGAGCCAGCGCTGCAAACATCGAAAGGAAAGCAGCCTAACCAAGGATTGTACCAAAGGTTTTGACCCTAATGCATTTTGATTAATTATAATGAACCACCTTAGTGCACAAAGAAGGCATTAACTTTCATCTAATGCAAAAGCGTGCGCCCGAAGAACAACATTTTATACTACAAAGTGAGATTTGTTAAACTTCCATTTTATTTAATCTCTGTAACCTTTAGCCGCAATTTGCCGTATTTTTTATGCTGATTTAATTGAATGAAGCTTTCCCACGCTAAAGTTGTTGTGCCATCACCGTTTTAATCTCTCTTTATCCCCATGTTCCCTCTTAGGCACTGTCTCATCTTCCGCATGTTTAACCGTAATCTCTGTCTTTCGTATGTGAATGCAACCGTCTGGTGCAAATTTGTTTTGTCACGTTCTTAATTTGCCTTGTGATGTATTCCAAGTTAATACATGGGCAGGGATGTTTGTTTGTTCTTGTGTCCGTTTTCAGAGAAGTTTAAACAATGCGTCCAATGAACTGACTGCGAGATCCGCACGAACGTACGGACTCTCGCGATTGGCTCTTTCTGCTCACGTGATTTCAGGGAAGGGCCCTTCATCAGTGAAATTACACGCGTCCCAGCCAGCTGGCGCTGGCTCCATCATATTAGGTTTCCATAGGTGCAGCAAAGGATTTAATTTTGACATATAGTGCGTCCCTATTAAAAGCAGCCGCTATTTACTTTAAATAGTCATGCTTCAAATTATATGCATCAAAGCAATTTGCATCTTTGAACGTTTCTAAGTGGAATGAGATGGTGTATATTAAAGTCACAGTTTCTTCTTTCTGATACAGGCATGCTCCTGAAATTATTATGCGTACTGATACATAATGTAAGGAAACGTTTCGTTGAATTGCTGAAACAGATAGCGGGTGCAATGTATTTTATTGTCTTTGCAAATACCAGAAATCAGGGATTGAGAAGGAGTGAGCTGTACATGATTCCAAACGTGCTAAAAAAGCTTGTTCTTGTATACATTGGCAAACCTCCCAGTTTAAATTGGAATTGCAGCAGTCGCGTACCCTTACGTCAGAGTAACACTGAAATTAATCACGATCATGCTAGGCTAGAGGAGCAATGGTAACTTTCAAAATATATCCGTAAATTGAGTAATGGGTTTCAAGGGGTAGGGCCGTCAGTGAGGATAATTGGGACCGGTCAGCTGGTTGGATTTAACTTTCACTTTCGATTTCTCATAAACCCAGATGTCTACGCGAAACGTATGTCGCCGTGGATCCCGAAAAGGTCCAGCAGAGGGCCCCAATGAGCAGACTTGAGAAATCAGCTTCTGCAGACAACTTTTGCCTTGAGTTTCCTGTAGACCTTGACTTTATTCGAAGGGTCAATTTCACGGTTTGTTCTGATTTTCATGAAGGGTGACTGGGAAGAGACACATTGCTTTAGATGCTGTACACATTTTCTGTACATCCAGCCTCTAAATCACGCACCCCGTGAGGCACAGGGCACAAACTCACACACTGTAAGCAATTTTGAGAACCTGGGAGAAACTTGAGCAAATCTTCGGAGAACATGCAAACACCACACACTAAGAGCAGGAATCAGACCCACAATTCTGGTGGGTTGAGGTCACAGTGCGACCCACTGAGCCACTGAGAAACATCATACTGAGACAGCATAAGACATAATAATGACCAATCCTTTATTGTGCCCGTGGGGAAATTCCTTTTATGCCTCCTTCTGCAAAAGGCAGCCGCCTGTTGGGGCGCCCAGGGAGCTGCGGGTTAAGGGCCTTGCTCAAGGACCCATGGACATGCTGAGGCTGAACTGGTGACCTTGTGATTACAAGCACACAGGCTTAACCCACTGAGCTGCACACTGTCCCCCAAAGTGCTGAAAAAGGAAGAATGGATATTGACAGGTATTAATATTGACAGGTATTAATATTTTGTATGAATCTAAACCTTCTTCACAGATAAACACAAACTATCCATCTATCCATCCATTTTCTAGGGCCAGGAGGTACAAACACCCTGAAGTTCCAGTTGGAGCAAAACATAAAAAAAAAAATTAAATAAAAACCACATATAGACCTTTTTAAATGCTAGGGAGAAGTGCTTTCCAGATTACCTGTTGTATTTTCAACCTGCATTTTACTTAATGTTGTATCAGATGACACTTAGGTGCTATTAGGTGAACGAATCACAATCAGCAGGTTTACTCCCTAAACCAAAATCTCAACATTTTGCCCCCACTAGAACATAAAAGAGCCTTGCTTGGTCACCAGCGTACTGTTTGGGTTTCTTTTTCCTCACCCGAGGCCAAAGTACATCTAGGTATAAATGCATGACTGATTAGATACCACTGTGGAGACACTAAATTTCATATGTTCTGCCATGAAATGCAGAAAGTGATTATATAACCAGTGCTGGTTTACTGTGTCAACAAAGAGTACATGCTGTTGAAAGAAGGGAGATTTGAGATTTGCCTAAGGGGAACTAGGCAGGAATAACAGTATACAGACATCATCTGCTGGTTCTACAGAAATGATACTGAAAGCCAGAGCTTCCACATCCCCATGGCGACCCTCAGCTGGATCACAAAGTTTCACTTGCAAGCCTACCCCACCCCCCAGCCTTTATAGAGAAAGACAGTCAGAAAGTAAAATTTGACCTTTTCAACTTTTGGTTTCTTTCCTTTTTTCTTTGGAAGCAACGTATTTGCGCGCCATATTTATGTCGATTTTTATAGTAGTAAAATTGTGACTTTGTAGCCTGAAATGCTGCATGTTGTTGCTGTCGAGTCACTATTTGTTGTTTTTCGGTCGACAGTTTCCGTAAAAAAAAAAACTGTCTTTTATAAGATTGCACAAGGGGGCGGCAAATTGCTAATTAATTGCATTGTGCGTCTGCGTTTTTTTTTCTTTACGAGACATACAATGTATTGAATACCAACTTAAATTACTAATAAAATATGTTATTCCTCCCGGGCTGTTACAAAACGTCATTATGCACCAGGTCGTGGGTTTATATGATCGTGCTTTTATTTCTGCCTGTGCAGTTCAATCCGATGCGTTTAACAATGCGAATTACGATCAGGATCCTGAAACGCAGAACAGTATACCGCCAGCACTGTGCAACGTGGAAAAAAAGACTGTGGTTCTTCTCTGTGATGAATCGATAATGCTCTTCAAATCATCACTACTCCCTATTCATTCTAGGAGAAACACAAAGGAAGTAGATTAAAGCGTATTGAGATTTCGCCATCTGAATCAGTTAAAACGAAACAGAAAGGATTCTAAGAAGGCCGACAACGCGGGGTGGAGCTAGACGGCAAGTAAAACCCATAGCGGAGCTCGACACAATGCATATGTTGGGCATGGAAAAGAAGGATCCGTCACACGAAGTGCTTGTCTAAAGGCAAGAGTAACGGAGTCGATGAAAACAATAATCACACCGAGTGAGATCTGCACTGCTTCAACACTAGCAGTCAGGACACATCGTTCGTACGGATTTGTCTGCCAGTTGCACAGGGGGCGCATTTGTCGCAGGAGATTTAAACATCGGAAGCTTTTAGTGCCAACGGTAAGGTGGATATTTTTTGAAGACTGTTGCTTTGTTTTATGTTAGTAAGTGTGGGTTTTTGTTGTATTTGCCAAAGGACTAAATAGACTATGGAAAAACAAACGATAATGTCCTATAACGCTTTAGGCTAAATGCAAACCAGGATAATTCTCTTAGTATCTGAAAAAAGCAACTGGTTTGCGTTTTATTTGATGCTGGTGTACCGCATCCAGAGTCGATTATGGACTATATGGAAATCAGATGTTTTTACTGAATGCGATGCCGCAACATTACCTACGAATTCGGTTAGCTTAGAGTTAACAAAAACTGAAAAATTACTAGCCAAGTGTCAGTAAACGGAATTGCCAATGCTTTGCGGCGAACATTTTTCCACTTATAATTATGGCTATATAGTTCATTATAAATTAGCATTGTTCGAACGTCGGATAGAAGCAGCGGTTACTATTTTTTAATATGTGGTTGTAACAATGCGTTAGGTAATGGGTAGGTCAAATGGCAATATTCTGATCCCACCGTATTAAAATTGTGCGTTTCCCTTTTTTCCAGATCAGAAGGCTTTACCTCAATCACCTTAATGAGGGACGCTATGGAAGACCACGCAGGCTGGTCTTTTCTGTAGGATGGTAGAACCTATTAACGTGGAAGGCAATGAAGCAGAAGAGCGCGACAGAGTCCAGCACTTGGCAGATAACATACAGCCCGTCCGGCACAGACACGACAGCCGTGAATGCAAGACACACCTCCGACCCTTCAGGAGCCTGAACGATTTTCACATCATCAACATGACCACATCCAAGCTGGAGGAAAGTGGCTTCTATTGGGGTCCCATAACTGCTAGTGAGGCTCAGCTGCAACTCAAGGACCTTCCTGTGGGAACTTTCCTGATCCGAGACAGCAGCCAGAATGACTTCTTCTTCACACTGAGCTACAATAATTCGTCCGGGCCTGTCAATATCCGCATCAGTTTCCAGGGATCGCGGTTTAGCTTGTGTGGGAGTAAGGAGACGTTTGACTCTCTATTCAAACTCTTGGGACATTACGTCAACAAGAAGATTTTGACAAAACCTTGCAGAACAGTGAAGATACAGTCGCTCCAAGAGTTGTGCCGGAAAAGGATTATTGAAACATGTGGCGCACAGAAGATAGAGAGTATCCCACTGGCCGCTGTCTTCAAAGACTTTTTGAACTCTTTTCCATACCCTTTGTAATGGTACGAATGGACGCATGGGACACACTTGACAGGTTACTAATTGCAATTTTGTTGCAACGTTTTAGGATATTCTGTAGCAAACAAATACACTTCATTTTTATAGTTTACATCTGTCAATGTTTACATTATGCAGGACACTCGGTGTTCTGTTGGCGTACATCTGCTATGCAGACCAATATATTTTTATATTTTCATAAAGAAAATAAATTTTGTTTTGAAAATTTAATTCTTGGTTTCTAATCGTGTAATATTACGGCCACGCTTATTTGCTTAAGTTGCTTGGTTGCAGTTACCAGATCCCGTTAAGCAAAACAGGTCAGAATTACTCCAGTGACACGCATAGCCACTCGCTAATATTCACTGCCGCTTAAGCTGGTAACTCTTTTGTTTAAATCTTCACTTGCTGCCAGAAAGGTATATAATACGGTATTTAATTGAAATAATACGCTAGCATAGGGGCAGTGGTTTCGTGCTGAATGCTGATATTAGACAAGCAAGTCTCAAGATTTCTAATCATGCTTATGAACCCTGCATGCTGCGCAGTTATCAGCCATTTTTATGCTTTTTTCCCAACAAAACTGGCGGGAATCCAGCATAAACGGTCTTAGAGATAAAAGCGCTTGAATGAATCGCTGAATGTTGGTTGTGATGACTGATTTGTGTAAATCAAACGAAACGAGATTTACTGTCACTGGAGCCCAGTCCCCAGTGCCTGCCCGCACTATAGGGTATCATTTACAAGAAATGCAGTGGGTAGCGCTGACGTGACCCAGTGGGAGCTGAGGGCTGGGCTTTGCCTGGAACGTAACCCTAAAATACTCTACAGCTACAGTGTATAGCTAACAGTGGCCGTAGCCTGAAGCACCGTAAGGTTTAACTACCTGTAAAGCGACCATAACAAAGACCTCCTTAGGCACATGCTAGATAAATTTGTGGTAAATGATCAAGTATCAGTCGGTGCATTTTATGCCGTCTGATGAATACAAAGGTAACCCTTTACTTGTCGGGGCACAAATATTAAGTAATAACTTTTTACTGAAGTATAAAAAATGATCAAATCACGAACAAATATACTTGATCATTTACAAAGGTTTGCAGAATTAACAGACGCAGGAACAAATATAGTGAGATAAAAACGTGCGTAACGATTCTTTAAAGATGAATTAACATGAGATCAGTATGTAACTAAGACTTAGTTTGTGGTTAATTAATACATAAGTAATGGCATAATGCTATATTATTTGTGCCCCTTCAAGTAAATTAACAATATAAAGCACATAAATACACACACACACACACGATGGGATGTTCCAGCCTTGCGCCCTTAGCCTCCGGTACGGCCCGGACACCCAGCCACCCTGCATAGGACAAGCGGATACAGAAAACGGATTCATGGCGATTATATATATATTATGACAATCGGCGAGGTTCAAATTATTACATGGATGATAACCTTTAATCTTAGTCTTCACTTTTTTCGATCTTTCAAAAAAAGATCTAAACAAACGTGGCTTGTACAGTAAACATCAGAGGACTGCAGTTTATTGATTTATTTACCACGCAAAACATCGAACGATTAAGTGTTTTGAGTACTGGTCAGGGAATTTTCGAAGTTTTTTCGGGCTTCCTGGTTTCTTTCTCTCTGTTCGTTTTCAGGAATTGCGTCGGTTTATCAAAAGGGAAATCGGTGTAAAAATGAAACCTGCAATCCAGTCAGGCCTATTTCCCAAAAGTGCAATCGTTTAGTCACCCTGTAATACTGGAAGAATTCCATTCTCCATTACCTCCTAACTCCTTCATGAACTTCATCTGCTAAGATTAAGCTGTGTTTGTGATGTGATTTATTTTGATTATCTATATGCGCGCGCGCGTGTGTGTGTATACATTATATAAAACTATAAAACATGGGCTATCTACAAAACTTCATTACACAATGAAAGAAGTTAAATTACTTGACGAAATTACGCGATGTGAAAAACCGCACAGGGTCTCCACGGACTGGAGCGTTACTCTCAGAAATGCATTTTACATTAAGACATTATATCGATCTGCAGTCTGTCTTAAAGGGAAGGTCGGCGATCAAGAAAACCAACCGACGCAATGGTGCTCGTACATTCACGGGTAAAGATAAAACTTATTATCTGCCTGATTTATCACCGGGTTGATAATAAAATCAGGAATTTCCAGAAATTAATACTGCCAGACTTTGATCGGGATTTTTCCCCCGTGTCATGCGTTTGACACAAAACCAGCCTCTACCTGTTTCAGACATTAACTGACACGTCCTTCTTGAAACAGGATCATCAAAAAGTCAACAAATATTACTAAAAAAAACTGATGGGGCTATGTGACACACACACACTCTCTCTCTCTCACACACACACACGTTTAAAATCGTCATCACTTCTGACACCATTGTATGCATATATCTCTGATAAGGAAGACGAAAAAGATGTTACTGAGTTTTATCTCTTCCAGGAAAAGAAGTGTTTGAACTTCCGCGAAAAGACATGCAGTTTATCCTTCGCGCATTTGGTCTGCGGGGTCTACAGTTACTGTGGCTTCACCAGCAATACTATGAAGCAGCCGGTACGTCCGGAGAGGCGCCACCTGCTGGAGGCACGTGACATTGCTTGGGGAACGCTTTCACCGCATCCAAATGCTAGTTCACCAGACTGAGGCGAAGTTTTAATGAGCTAGCCATGGATTCTGATTTAACGTTTTGGGCTTAGCAAATCTCTGTTGCGCTAAATGTGACTAAACTGCTTTTCAGCATGGCTTCAGCCCAATCCAACCCTCTGCACATGCTCACGGAACCAGAAACATTAAGTCCATGGCAGGTGTTACTGTCGACCAACCAAAATAAGTAAACGAATTCAATTTCCAATGTCATTAAGAACTCGAGTCAACAAAAGTTTACAGCAGAATCTGAATAAAGTTACTGAGCATAACCACATCCTCCTGGGGGAATATGCGTACAGTTCAGGGAAGGGTAGCCTTTCAAAGAAAATTTCAGCAGCCAACAGGACAGAGAGTGAGTTACACCTTGAGTGGCTCAGATGATTACCAGGAAGGTCGAGGTTAGGCAACTGTACCCCCCCCCCCCCAAAAAAAAATACACCACCAGACAGATACCACAACCACCATCACCGTACTACAGTTTCCATAGCAATGTCATCCTGTCATTCAATCCAGATGAAGAGGGGGTGGGGAGGGGCGAGTATGGTTCAAGTATGACGGTGTGATTGAGAAAGCCCCTTGATGCCCATCTGCACCCGCTTGCCACCCTTCCACGAACCCCCAGGCAGCACACACCACTCTGGTCACCCCCCCCTGCTTTTTGCCACGGTCCTGGCTGAGATAAAGAACCTCGTCACACGGCCTCAGCAAACACTCATTTTGGCCGGAACACGCGGTGTCACAAGGTCAGCGGGGCGAGGACATTCCAGACGCCAGGCATGGCAGGACGCTATCTGGGCACGCGTGGAGGTGGGCAGGAGGACTCCCCCCGGCAAATTTGCGCGTGTGTGTGTGTGTCAGCAGATCCTACCTCACTCCTGCCTGGACCAGAGCAACATTCTTCCGAAAATGCAGAAATTATAGCAATAGGAAGGAAGCAACGCGCTCAGAAGTAGTTTCCTGATGCAGTTGTCAGCAGCTTGAGGGGTTGCCAGCTGGAAACTGCAGCTCCCGGGGGGGGGGGTCTCACCAGCCAAACAGCACGAGTGACGTGTGACCGCCCAATCAGACACTAGCAGCACGGCTGGCACCCCACTCACCCCACCCATGATTAGGGACAGCACAGTGCCACTCCAACCAGATCTCAGCAGCGAGTAAAGTCCCTCTGACCGCGGAATGCCAACCACTTCGTTACGTTTAAGGTCGTGAACCAAACGCATCACACGATGTTAGAGAGAATACATCCAATGGCCGGAAGGATTACCGAGGTCAGAGGCCGACTTGAAGGGCGGCAGCCCGAAAGAATGAGAAGCTTCCGGCACAGCACCCCCCCACACGAGAGATGACAGGAGAATAGAGAGATCCGGAAGTGAAGCCCAGAGTACAATCATTTATTGCAATTTATTAACAACTTGTGCATGACAACATATCAGAAGCAGATGGATATTTTACAGGACGTTTCCACGTAAACCATGCAGCGTCGTCCGATTTTACACGCGTTTCCCTCCCTATGTACATTCCCACAGTTCGACAGACTGTTGCAGGCTGAGGGTAACGCACACTATTGCTATCATTTTTGCCCGTCTCGTTCCCGTGATCGACCGCTTGTACACTGAATCTGGGTGAGGAATTTCAGGTGACCCGTCTCCCAGGAAATCCGGTGGAAGAAGGGTAGCGGAGGTGGCACTCCTCACTGAGCACACCCCCTTGCTCTGGTCGCCTCCCGTTTTCAGCAGGCCGAGAACTCGCACGCTGCCCAGGTTTTGTGTCAGGATCCCCATTAGTCAGGGGGTCACCCGTTCTCTGACATCACACTGATTGGGGGAGTCCCCAGTGGAGAGGACCACACCATGCCAGGGGTGCCCGTTCAATCCCACAATCCTGCTGGTGGTCAGTGCCACATTTTAGCCAACGATGCATCGACCCAGGAGGTCCGGCTGGTGCTATTGTGTAATTCTGATGGCTGGAAATCCAGGGAATGGAAATGATCAGAAAATATTTTTTCTTTGGGGGGGGGGGGGGGGTTCAAAGGCACAAGAGACAAAAAGGTGAAAAAAAAAAAACAGAGAATCCAGTGCAGATGTGATTGGTACAGACAGAGTGCTAAAGGTCAGGTGACCCTAAGAGCACATGGTGTCCTCCGTCAGGGTGAAGCGATTTCAACAGACGGGAACCCTCTACAGTTAGCAGAAAAAAAAGATCCAGTGAACAGAAAGCGATCAATTCATCTCCCACTAAGCACTGGCTGACGGTCAGCCTATCCTAGGAAGCAGAGGCCAGCAGGCGGGGGAGAACCTGGGCACAGTACCAGCCAGGGAGATGCATCTCTCACACATCTGTGCCGGCAACACGAGCTTCTGTGCGGCTACAAAGAACTTCATACCTTAAGATGGCGTTACATTCATCAGTGTATGACTGGTAACATACTATAGAGGAGCAGTGCTCAGGCTCTGCAGCAAAGGCCTACACAGACACACACACTTTCGCTCTCTCCTTCACACACACACACACACACACACACACACACAAAGTAGAAAACAGCACCAAGCCAGACTGAAGGGAATTCATTAAGTCAGCTCTGCTTTGTCTATTTGTATTGAACCTTTGTCTCCAACTAAAC
This sequence comes from Stomatorhinus walkeri, assembly GCA_026784285.1. Taxonomy (NCBI): domain Eukaryota; kingdom Metazoa; phylum Chordata; class Actinopteri; order Osteoglossiformes; family Mormyridae; genus Stomatorhinus; species Stomatorhinus walkeri. The sequence continues at coordinate 11,365,516 of JAODUD010000045.1, forward strand.
AGGTCAGTGTGTCAATGTCCAGATAGAAAAAAAGTAGCAACACACACACACACACAAACACACACACACCAAGCACGCTCCACAGCAAAACACACATATGAGTGACAGAGGGAAGGAGAGAGGAAAGGCAGCCAATCACAGAGAGAGGGGTGTGGTCACACTTAATCTCACCCCCATGCTGGCTGGTCTGTTCTCAGAGCTCACTGTGCAGAAGGTCCTCTGTGGTCCCCTAATCCTCTGCTGGTGGTGCGCTGTCCGTAACAGGTGGAGGTGACGCTGGAGGAGTCTGTGCTGCATCCTCCTCCTCATCCTTCTCCTCCTCCTCTACCTCCTCTTCAGGGTTGGGCAGCCCCCCGCCACGGACCTCAGGGGGGTTACCCAAACAGCGCAGGCTGGGGGGGTCAGCTGGAGGCAGCAGTGTCAGGGACTCCACGCTCAGGGCGTCAGAACCATTGTCCAGGAACAGGGAGATGGTGGGCTGGGGTGCCGGGGTCAGGCTGGGTGCCAGTGTCGGGGGTGTGGCCTGCTGTTGAGGGGTGGGGCCCGGTGTCTCAATAGGCTCCGCCTCACCAGGGGGACAGTAGTTGGTTTGGTCCAAGAACGAGGCATCATCTGCTGAAATAACCAACGCTGAATATTAATTAACCAATCAGAAAGGACTCATTTGTACAATAAAGAATGCAGTAACTGGCCACTATCACCTCACTATAGATAACTAAAATCTTTAGTTAATGACACCATGGATTCAAACGACACGGATTCCATCAGATTTTTGATCATAGAAAAAAAAATCATTCACATTGGGTAGCTGGGTGGGGGGGGGGGAGGATTCCCCCA
>JAODUD010000045.1:11389647-11407450 GCA_026784285.1 Stomatorhinus walkeri
GGGGGAACCATACTTGGAACTACAGACAAAGGTAACTTGGGGGAACCATACTTGGAACTACAGACAAAGGAAACTTGAGGGAACCATACTTGCAACTACAGGGAACAAAAGCGGGGGGGGGGGGGAGAAAGAAATCAAGCAGAACTGAATCAAGCTGAACCGAGGCCAACAGAGCAGAACCCAGCCAGACGGAATATTGCAAAGGGACAAATAGGAAGCCTGAAGAAGCTGACAGAGGTTCACCTGAGCGAGAAGACGGGTGGAGAGATGTAGCAAAGGAGCATGTCTGGACCCCATAGATAAACGCTTGTCCTAGACACCGTGAGATGATCACACAATCAGCACCGTGTCCACACCGGATACGGCTTATGGGAGCATGCGGTGCCGAGACACACAGAATGGGAGGGACGTGGGGACTAGGGGTGAGGCCAGGGACACTCACCTGCTCGCTGCCGACCAGGGAGTAGACATAGAGGGGCAAGAAGAGGCGGTTGAGTAGGTGGTCGGTGAGGACGTCATTGAGGAACTCGCAGTTGATGATGAGAATGTCGTTCAGGTAGTGCAGATGGTCCAGATGCTCAGCCACCAGGTCACTTAACTTGCCCCGGTTCCTGTGCCTGGGTAGAGGGGGGTTTCAGAAACGGACACCCCCACGCAGCAATCAGCTGTGGCCAGTCACCACATGAAAATATGGCTGCACCCATTACCCCCCCCCCCCCACCCCCAGAAATTCACAGCTCACACATGTCTTGCACTTAGGTGTGGCTATATGGAATAGGCCTCGTGGTCAGAAGGTCACCAGTTTGAATGCCATGGCTGGTAGAGTGATAATCTCATTGCCAGGCCCTTGGGCAAGACCCTTAACTGTCAATAAACTGCCAGTGAACGAGCTTTCATTCACAGACAGAAAACTACGGCCTCAGGCTGTCAAGAAGCAACAACACTTAAAAACGACACCTGGGCCCAAGTACGATTGTGGATCCTCGCAAAAAGTCTCTGCACTACACTGTCTGTCTTCCATTTGTAATCAAAATCTAGCTACTGGCTCCCGATTCATAGGTCAATCTGAGACCAGCTCATCATGCATGTTAATTAGATATGCTAACCACAACTCCTCCTCCATGTGCCTAGTCTGAGCAGGAGGTCATTGCCGGGTTATTACGGTTATGGGAAGTTTATACAAAATGGACACAGTAAGGGAATAAGGAGACGGCAAAAGATAACTAATTGAGAGGAACATAAAGCTGCTCAACAAGTTTTGTTCAAGTTTTGTCCAATCAATGTTTTGTTGAAAGGCCAAAATATTACACCAAAAATAAAGAATAAATGAGGCAATAGCTAATAATGAAAAAACTACTGCACATTTATAGGCTAAATATAACTCTTAAAAAGTATTTTTCAATCTGCTTTTCAAATGCGGTTATTATTGCTACATGATTTTTAAAAAACAGCTTCGCTGATTGTAAATCAAAACCATGTGTACGACCTCAGTTCTATGACGAGAAAAACTTGCTACAGAAGGGAGACACTGGCATCTAGTGGCCGCATGTGTAATTGCACCCACACATGAGGAACTAGAGGGACTTACTCTTCGTCGGTCTGCACACACTTGTCCAGCTCGATGACGTGGCTCCCGATGAACCACACCAAGTTGGAGAAGTAGGGTGCAGCCGTCTTGTCGCGGATGTAGTGCAGCATGTGCTGGTTGTGCACTGGGAGGGCAGGGGACCAAGGAGACAGGAGATGAGGTTTGAGAGTTTATAGACGCTCCCTGGGGCTTTGACCTGACTGGGGAGGTTGTGTGACATTAATACTAGAGCCTCAGGTAGCAAAGCCAGTTAAGTGGTCAAAAAGCTGAAAGGGGCGGCCCTAAGGGAAGGTCTGTAAATGCAGTCCTAACAAAGTAGCGTGGAAAACAAGTTTTCAAAACACTACAGCCTCTGGGGATAATTCTTCCACACACAACATCTGGATATGTGGACATATAGATGCATATATATAAATATCAATTAGTCAAACAGCCCCACTAAGGATACAGAGGTCACCAGCTGCTGATGGGTAACTGCAATTACGGTCATGAACAAAAGGTCGGGCCACAAACAGCCTGGAAATGAGCCTTGAATGCCATGGTGGAGGGCATGTCAACTGGAAAGGCTGTGTCACACATAGGGGTGTCTGATCACAATGGCAGTGCCTGACCGACAAACAGGGCATCCCATGGGGGGCGCCATTTTGACACTAAAGCGAGAGGAATCTAAACTGCAAGCTGTTTTGCTCTAAGACACGGGCTTTCCCCCAGGAAATCTTCCGTCACATCAGGCGACAGCGTGATTCATAAACGCCAAAGATTAAAATCATTATCACAATGGCAATCACAAGACTAATAATGAGAGAATGAGTGAATAAATGCGGAAACGGGGCCGACTTACATGACACTGGGTTAAGGCACACGGGAATCAGCGGGGTGGAGGAGGAAGAACAGACAGAGAGTTAATAGGGTTAGGGTTAGGGGGCCAGTCTGGCCAGAGCATCTCACTGGGCTTCTGCTACAGCAGAGAGAGACACAGGCTGGGGGGTGACACGGGGACAGCGGGAGAGAGTGGGCTGAGAGAAGAAGGGGCACAGTCGCGGGGCTGTACCTGGGAACCTGGGGGGGCGGCCTTAACGCCTGGGGGGGGCGATCTAACCCAACCGGGAATGCGGCCTGCCACGTCAGCCAGGTAGAGCTCTGCTGTCCCTGAGATCAGCGTCACACATTCTGATTTCAACACCCCCCCCCATCCCACAGACCACCAACACAGGAAGACCCCGCCACTGCATGCATCAAGGGAGGGTGCTGGAGGCAACGCTGCCCAAGCTCAACCGCCCCCACCCCCCCGAACAAAAAAGGCCACGCCCTGTGCTGTTATCCCCAACACAGTGGGTGGAGTCATCGCAAGGTTGTCAGGGGACCCATTAATCAGAGCGGCGAAGACCGAAACAAAGACCCCAGAGTGCAGGGCTTGGGAAACATACTGACCATATGCAGAGCCACAGGCTCAGGGGGCAGGAGTCTGTGTAGAACTATGTGGCTCAAGGGGCAGGAGGACTGCTGGGAAACCTTGGGTGCTGAAATAGCCTGGGTACTGTTATCCCACCGGAGCACCAGGCAGCAACACCTGCAGCTTCATGCACCAGAGGAGGTGCAGGCAGAGAGGAGGTGCAGGGGCGTGCTCACCTTTATATACATTTAGTGTGATCGTCCTGACTGCAATCCTGACCATGCTCTCTGGGTGGTTGAAAAATTTAATGGCCTCCGTGTACAGGGCAAAATCATTAGTGTGCTGGAAGGACAGGAGAGAAAAAAAACGGGGGTGAACAGCGTGCCAAGACGAGTGACAGGAGTCGCTCGCAGAGATGCCGGCTGGGGGCCACCTGATCCCAGATCAGTTCAAGGACTCAACAGGACTGACAACAAGCTTGAGAATTACTAATCACTGCTACAGGAAAATTAACAGCCAGCCATCTGCCAAAGCCACATTCAGACCATTGAGGCCACTTATCATTTAGAGCTTAGGTATATAAGGCAAAACTTAAAATATCTTTTGTTTATGTAATATTTAAGAGGATAAATGTTCTCGAGATGAATAACCCTCAAAGACATAAAGTCCAATTCCATTTTAGACTTCTGCGGGTTTACGGGTGTTGCTGAAGTCAGTCACCCAGCTAGTTGATATAGTAGAGCAGAGATTTCGCACACATGCACATGTGCACACACACATACACACTCACACACACGAGTGCACATATACACAAATGCATAAGTGCACTAGGGCTTTGTATCGCCAGGCCTGGGGGAAGATGATCGCGATACATCAATAAGCGAACCGGTCGGCGAGACATAAAAAGTGACACTACTATGCAATAATCATCTCTTTATTACCTGCAAATTTTCAGAATTACCAACCATTCAAATAACAGGATACTGAATGTCTTTTATCTTCAGTGATTTAATTCAGAAATGTCACTTTCCTGACCAACAGTTTACAATTGGATTAGCATACTGCTGATGACCTTATTGTGGTTAAAGTTCATTAGTTTTAGTATAAAGTTTTTGGTAACTCCACTTTATTTAAGTTTCATAATGTAAGATGGGAGTCACCTTTTGTAGAAACCCCAAAATATTTCCCTACTTTGGACATGCAGCAGAGGTATTTTGGAAAGGTCTGTTCTGGGCTCCATGGTTTAGCTGTTAATTGTGCATGACATGTGTATTATTACTGATGTACTGATAAACTAGGGTTAGTCCCAAAACACAAGAAGTTTTGAATAATGTTATGTCTTCATTTTTAATTTATGTAAGATTTAGTGATTAAAGTCCAAATAAAGACGTCTTCCATATGACATTTGTTTGCCAGTGGAAATGCCTTTTGAAGAGTTACCACTTTTTCAATAACTGATAGCAATATTCGGAATAGATAAAATTATTTAGCTCTGCAACAAGAGAGCTTGTTATAATAAAAGCGACTGAAAAGTCGGTAAATTATAATTCTAAAGAAATGAACCCTGTGATATTTTGAGGGTTGAACTGAGAGACTGGATGTCCGGCACAGACCTAACGCAAACACAGATTAATGTGCATGTGTGTGCGCGCACACACGCACACACACACACACACACACACACACACAAATACAGTCACCACAGTAATACCCAACCTCCACGTGCTACCGCTCAATTAGGCTCAAACGGAAAATCAGATTGAACCAACAAGCTTCTGGAAACATCAACTGTGTACAGCGACACATTAAAAACAAACAAAAAAAAAACCTCAACCATACAAACATTATAAAATTCCAATGTGCCACTTCTACACAAGTCCTAATCTATGGAAAACCGGGTCGGCTCTGAGTGGGACCCTGGGGGACCCCCCCCAGAAGGATTACCTTACCTCATTATAGAAGAAATGTACAGTGTGATTATTAAGCTTCAGGGACAAGGTCTTCAGGAAGGAAATATAGTATGCCATGATCTCCTCGTCGGAGAAGTCAAACTTATGGACGATGATGGAGTTCACATGGTTGTTGGACAGCAGGTAATCTGTGTGCAAGAGGAGAGGAGGGGCACCGCTCATAAGCGGAGACTAGGAGGTGCTGTTGTGCTGGACCGTCGGTCGTCGGGATACTTACAGAGCGAGGTTTCGTGACTTATGTTCTCAAAAAGTATGTTGAGGGTCTGCAGGAGCTGGACGCAGACATAGCGGCCGGACTTCTGCCGCAGGATGTTCAGGAAAAACGCGAACATGTTCTTCTCCAAAAAGAAACTGCGGGAAGTGAGAAACATTCATTAGGAATCGTCGCTGTCATGGTGACATTATAACAGGCTATTTGCTATAGTCAAAATCACCCAAACAAGCGACACATAAAAGAGGCTCCATGTAAGCCGCAGAGAACATCTCGAAAGAAGATATCAAGTTTGTGGTGATGCTGATGGATCCATAACTTGGGGAGGTAGTATCATGTGAGGTCTATGCAATACAATCCTATTAACTTAAACACAGTTTTAATTTGCTTCAAATGTATTTGTTTCATTGCTTATGCCCAGCTGACAAAGCAGGGACTAAAAACAATTTAAATTCTTCCAAAAATGTATTTGGACGCATGAAAAATGTTCCCAGGAAAAAAACTACATCCTCTACTTTACCTTCATGTTTCTGATCTGAACCACAAATTTCATGAAACGTCAGATTAATTTTACTTCATTGTCCCAATCACTATGTGCTCAATGTATAGCCACATATATACATAAAAATTCGTTTTGAAATTCATTACAAACGAATTTCCTATAATGATGAACAATATTTCCGTCTAACTACGGTCATGTAAACGTTTAAATTACTTACTCAAAGACGGAGCTGTCATTCTGGTCACCCCAAATAAGGATTTCGGTTATGGAGCGAATGGTTTCCACCAGGAGATTTCTGTTGTGGTCGGTCACCGTAGTGTTTTTTGTCAGGACGTGATACATGTACCTTGTGGGGACAGGAAATGCAGAAATGTATGTCTAAGCTGCAGGACACGATCATAAAGCCGCTGTCACCAAGTGTCCTCTGCAGGAGACTCGGGACATTTTTGATCCGACCGGAATTTTTTTTTTTTACTGTGGTATATGGACAATGACACTGTCACAAAAATGAAGATTAGGGTCGACAATAAATACCAGGTCATGTGTAGGGGCGTAAGGTAAAACTATACTATCTGTCGCCAAGTTAAATAACACCCGTTAAATATTGGTCTCGTCGCTGCTGGTGCCTACAGATTAGTCATAACTGTAACTGCGATCATTTATATTGCAAAGCTACTTAAGCATGAAGTTACGTACAGACAAGTCGTTCATTAATGATTTACACACACGACTCGAAGAGCTTATCTGACCGACGCTTTTGCTGTTCCTTAAACCCAATGGGGATGTCATCAACCAGCCGTCCAGGTAGAGTAGAAGCTAAGCCAAAACTGGAAGACACATTGGCGAACACTCACTTTAAATGCTCCAAAGAGTGGATGCTCTTGGACTTCCCCTGTCCTCCCACCCAGCTCCTGGACCGGCCGAACATGACTGCACTTCAATTGTTCACGCTCCTCGTAAGTGTTAATTCAGTCCATCGTAGCGCTGTCAAAGCGGACAAATCCAACAAATAATGCAAAGGTTCACTGAAATTCGGCAACAACACCTTGCAGTCCGCACTCCCCCATTTCCAGCTTAACCACAGCAAATGACTGACAATTCCGGGTTCTTGGTAATGCATTTCGGGACTTGTGGTTTGTTACAGTCGCCTGCGGATGGAAAACTGTGCGCAACACACTACGTTTCCCAGAAGCCCACCAAACGAATCGTCCGTTCACGCTATGACGTTTAGAGAACGGTGACAAGCCCCCAGCAAGTTCTCGCTGCACTTGGCTTTGGTGGAGCCATATTTTAAAAATAATTATAATGTCTGTAAAAGCTGTAAACGCAAGACGAGCAGGACATGTTTTATGATAATAAAAGGCACTTTTACGCACTAGTTACATTTGTGCATTTATCAGTGTTGTTGCATCGGCCATTAAACACCGTTAGGTTAAAAAAGCAGCAAGGAGGCGGGATTTGACGGAAATGGGAGCTCAGCTGACCAGTTAGACCTAAACCAGGCCCACGACCGGCACTGCAAAGGCGGCGATCTGACGCAGCTGAGTGCAGCGTAATCCTACACGCCGATGTGAAGCCATTTATAAAAGCCTTAGCTCTGTTTTTAGCCGAGCGAGTGACAGCGCGGAGGGTGACATGCATGCAGAGCGCAAATGTCGCTCAGTCTCCGTGCTGCACCGTGATTAAGTAACATGCCTCTTCCTGACTACGTGCCGCCGCGTCCTTAACCAACCATGAAAATGACTGGTTCTGTATTGGTTTCTTTTTCTGCAGCTACGAATCTTGCGGGATTATTTGTAAGATGTAGTTAAACCGCATGGCGAATGTTACTCGGACTGTGTTTCTGCATTTTTCCCCAAACCAAGTCCCAAGGCCCACCGGGGCTTAGTGCTGGCTGCCTAGATGCTGCTACCAACTAAAAATTTTCCACAAACTGTCATGGACAACTTAATACAGTCGGTCGATGACGGTGCTGACAGAAGTTATTTTCCAAATGGAAGGATCGCTCCATTTTCGTGCTTGGCTCAGGTCCCGTTTGTCTAAGGTTTTTCTATGATCCAGTCAGTCTATGCTCAGTTAGATTCGGTGGAATCCCTGTTCAACGACTTTCCATATATGTTTTATCTGGGCCTGTTTTTCGTGAACGTCTTAATCCTCTACTACGCCTTTCTGATGGAGTACATAGTCCTCAATGTTGGCATCGTCTTCCTGCCAGAGGATATGGACCAAGCTTTGGTGGACCTGGGCGTGCTGTCCGACCCCGGCTCGGTGCCCTACGACACCGACACGGAGCTTGATGTGTTTGAGGGGTACCTGGAGTGACCATCGGCGAGCCCCGCCGGGACTGAGAAGTGCGCTGGAGAACGTGACAGGGTTCTGCCATGAACGGGCCGGTGGCTGGGAAGGTTACTGCGGCGTCTCCGTGTGCGCCGTGCTGGTGCCGTGATGATTCAGCACGAAGAGGTCGATTAGCGTCCGATTTACCCCGACGTTTACCGTCCGACTGTCCGAGACGTATAATATTTGTCGCAAGATTAACAGGGCAGGGTCGATCTGATGCAACTGAAAGCAACGTACTTTACCAAGGCTTTGTTAATTCTCATTGTTGCTTTTCTGTTGCGTAAAGCTGTATATAAAATAGTTTTAACAATGCTTCCTATAATGAAGAACATTATAACCGTTTAAAATGTTTTGACAGGTGAACACAAGTCGATGGACTGCTGATTTAAAGTCCCCCTTGCATCACGTGCTTTCTCCAGTTGCCTTGGAAACGCACCCTCGATGGACAGCATGGCCACTAAAACTTACTAGAGGCTGAACACGCAAAGCAATACTAACTTAATCACTGACACAAGGAGAGCAGTTGTTTTCTTCGGTCTGTGTATCATTAACTTATTTTGTAGCAAGTATAATGAATGTGCATCTCCGCTGGGCTTATATTTGAGCCGGGAATCTGATGTTATGCATCAAAAGTAAAAACGGGGGATATGGGGTGTTTCAGGACAATGGGAAAAGCTATATTTTTCATGGGTTTAAGATTTTGTCAATCTGAAAATGATGTTATACTGAGCATGCAAATTATGCTAGTTTATTTTAAGCAACCACAGTGTGACTGCCCTTTGCACTGATGGTGGGATCTTGTCTACTGATACAGATTTTTCTTAACTATGATAAAAGTAGTCTCCTCTTTAGCAGCATGAGACTAATAAAGACTTTCATTGTTTTCTTTACCTCTGGGAAAGTTAATTTCACATTAAAATGTGATGGCTGAAAGAATAGCACTCCTGGGTGATATGGATGCAGATGAGTTTTCTTTGAAGTGGCATGTATTGGGACAGATGGTATGTAGTCTTTGTGTGTTTATTGGTTGCACTACAAAATTCGACTTGTTATTCTCCTGTAGTGGAAACATGTTTCACAAGCAAGCTGGTATTGGAGAAGTATGTTCACACCCTGGTCTCCATTCATATTTACAGTAGCGGCACTAATGTAAATGCTTATGGGAAAGACATGTCACTGATGGTGTATTGCAGGACTTGCAGAATTGAATAACAGCAGCAGAAACTTGGGGGACCAAAAGTTCAACAAATTATATGATCAGACTTAATATTTCTGAGATCAAAAAGGTGGAGCAGTAAAATGCACTATTGAATTAAATGGCTAAATGCATCCGTAATACCTTGTGCAATTAACAAACGTTGCTGCCATTTTTTGGCTGTGACTGAGAAGTAGGAATAAAATGAGCAAATCAGAGCAACGCAAGTGGAAGAGTATATAAAAGTCATGAGAATAGTGTGGAATCCGTCAGTTAACAGACAATATAATGCCAGAGATAACATTAATGTACCACAAAAGTACAAAAATGTTCCTCAGGGTCCATCTCTGTACTTTAGAAGGTATGTTTACCTATAGCTAGGGTACAACTGGCAGACTCTTGAAGGTACAGCCCTAGTGACAAGTAATTTTACCCACAATGGTACAAATTGATACTACCTTTATGACAGACTCCAGACTCACGATCCGCTTTCAGAGGCAAAATGGCAGAAGTACAGGCATAGTGGTGTACCAAAGGAGGAAATGTCAAAATTGGTTTGCGTTAGAAATATGTAAGGAACATCTGAGACATTAACCAGAACATATATTTTTTTTTTAAAGAAAGAATTTCTTTACTGTTTAATAGCCCTCGAGCCCTCGTACAGTGCGTGCCTAAGTGTGAAGTAGGTGGCTGATGTGATTGAGTCCGTAGGTATGGTTTCAAGACTGGTAGGGGCCAAGTCAGCCCTGAACCCCCCACCCCCCCCCCTAAACACAGAGACATATCTCACCTGGCCATACCAAAATTTCTGCCTTGGATGTGCTACACACTCAGTAAGGTAAAAAAAAAAAAAACAACAGAAATATTTATGTATAAAATCTTTATTCTGAAAACAAAAGCAGCAGACTAATTTTGTTTCATTGCTGTGTCTCACCTCAGTCGCCTCATTTAGTAAAATAGCAGTAACAGTCAAAATTATACTTACAGCAAGAGTGCAAGAAATATCTTAACAGAGCATAAACAGCAGTAACACATTCAGACTCACAGTTCAATAGCTGCCATTGGGAAGAAACTGAATAGTGGTATGATAATCATGATTACAAACATAACTGCAATGATTACATTGAGGCTGTTACTGCAGTTCAGTTCATTGTTAGTAAAAACAGTGTCTCTCAAAATAATCTGGTCTACATTTAGTGTCCAAACAAGTAGTATATAATAAACAATCAGGACAATTAGACCTGTCTATAAAGTATTTGTTGCTTGCACGCCGTGGACTGCTTAGGTTTTTTGTACATTGTTTTTGTCTTTGCGCGATAGTCATCAGCTATAGTGACCTGATCCTTGGATCCTGTTGTTTGAGGTGCTCAAGAACTCCATGGGGAATGTAATGATTCCACATCCTGTTTGAGAAAGTTCCTCAGTGTTAATATCAAAGAGGCAGCAATCTCCCGCAACTCCCGTAATTTCATGAACTCACCTATTTTACATTACATCACCTCCACCATTGTAAAACACCAAAAGAGAAGGTGCGTAACACGCACACCAACATTTCCTGCTTTGTTTAGTGGTGATTTGTATAGCCGATTTTGCAGGTATTACAGGAGCATCCTTTAAATACCGCACTCCTGATTTAGAATCACTGAAATGATCCTTTGTGCAAAATGGCTGACCTCACAGTTTTCATCCTTGGTGCTTTCTTCAATCCGTGGCTCAGGCTCTGTGCCCCGACGTTGGTGAACCTGTTATCCTTGACACTGGGTAGGCAAAACCAAGGATGAAACACAGTTAGGACAGGTCAATACTGATTTACACATCGCCCTCATCTCAAAGGAATGTGCAATTTCTTTGACACTTAGGACTGTTCGGTTGCTTAGCACACTTCCTTCTCTGTGACAATTAATTTTATGTGGGTGGGTATTTGCAGCAGAGCAGTTAAAGTGCCCCCCTCTGGGGACAGCCGGAGAGCCACATGGGAGATACACTTAGACTGTTTAGCTTCATCATCATGCAGGAGAAGGTCTCGCCTTAGATCTGTGCTTCCCAATCCGGTCCTCAGGGACCCACAGCAGGTCCGCATTGGATAAAAACATGGAAGGTCTGTGGGTTTCCAAAGACCGGATTGTGAAACACTGCCGAAGAGCAATACATACTTCTGCTTTTTGTTCCAGCTAATAATAATAATATTAATAATAATAATAAACAATGCTAACAGAATGATGCTATTGCGTATGGATGTAAGGAAACTACAGTGCAGCAGTTAAAGGTTCAGTCCAATCTGCTAAGCAGGGCTTCCCAGGTGTTTCATGACTGGACCATCATACCCTGGTAAGAAGGGGAGGGCTGCCCCCGGGCCAGATTTGATACATTCAGTCCCAGGCTTGAGAACCTCTGCTGTACAGGGGGACTAGCGTGTTTAACTGCTGTGCTGTGTGGGACCTCAGCCAGCTTCCCACTGGGCTACGAGGTCATGCACTGAGGTGCTACTCCAGCGGCTGTGTTAAGGTGCTAAGGCCCACGGGGGGGGGGGGGGGGGCAGGCTTACTCCAGGTCTGTCAGTGACTGGATGTCAGGCAGCACCTTGGCCAGACTCTCAGCCCCGCCATCACAGATGAAATTGCTGTACAGGCTAGAGGGAGACAGGGAGAGGTCAGTTATGTCCATATTGATGCCTCACCAGTGGCTACGGGGCACCTCACAGGTGTCCAGTGTTACCTGAGACTATGCAGCGAAACCAGTGAAGGCAGGGCCGGGGCCAGCTTCTCCAGTCCTTTGTCTCCGATACAGTTCTGGGACAAACTGGGAGGAAATAACTACTCAGACCAAACCTTTCTAGTACAGCACTACATTTACATTTACAGCATCATACCGTACCATCATATTGATACACAGGTGTCATTAAATTGAAGCAAAATGATTCAGAAACATTGTGCAGTATATTTTACAGGACCGTGAAACACATTTCAAGACAAGCCTATCGTGTCTTCCTGTCAGTTAAATAAGTTTAAAATATTTGAGTTAAACCTCTCCCTCAATTAATAATATTACTTAATAATATTATCTCTCCCTCTCTCTCTTTCCCCCTTCTTCTCCGTTGTTCCCCCCCTCTCTCCCTCCCCTCCTCTTGGAGAAGTAAATAAAAATAAACAAACAAATAAATAAATTAAATAAATAAATCCAAATAAAGTAGTCCCCCGCAGAGGGGGGGGTGGTTGGAGGGCTTAAAAAAAAAAAAATAGAATGGGTTAATGCCGCATTGGGGGGTTTATGTGTGATGTGTTTCTTAACCCTCTCCGTATAAAACATTTTAAAAACAATAAAAAAAATAAAAATAAATAATAATATTATTTTTCAGACTGAGATGCCATCAAAGGAGCTCCCAGTGCTGCCTGAGCCTGAGTTGAGCTCCAGGCTCACCCTAAACTGCAATTTAAGCAGTGATGGATGATGGAAGGATGTGTGAAGAGCCCAGCACTGGTAAGTTCAGGTCCAGAAAGTTCAAATCCAGACCAAGGTTTTGCTGAGCAGCTACACCACCTGCAGTTCAGGCTAGGTAATCCCCCTGAAGCTAAACTGGTTTGGTTCTGGCCAGTACTTTGATGGGAGACCAACTAGGAAAGCTGGTCCAACTCGCTGCTGGAAGAGGTGTTGGTGCGGCCAGCAGGGGGAGCTCATCCTGTGCTCTCTGCGGGACCCAATGTCTAGTGAAGTGATGGGGACACTATGCTGTAAGAATGGTGCCGTCCTTTGGCTGACGTGTAAAAACTGAGGTTTTGACTTTCTGTAACTTTCATTCATTCGAGGTTTTGTTTCAACCAACCAGTTGAGTATAAAGAGTTGTAGTCACAGAGTACTTGGTTGGTTGAAACAAAACCTTGTCCTAGATTTGTACTTTCTAAGCTGAACTTTCCACCTCTAGAAGTGGCTGTGAAATTTAGTACCAAGTTGGAGTAATTATTGAGGTAACTGAAATTATTCTTATATGATAATCCCATTTGGGGGGTCCAGATCAAGGCAGGAACGACAGATGTATAATGCTGTTAAAAAATATCTCTTACTTGACATACAGTATTTGGATATTAATTTACAGGCAATTAATTTACAATTAATTTGGATATTAATCAGTGTACTGTCTGAAAGATCATCCTCATAGATCCATTTGAGGCCAGGTTATCCCATCAAATTCTAAACGAGAGCTGACCAAAGGATGCTTCTGGAAGTCTCCAGGAACCCCAGAGCATCATTAAGGGATCTACAGGCAACCACTGGCACAAACATTAATTTGCCAGTATTGTTGAAATGAGAATGTAGTATTCGTATGTCCAAATATGCTGAACAAGATCTTTTGTGGTATATATGCAGGGGCATTGCTAGAGATTTTCGGCCCCATGAAATAATTTCATATTGCCCCCCCCAGTTCAGATCAATCCAGTTATTTTCCTGTCACTCAAGGGTCCTTGGAATCATCCAAACTTCCCCACTACGGTGCCCCTGGGTGTATGTAAATCAGTTCAGCACTACCAATACACTGTACTAGGTTGAGAAGCAGTTACCCACTTGAGCATTTCCAGAGAGCTCAAAGCTGACAGAACAGCCGCCAGTTCTTCTGCTCCTCTATCTCCGATTTTATTGTCCTCGAGACTGGAAAACACCGAAGAAGCACAAAATGTTAAAAAGCAAAAATTTATAGGGTGACCCAAATAGATCCATGAGAAAGGTGCTTCATTGACCATCAGACTTGTGTCATAAAATTCTTTGGGTGAGAGACGATGACTGGGGCTTACTCAAGATGCTGAAGCCATTGCAGTGCAGGTAGGACCTCCATAAGCTTGGTGAAGCCCACTGGTCCATTTGATGGGCCTAAGCTGAAGCAGCAAAGCACACTGGATGAGTTATATGGCTCCACCCCCATTCACCACAAACCCCTCCCTCAGAGGTAGCAGAGACCTCCACCAGTGGAGATGTTCTCCAGAACTATTCCCCAGCAAAACCATAGAAGAGTCACGTGCTGTGACCTTCTGCCCATACCTGAGTTCCAGTTTCTGAAGGTTTCTCACAGCGGGAACATCAAAGGTGGTGGTGTCCACCGCTGCTTCTGACCTCAGATCACTGAAAAGAGACAGTGCAACTTTTTGGCAAATGATTTAAACACAAGTTGCATGTCACAGCTATGACAGTCTCTCGAAATGTCAAACAGATCAGCCAAGTCACGGCTCTGATGAACTCTGAAATGTAAAACAGAACATCAGGACCGCTGCTCTGACAAACTCTCGAAATTTCAAACTGTACTTTTCAAAAAATTCCGAGCTATACTTGAAGTGGTCAGTGCTCATGAGTGTTTACTAGGGCTATGAATAAGAAAAAAATTACGTGATGAATTTCTCTAATTAATCACCATCTCCCTCACTTAGAAAAATAAATGTTACTATGTCAAGACAGGAATACTCCATGTTGTTTGCAATGTCTTTTTAAAGTAAAACACTGTTATTATTGAAAAAAAAAATGTTTGAATGAATGTAATATGTAAATGTACTACTTGGGGAAAAGATTTCATGGAAAGTTAGATGGATGTCAGTAGATCTGCTGGTACATTGAAGCAGACAGTGAAATTAATTGTGAGAGGTGGCTAGGGGGCTATGGGATATGTTTTGGGGGGGGGGGGCTGATGCTTCTCCCTCTGCTGCAGTAATTTCTGAAGTCAGCCATTTTGCTGGCCTTCAGTCAGAGGTGTGCTATTTGATTGATTCCCACACTCCACCCACCTGCTGTTAGCCCTGGACTCCTTTCTAAACGAAAATACTCATCAATACAACAAGATGATGGGGACAGTGGAAAGACAGCATGGCTGACATTAAAATATTACCCTGTGGATATCTTCCCTCCTCTGTAAATCCGCACTAGCATGATCAGATGTTCGACGTGGACCAGATGTGTGGCTTTAAAGGGACTGATGGTGAACTTCCTGATGGTGTTTTGCAAGAGCTTCTCTTCACATTTTTTCTGCAGATCTTGCCACAGATTTATTGTGTCCTCTATCGATGCCCTGAAAGTACAAAAATGAACAAGGAACCCTGTCTATTTCAAGCCAAAAATGGGTTCATGGCATCGACAAAGTAGTGGCGAAGGTAAATTTATTCAGCTCTCCGATTCCTGACCTGAATGACTGGACACACTTCAGCCCAAGTATGTCTCTCAAGCCCTGGGGGCCAATGCCGGTGTCCTGCAGGTCGATGGAGAAGCTCCTCTTCATGTCTCTGGCTTTCTGCAGGAGGTGCTGAAGGACGAAGACGTCCGGTGAGCCGAGCTGGATGCCGCAGAAGCGCAGGTCTTCCGGAAGATTCCTGACCAAGTGCCGCATCATGGTGGCATCGGCAGCCTCATGAACGCAGTGGCACAGCTCCATCAGCTGGGCGGGGCCCAGGTCGCCGGGCTTCAGGCCCCGCAGATGCTTGGCAGCAGCTGCCTTCTTGGCCAGTACCCCCGCCGTGGCCTCTACTCTGCCCTTCTGGAAGAGCAGGCCAAGGGCAAAGCGCCATGTGGCCTCCAGCCAATCCGTCAGCAGCCGTCGCCTCTTCTGAGGCGCCGTCATCTGGGCCACTAGCGCCTTGTCGCTCACATCGCGGGACTGCACCAGGTGCAGGGCAGCCAGGAAGCTCTGCAGCAGGGGGTGGGCGAACCCGTGACCCTGCCGCTCCTCAGAGTCCTTCGCTCTGGTGTGGTATGGGGTCAGCAGTCCACATTTTAGCCCAAATTCCTTCAGCTCTGCAGTGTCCTTGTGATCCAGCATGGAATTGTGGTTCTTTACTCCAGTCCAGGCTATGCAGCAGAGCTTATTCAAGTGCTGGGTCATTTTAGGGTCTTCTCCTTGAGTGTTTGAGTGCATTTTTTTGTCAAGCACCTGTTGGAACAAGCTAGTGAGTGTTGAGGGCAGTCTGTCCGAGTGCTTGAGAAGGAAGCACATGTACCTGCATATGAGTGCGTTGGAGCAGCGGCTATTCAGGTACCGTTGCTTCTTCAGTTTCTCCAGGGCCTTATCACCTCTGTCTCTGAAACACTCCGAGATATACAGGGTGATGTTTTCCGGAGAGTAGCCGCAGAGCTCCACAATTCTGTCAACCTTGGCCAAAAACTGGTTGAAGACCCCCTTCGGCCTGGCCAAGATCAAGAGTGTACATCCGCGGAGCAGCTTCTTCTGGAATATTCCGGAAAACAGTTGCTTAACGCTGAAGGATTCCTTAGTGTTGCAAGTGGCCGGAGAATGCAGGAGGCCCTCTGGGTCCCTGAAGTCGTCGAAGCTGTCGAAAACGATCAGGACTTTCTGGGGGACGCTGAGAACATGTTTGAAGGTGGCGGTGGTGTTTTTGCAGGGTGGGGAGGAGGACAGATCGAACAGGAGCCTCTTCAAGCTATAGGTTGTATGTGGAAGGTTAAGCACCTTGCCGTCCAGCACAAAGATATGCTCGAACTGCGGGAGGTTCCCATCTGCCCAGTCCAGACAGAGTTTCTGTACGAATGCGGTCTTGCCCCCACCAGCCTTGCCGAGCAGTGCAATCAGCCGGCCGCCCTTCTGCCCCATGTCCTCAAAAAGCTGCCCCTTATGCAGCATGGCTCTCTTGCTGTCCGCATTGCTGAGCACCACCAACTCCTTCTCCAGACACTTGCTCGCATTCTTCCCAGTCTTAAGTCGTATCTGCCTCCGGACCAGGGGAACGTCGATGTACAGGGACTCCACGGACATCTCGTTGTCTGGGTCCGTCTTCCGGGCAATTTCCCGCATCAGGGCCTTGACTGACTGAGTATAGTCCTCAGCGCATTCTGGGGGGAGGGGGTGGTTAATTTAAAATCAATCCATCTAAATCAGTGTTTCCCAACCTGGTCCTTGGGGACCCCCAGACAGTTAATATTTTTGCTCCCTCCCAGCTCCCAAAAATTTGGCCTGTCTGGCAGGAAGCTGGGTGGGAGCAAAAACGTGGACTGCCTGGGGGTCCCCGAGGACTGGGTTGGGAAACATTGATCTAAACAATCTCAGTGACATATATGAATTGAGTGTAAAAGCCAGAACTCACTGGGTTTTCCTGGCGCAGGGTCAGATGGAGGCGTTTGGACAGGCGATTCTTTCAAAGACGACGTATCTGCAAATGCATATCCGATATCTCCGTTTAATATTTTTTGCTTCTTCAATTAAATGTATAGTTCTGTTCAACAGTGGTGGATTTAGGCATAGGCAACATGGGCAATGTCTGCATGAGAAAATTCGGAATGGTGACATTTGCGTGCTTGGTTTTCTATCGCTCATTTGCATGTGATGGTTTTGCATGTGATGGCACGCCACTGATATCAACCTTGTCGAAGTGTGCACCTTGATTCTAGTTTGCAAGATAGCCAGGTTACCACACCAGAAGTAGCCCGAAGTGGGAGGAGCGAGGCGATCAATCAAATAGTGCACTCTGACTCTGTACAGTATTAATGTAATTAATTAAATCAGTTTTAAATTCTACACGTTTTTATTTGTATTGTTCCAAGTGTCTTAATAAAAATGGCAGTTACTGCTTAATGGTGCTTTTCTTTATTATTGGGAGGGCAGCATGTGGGAGATAAACAAAA
>JAODUD010000045.1:11408480-11418826 GCA_026784285.1 Stomatorhinus walkeri
TGAGAGAAGAATCCAACTCAGCCTGGGGGGGGGGGGAGTTTGGCTTTCCATGCACTCACCCTCACAAGCGTTGACAAAGGCCATGGAGATGGAGAGGGGGAGCAGGTTGTGGATGGTCTGGAGGAATCCCTGGGGGGGGGGCAGAACAGGCCCATTTGGGGTCTTAGGACTGCTGGGGGCTGGGAGGAAGAAACAGCCATTTTTTGTTGCATAGCTGTGAAACATTACTTCCGAAGACAGAAAAAGCCCCAAGTTCCAGATTTGGCCTAGATAACAAGAGCCATGACTGCTACCAGAAATGAGCAGCCGTTAGAAGTGTTATTTAAAGAAATACTGCAGTATTTCTTTAACTCGCCACGTTTCACCTTTTGTGTGATAATTATTTGTAATTTCCTATTTTGTTATTTATGAGTTAACCTACAGCTGGTGAGTAAGAGCTGCTCTAATTCAAATGTGGGAAAGAGAGAGACGTAAGCAAGGCTGGGGACTGAGCGCAAGGTAAGTAGCAAAATACATTAGCTGGCTAATAAAAAAATTGCACGTTTTTTTTTTTTTTTACTGAACTAGCCCAGCTGAATAGCACCAAAAAGTTCTTCAGTTCCACCCCAGGGTATAAAAATGTATCGTAACAGACGTGCACACCAGTTATTTTATCGGGTAGCTTTTAAAAATATATACTTTGTCTGGATACTAGGCTTGATATAGCCATGTTTGATACTATACAATGACCTGTCATTTTTTGTTAGCGGTCTTTGTTAATCTTTGCCTTTTGAGACTGAAACTGGTGCCTTTTTTCTCTCAGCATTGGCACTTCATGTCCGGAGCGCGCGGCTAACTGCCCGTGAGCTGTCACGCGCCACTGCAAGTGCAGCTCCGCCCACAGACCTCGCCACGCCTCCTCCCCGTCTAGGTCCCGCACGCACCATGCGTCACTTCCGTCTCCTCCAAGTGAAAAGCCTTCTCGGGAGCTCTGCTCATTATTTGCTATTATTGGTTTGCTTTCTTTTGATTGATTTATTGTCTACGACGGTTTCCGGTTTATTGGCTTTCTGATTTTGCGCCTCTTTCGGTACGTTCGCTTTGGTTTATTTGCTATTTGGTTTCGATCTCTCGCCCGGAATTTTGGTTTACATCTTCGCGCGACTTTTGCCGCTTTGCTCTGTGTATGTTCTGTGTGCGTATCGGGTGCGTAGGGAGTGATTGCCATTTGTTTATGCTGTATGCTATTGTTTGGATAGGGAGTGAGGCCTAGCATCGTACATGTGTCCTGTTCCTCACCCATCTGGCCGCTGCGTGACTCTGTTCTCCGGGTTTTCTTTGACACATGGCGTCTGGCAGGACCTGCGGTGTAACACAGGGAAGTGTCCTATAGATGCCTCGAAACAGACAGGAGACAGACACAGTCTGCAAGTCCTGATTAGCATTGAATGATGGACGACCTCGCCTGCTGCGCTTGCAGGGCGCATCTCCGCGGGATGGACTTGCGGAATGACTTCGTTCTGGAAGAGAAGGAACACGGGCGAAGAATGAGCAGGCAGGCTCTGCTCCACTTGACCCACACCTGGATTGAGTATTGGCATGATCAGTGGCAGGCTGCGATTGGTTGGGGGAGGGGTCAGATGGGGCAGGTTTAGTCACCTCTCTTCTTCTCTGGCCTCTTGCCCACCCCCCTTGTCTCAGGTGGCTCCCAACTGGCAGGTTCGGGAAGCGAAGGCTCTGTCAGTCCATTGACTATGGCAAAGAGGAAAAGATCAGGCATTACAATGAGAATAACAAGGTAACAATAATAACAGTATCTAAGCACCTTTAGAGCCACATCTTAACCTGAAATGCCTTTTAACTGACTTATGATTCATGGAAAAAAAACATAAACATATAAACAAACGTGAAAGTGTGAGTTAACGGTGACAGCCACCTACAGGATTCTTCCTCACTTAGAATCCGGATCAGGCTCTCTGTGGAAGAAAAGACCATTAAAAAAACAGCACAAATGTGCAGATCAGGTTCAAAGAAGCAGCCAAGTTGTTCCCCAAGACCACTAAGTGTTGTGAAGACCCCCAAGTCCCTTTATCTGAAGCCGATTATACAATCATTTTGGGCAAAGTTATAATCAGTGTCTCTCTTTAATGAACCAAATAGTTATTTGTTCTTTTTTTTTTAAAAGACTGGCATTTAGGAAATCAAAGTGTCACAATCATCCACGTAGGTAGGAAAAGAAAAAGAAGTTTTGCTTTTGTCCTACCAATGCTGTCATTTAAGTCTCCGTCTTCTATCAAGTCGTCATGTGGGTTTGGTGAGAAGATTGCATAATCATCTGGCGGGGGGGAGGGACACATGAGGAGAATGAAATGTGCACTTTTAAACGACGCTTTTATCCAAAGATAATAGATTTTTGAGAAAGCAGGGTCAGTCAGTCCTGAACAATTGAGTGTAACCTTGGGCCTTGCTCAAACACCTAACGGTGACATCACCCTGCCGACCTTAGTTATTAATTGTGGCCAACTGTGTTAAACATCTGGCCATTGACTTGCAACAGAGCATGTGGGCAGAGTGATGAGAACTTCTGCTCATCGCTCACGGAGCAGTATGCTCACCCTGCTATACTCACAGCCACCGCTCATTATTGCTCCCCGCTTGGGTCACTTTTCACCCCGCCCCAGTGACACCTCCCACCGCTCACTCCAAAAAAGAAAGTAATCTGCATTGTATTTTAGCTTGAACTATAACCTGGCATCAAGATAACTGAGCGGCCAAATCCACATTCAGGCAGAAATCATTTATTTCCAGAACTGAGTGGTATCAGAAAGTGGAGCGAGGATTTTTTTCCCCAAATATGCTGCTCTGATCTCGCTCCCACTCCTCTGGCCAAAATCCTTCCCTCCTGCTCCACGTTTGCTCCTCCTCTGGCCAAAATCCTTCCATTCCGCTCACATGACCGGCAACCTTCTGCTTGCAGCCACAGCACCCCAACACAATGAGCAACACATAACACATGCCCCCTCCATACAGCTGACTGTATTTGTTTTAGAG
The DNA here is from genome assembly GCA_026784285.1 of Stomatorhinus walkeri. NCBI lineage: Eukaryota > Metazoa > Chordata > Actinopteri > Osteoglossiformes > Mormyridae > Stomatorhinus > Stomatorhinus walkeri. The sequence continues at coordinate 11,411,511 of JAODUD010000045.1, forward strand.
GAGGGGTATGTGCTGATCTTCACTACTCATCAGTCAGGTGCAGGGAACTATAAGAAGGCTTTACTGGCCCTGTTAGAATTGGGGTGGGGGTGGGTAAATAACCATAGAAAATTCACAGAGCTGCTGGGTCGAGGACACCGTGCAATTACTGCCCGAAGCTTGTAACCATACCTACCAAAGTCCTCAAAGGAAATATGTTCCAGGAACCCAAGTGGATCTAAAGTCATTTCCTGCATCCCTGCTCCTGCAAAAGAAGACGATTTTCACCTTCATGTTGAGAGGGCGATACATCAGCCCCAGACTCGTGTTGAAAAAAGCCTGTTATCAAGAGCCTTGTTAATCTTTGGGTCTTTTTGAACCCCCCACCAAACCATAGGGCATATTTTTGCAGAGTTGGGTCACTGCAGCGCATGTGAGTAATGCAACCATCCCTAAGACAAACGCACTGTCCTCTCGACTGATATCAAAGTCGCCAGTTTTGTCAGTTCGCCTCGTCCCCACCAAATCATACATGTACCCCCCCCCCCCCCCCAACAACACAAAATCACGTGTTCATTGTCTTTGCGAACTCAGAAGACCATATAAGTACATTACATAGTTTAGAATAAGAATCAGTTTGGTTGAAATTATTAGTGCGCTGTCCAATCATGGCAGGAACAGTTTGCAAGCTTCCAAGATTACCAGTCCAAGTATCACCAGGTTAAATATGTAAGGGCAGAGGAATGAGGCAGACCTCCTGACCTCCAGAGAGACTTTTGGGGAAACTTGTAATGTCTCGATGTAGCTGAAGCAGCTCTGACAATAACACAGTTATATTCATAACCATGGACAGCATAGTTATTTACATTTAAATATGCAGTGACCATGTTTATATATCTACACACACACACACACACACACACATAATCATATCTTTGTGGGGACCGCTCATTCATTTCTGTGGGGAAAATGCTAATGCTAACTATGACAACCGTAACCCCTACCCAGCCCTAACCTTAACCGTAAGTAACCAAACAAAATACAAGTTTCTGCATTTTTAGTTTTTTGATTGCAGTCACAGATTTTTAGAAAACTGAGCTTTTCCCAGAAACTGGTTTCCATAAGGTAAAAAAGCATTCGGTCCCCACAAGATAACGTATATCTCAACCACACACACACACACACACACACACACACGCTGAGGAACCAATGATTATATATCCACTTAGGGCTGCTGGGGGCTGGGAGGGAAAAACAGCCTGTTTATATATATAAAAAACAGTTTATATTTTTAAAACTTTATATTAAAAAGATGAGACTGAAAAATGGCAAGGAGGGTGGGGCGCTGACGGTAAGTCATGATGAATGTTTGCTGAGAGGGTGCTGAGGAGAGAGACGGTGCTGGGCGGTCATGCGGGACGTGACTGAGGGATTTCATGTGTGGTGCGAAGCAACAGAAGGGCTACTGTGGCACAAACGGCAAGTAATTCGGATGATGATTATGGGAATTTTAACTGCCCACATCTTTTTCGACGTTGTCTGCATGCGTGGGGGAGGGGGGGCAGTTGACATTGGATCCCCACTTTGTGTTTTTGGCTCCTCTCTTCCCTTGTCTGTCTGTCTTTCTTTTTCTCTCTCCCACGTCTTTGTCCTCCTTATTGTATGGAATCTGATTTGTGCTAGTATTATCAAGCAAAACTTCTCACTGAAGCAAAAGAAATGTCATCTGAAAAGTAAAATTTATAACAACTTTCTGGTCTTTCGATAATGTTTTCCTTTGTTTACGCTGCCAGCTTCCTCGCTTGCGCTCCCTGACTTTTTGTTTACAGTTTTGACACAAACTTCTCGCGTGGGCGGGTTTTTTCAGGGAAAAACCCGTAAAATGTATAGTAAACAACATCAAAACTTGTTAATCTTGTTGTCGGATCCAGTAAAAATTGGGTAGTGAATGTCCAGTCCCACTGTTAATTAAAAATGTATGTGGCATTGACGTGTCATTCAAAATCTTATTAGCCAATGACGCGCCCCTGAAAAAACCCGCACACAACACAACACACAGGTCAGTCAGAGTACCCATCCTATGGAAAGTCACTGCCCTCTGCCTATTCTGCCGCTGATGTTTGTAGCAGAAGACTGCATAATTGTGCGCTTACCTATATAGCTGTGTCGATAATAGCATGGGTATGGCTAAATTAATTAATTACTATAATTAATAAGGGTGTCCACTTACTTTTGGCCATATAGTGTAATTTTTAACCATTTGTCACACATGCATAAATAGTAATGCTTTTCTTAGCATTTTGCGCTATTTTGCACTTTCAGATTAGATGCCAAAATGCGTTTCATCGACCGTGTACTTGTACTTTGTGCAAAGACAATAAAGCTGAATCTAACCTAGTCTGACGCCCATGGGCATAAAATACGTGGGGATGGGAGGTTGTAGCCCCCACAATAAATCAAAACCAACTAATACAACCCCCCCTCCCCCCAATGTTCCAACCAAAATTACGCCCTTGCTGATGCTTCTTGGAAGACAACACCGAAATTTGCCCTTGGATGATTAGTTTCTATAAAAACATTTTATGCCATCCATTTCTGTACCATACATCTTTGTTGCGACTTGATCCCGAAGCAGTCCTTTGGATGTAGTACTAAATCCGACAACGTCACCAGCCGAGCGGATTTTTGTTTTTGCACAAACCACGTGGTGCTGTACACTGCACTGCCAGCTGGTGGAAAATTGGCGTCTTGCAGATATCGGGTCGATATTCTCCCATACTTGAATAACTGAAACTTTGATCCCGTGGACCTCATTTTGTCACAAAGTGATTGGTCTGGGCAAACCACGACACCACTTGTAAGATCAATGTGTTCAATTAAGGTGGAAACCTTCCATCCATCCATCCATCCATCTGTTCCTCTGCATGTGCACACCAAGCTTCGACATGTTAGTTTACAACGGCATACGTCTGAGACAAAATGAAGAATCAGATTAATCAAAAAAACGTCTGCCAAAACACGTAGTCGTGCGACCTCCGCAACAGATTCGAGGTGTTCACCTGCTATCGCTGCTGTAGTGGTGTAGGGCAACTTACTTTCTTAAGCCTACATTTGGTGAACGACGACAGTCATATGTATACTTATGCATTAAGTAACGCTGTACGAATTAGTAATGAAATAACTTTGCAGAAATGGTACCAATTAGTAAAATTACAAGTTCAATTTTACACATGCAATTAGACGCGCGCATAAGAAATATAAAGTATTATAAATTAATCATATATATATATACTATATATATATAGTAGACGTATAAATATAATAATTTATTGTGGTTAACCTAGGCAGGCAGCCAGTTCTATTATCAGCTTAAGCTCGATACGGAATTCCCCAAAAATACACAGAAAAGTACAGCGAAGTTTACACGTTTTAAAATCTATTGGACGAGAAATCATAGACAACACATAGTATCTTTACAAATAGAATTACAGAAATTACAGTTAATTCCGTCAGAAATGCGCTCATTCTTTTAATACGCGTGCGACACAAATATTTGCGTAAAAGTGATATAAAAAGGGACAGCTTTACCTGCGTCGTATAAGTTAAAATTCCAGCTTAATATATTTATAATTATGTTGTTAGAAAAACCCCTTTTTAACGAAATTGCAGAAGAGGCTGCTGCTGGTGCTTCTTAGCGAGCCTCAAAGAAATAGCTTTACCAGTTTCATTTTCGCTACCTTTCAGCCTTTGATGAGGTAATAGTCAGTTTTCGGCACACTAGCCGATGGTCTCAAACTGTATTAATTTACATTTCTTCGCTTCGGGTAGTTTTGAAACAAGACAAAATTTGCGCGTTATTGCAGGGGAACGATGTTACACAAAATAAGTGGCTACACGGACGAGACACACTTACAAAACATTTCCTTTTCAAAACGTTCGTTTACATTCGAACTGCCATCACCTGCCATCACATCGAACTGCCATCAATTTGTGGAATTCAGGAAGACGAGCGTCAAATGCTGTAGTGGTCATGAAAACATGAATATGTTATGCATAAGGAAATCAAGTCTAGTCTGTCTTACGTTAGGTAACGGAGATTTCGTCACTTTAAATTATAGGGGGAGGCTAAAGCGTTTTAGACAAACTTTACATCAGGTCTGAGCTTGGCGTGAAAACACAGATTGATGCAGAAACACGAAAGAGACTGAAGCATTAATGCACAGCAGGTTTGCGAGCTGCCACTGACCGTTGGCGGAGGGCTGGCAGGATGCACTGGCGCTGTCCCGCGCTCTCTCCAGCACCGCTCCGATGGCACCGCAACATAGATCCCAATTCTGCCACACAGGCAACGAAATCCTCCGTGCCACATCCTCAGAATCCCACTCCTGAGAGAGCAACAGGCAGTAGTCCCTGGAAAGGACGCGAGCCTCCGTCAATTCCGCCAGGAGCCCCTGAATCTCCGGGGGCGAGGCCTCCAGCAGGGTCCTCTTCACCTGGCCCAGGACCTCTTTGAAGGGGATCATGGCTGTGGGACCCCCCCCCCTTTCCTCTGAAGGGCTGTCAGATTGCACCCCCTGGGCCTGGGGATCTCAAACACGAGCCACCAAATCACATGGGTGCTGCTGTGACGAGCGAGGAGCAGACAGCGAGACGGAGGCTGTAGATGGTCCGTGATCCAAAACAAATCGGAGCAGCAGCCCTGGGAGCTACTTTATCTTGCTGCTGAAAATACAAAAAGTGTGGAGGCTGGACAGCAGCTGAGTTTCACATGTGTTTTTTTTGTGATTTGGGAAACCATCAGATGAATGGTGATTAGATGGTCAGCAGGAACATTCTCTCACTTCGCCTTTTTGGCCACTTGGCGAGTAGAGACAATACCTGCCTATTTCCAGGTCTTTTATCATGTTGCCTAGGAGTGGCACGTAGAACCTGCAGCAAACAAACACAATATGTGACATCAGCGACTGGCACGCCGCTCTAGCAGGAACCAAGGAATCCACGGAAGATTCCAGAGCCTCAGCTAGGGTGTGGACTCAATCAGTGATTCTAATGCGGCACTCACAAATTCAACTGAAGGGCACCGCAGGATGTGGGGTCGCAGCAGATGCCTCCCATCTGCGCAGGAAACAGCCAAACCACCATTTTCTGATTTGTCGGCATGACTGAGTGGTTGTCGTTCAGTTGTTAGTCAGGCTTTATAGTGGCACTGCATCAGAAGTTCATAGTTGTATAAGATCACTGTATGACAAGCCACCCACAGGCTGTAATAATTTCCAGAATGTTTGAAATAAATGTCAGATTATTCATTATTTTATTCATTTAATGCATGCTTCTACCAGTTTGTGCAAGGTTAAGGGTCTTGCCTACTGGCCCACCACAGAAATCACTCTACTGACCCTGGGATTTGAACCAGTGCCCATCTGGCCATAGGCACAGCTTATTTAGTGTCTGAGCCACACAGCAGTATTGCTATTTGTTATATAATGCGGAGGGCCAGGTTTAACACCCTTTGCTAATGAAGTCCAGTAGGTCACTTGCTCGGTGTGGTACACGGGGATGCACTATTTGACCTGTTACCAGTGGAGCAAAATCACCCTTATCACCCGCTCAGCTGTGTCTAAGCAAACAAACACCGTCCATTGGAAACCCACCCTCATTAAGTCCCGTTAATCAGTCCATCCTTTTGCAGCTTATGCATCTACCAGTATTTTCTCTTTCATTCTGGTCTGCATGATGAAATCAGGGGAAAACTGCAGGGAAGTCCCCCCCGCCAAAAAAAAAAAAAAAAAAAAAACAGCCTCCCAGCGTTAAATATCCTTGTTTTATAATTCACAAAATCCAGTGGCAGTGTTGACATTTACCAGGTTGGTAATTTGGTTTGTTCAAACAGTGGCAAATAAGGAAATAGGTTCAGCTCAAAGCATGCCTGCTACCCCGCTAAAACCGGTCAGTCATAAATTGATTCAAAGCAGGTAAAGTTCAACCCAAGGAGGTTTCACTTACTGCTCATGGCTTTGGCAGTGAGCAGAGGGCAGGGCAGTCACTCTGCCAAACACTTACAGCCAATCCGGACAGCTTTCCCCTTAGTCACTTCTTCCGCATTTTGTTATGTTACAGCCTTATTCCGAAATGGATTACATTTTTTACCTGTAAATTCTACACAAAATACCCCATGGCAAAGTGAACAAAAGTTTGCTTGAAATCTTCGCGAATTTATTAAAAAAATAAATAAATGATCACATGTATATAAGTATTCACAGCCTTTGCTCAGTACTTTGTGGAAGCACCTTTGGCAGCGATTACAGCCTGGAGTCTTTCTGAGCATGATGCTCCAAGCGTGGCCACCTATTTTTGGGCAGTTCCTCTCATTCTTCTTTGCAGTACCTCTGAAGCTCCATCAGGTTGGATGAGGAGCGTCGGTGCACAGCCATTTTCGCATCTCTCCAGAGAAATTCAGCCGGGTTCAGGTCTGGATCCTGCTTGGGCTCCTCCTGTGTTATCTTGGCTGTGTGCTCAGGGTCATTGTCCTGTTGGAAGGTGAACCTCTGCCCTCGTCTGAAGTCCAGAGCATCAAGGGCGTCTCCCTACATTGCTGCATTCATCTATCCCTGATTAGACTCCCAATTCATTCTGCCAAAAGTGAGTGGCTTGTGATCCCGGGTGCGAGTCCCCCCCCCCACTTTTCTGGCCACGGTACCAAACAGGCCTGATTGGTAGAGTGCTGCAGAAATAGTTGTCCTTCTGGAAGGTTCTCTTGCCACAGAGAGCTCTGTCTGAGTGACCATCAGGTTCTTGGTCACCTCCCTGACTAAGACCCTTCTACCCCGATCGCTCTGATTGGCCGGGCGGCCAGCTCTAGGAAGAGTCCTGCTGTTAACAAACTTCTTCCATTTACGGAGGATGGAAGCCACTAAGCTCACTGGGACCTTCAATGCCAGATTTTTTTCTGTACTCTTCCCCAGATCTGTGCCTCGATACAGTCCTGTCTACAGACAATCCCTCATACTTCCTGGCTCGGTTAGTGCTCTGACAAGGGCAGTCAAGTACGGGATCGTATATAGCCAGGTGTACCTTTCCACATGATGTGGACTCCAATCAAGCTGTAGAAAAATCGGGATGATCAGTGGAAACAGGATACTCCTGGGCTCAGTTCAATTTGTATTTTGTGTAGAATTTTGAGGTAAAAATGAATTTGATCCCTTTTGAAATAAGGCTGTAACATAATGTGGAAAAAGTGAAGCGTTGTGAGAACTTTCCGAATGCACTTGCTCCCTCCCACGGGGGGGGGGGGGGGGGGCACTCTGGTGGAAGAGGGCCAACGACAGCACCCATGTACC
>JAODUD010000045.1:11434059-11460516 GCA_026784285.1 Stomatorhinus walkeri
CCCCCCAATACGATGAACTTTCTATAACTTCGCATTTAGTTCAGCGCAGTAAAAAAAAAAATCATGGGACCCAAAAGTTTATTTCTACTACTTAATAATTTTCACATTGGAAAACCACGCTTGATTTTATTAGCAAGAAATATATGGCACATGTATTAATTTTATACTGTTATAGCAGGGTTGCCAACTTTTGTCAGCTGGCTGGAGTGAGATTTTCAATTCGAGTCCAGTCTACAGACACATTTACATGTAACAGTCATTACCTAGCAAATAGTCTGTAGGGCTTGCAAATTACCCCAACGCGTAAGATTTCTTGCGTGAGCGTTTGAGTCTGAAAGGGCGAGTGTCACGCCAGATGCGTAACAACTGGCGACCCAGTTATCGAGGATGGCTCAGTACAACACAGTCACCTACTTTAAGTAGTTGTGTAGGTCGTTAACTTTCGGTGCGATTTAGCTCCTTCACTATTAATATGACGCCAACTGAGATCTGCTACTATACACATAAGCAGTATTTCCAAATGCCTCAAAAAGCAAACGTATCCAGTGTATAATTTAAAGTAAATATTCGCACTGACTGTCCCTCAATTCGAAGAGATACTCACGTTCCGGAACATTACTTAGGACATCCGCCATCCTTGCGCTCCGTCGCCGCAGTTCCAATTATGGGTGCAGCTAGTATTACTTTCCCCTCTGCTACCGTCTCCCCTCTTACTGAAGGTTCCGCCACTGACAAGAAAAATAAAATTACCCGAAGCCAGTCAAAATGTATAAACAAGTCTATTAATCAAGAAGACACAAACTATTACCTCATTAAAATATTTTCTACTTTAATTACTTTGCCTGCATATAGATTTTGATGTCGTGCTGAATCCATCCTCCGCTGATCCAGTTGTTATGGGGTGTTATGAACCCGGCATGAGCTTATTGTAGAATTCAAAGCAAATAACATAAGGCAAATGAACGTGTAAGATTAGTTCCGATGTAGCCTTCTGGATCGACGCGGTGAAAGACGAGCCGTAACGAGGGCTTAGAGTATCAGAGAAACTCAAAGACGTCTAAATCACCCTCTGTAAAGCATTTTTCGTGGAGGAGACTGTGATTCAATCAACAGGAACTATTATAGTAAGTTAGGGAGATGAGGACCAACTCGAATAGGTAGTAGAAATCCCCTAGGGCTTTATACACCTCATTGCAGTTTTGGCAAGTTATCGAAAGGGACAAAGCCACGATGCATAGTATGTGTGTTTAAACTGACCGTCTTAAAACGAATAAACATAACTGGATGTAAACGGGTATACGTGTTTTTATATCAGTTTTTCTTCCTCGCACATAACCTTGACCTCATCAACGCTAGCACTATCTACTCCAGTTTCTATGTGCTAATAAAATAAATGCAAGTGCAGGCGTGATGGAAACCGGTGGAAAATGGGGTCTTCAAACCTCCTTTCCTGGGATTAACATCCACAGCAGAGGGAAAGTGCTGTGGCTTTTAAATCACAAAAGGTTAATTACTCCGTTTATACACCTCTTTGGAGGAAGCTTATTTCATGCATAAGCAGCCCTGAAATACAGTTTTTTCAGCCCGCAGCACCTCCTCCACCTTAAACCCAGCAGCGGCGGATTTAAGTACGGACGTCCACAAAATAAATTAGAATGGTAATATTTGCACATCACATCAATGATATCACACCACTGTGTGGGCTGATTAACCTTCTCGAAAAAGGAACCCTGGTTGCGGTTTGTGAGCTAGGCAGGCTACCATGCACACCAGAAGATGGGGACGGGGGTGGGGCTCGGTTGACCTCAGTGCGCCTCACTAGAAGCCCGAGGTGGGTGGAGCGGAGGAATCTATCAAATAGCGCATCTCTAACTTTGTACAGTACCAATGAAATTAGTTAAATCAGTCACACTACGAAATTCTACCAAATAAATCACAATTCATTCATAATACTGGGAATATATAGTTTTACAGACATACTATTGCACTATCAAATAGCGCATCTCTAACTTTGTACAGTACCAATGAAATTAGTTAAATCAGTCACACTACGAAATTCTACCAAATAAATCACAATTCATTCATAATACTGGGAATATATAGTTTTACAGACATACTATTGCACTTTTCATCATTAAGAATAATATATAAAGCCAGTATGCACACCACCAAAGTTGCACTGCTTTTGTTCTGACTTTTGGGAGTGGGAGATAGTTTTGTTGACGGGGGGCCGGGGGAGGTCGGACCTCGGCCACAGAGCACAACCGCATGTGCAAAGTCCCAAACGTAGAGAAAAAAGCGAAACCACTGGCGGTTTTCTACAGATTGTATGCCGAATTGTAGGGCTGTCTGAACAAAGCATTTATTTTTCCTTGTCACGTTTTTTTTCCCCTTTTTTGTGTTAAAATGGAGGAAAGACAAGCGTTCTCTATAGTTTGGCGCAAAATCAACACCACGGCTGAATCAAGCAGGAAAACATGGTGGACATTAGAAGCCTTTGCAGCAGCGATGGGCATGACGCCCAACTTCGACAGGTGTTTTATTTAATGTTAAATGTGTCACGTTATCCGGGGGCCTTGTGAATATAGATCGTAGAAGCAATGAGTAACGTGAGACACTCTTAATGTGCCCCACCTTACAAACTCTTTAGTTCAACTCCAAAATTTGACAGCCAGCGGGCATCAGCAAAATATTAATGTCTCAGTAATAAATAAATAACAAAACCTTCATATGTTTCAGTTTGAACTTATTTTTTGTCTGATATTAATGCTTTTAACTGAATTATGAGATACGGTATTAAATGTAAATACTGATTGAATTTGGACTTTGACTCATATTTCCCCATCACTTTTACTGAAATTCACACCCCTTAAGTTCAACTAAGGATGAAAGTTGAGAGCCTGTGAAGCCAGATACGTTATAAATGCAAAAAAAAAAAGCTTTTGTTTCCTCAAAACTGCAAATTCATAGCAGATGGTCCCTAATCTTTCATCTTATATTGCCGTTCAGTGTTATCCGTCCCTTGATCTTCAATAATAGCTTATCAGACTTACTGTTAGCCTGGCCACTGTCCTGGGAAGCACAAGGCAATGTGTACCCTGGATGGGCTGCCAGTTCAGCTAAGGGCACACAGGCCCAATCTCAGCCTTTGGGCAATTTAGGAATGCCAGTTCAGCTAACTGCATGTTTTTGAACAGCAGGGGGAAACCTGCACAAATGCAAGGAGAACTTCAGAACTCCACTGAGCCAGCAGAGCCAAGAGGCACTAAGGTGCTGCCGCAAATCCAGCACCGATAAACTGGCGTTAAGGTGTCACTGGCTGATTCAATGCTTCTGTGATGTGCAACTGGACCTCACAGAGCTGCTGTGTTATTTACCAAACAGCTACCATAACCATAACCTTGTTCTTTCACCTATTTATTGTCCACTTGTCTTATATTGCACTGTATTGTGTTTTATTGCACTGTAGTTGTTGTCTTATTGTCCTGCCATACAGCTGCCCCCTCCCCCGCAACTGTGGCTTAAGAATGTCACAGTGTTCCCCTGAACTCATGACAACCTGAAACTTGAAATTAAGGCAGAGGTGGGTTAGATGCTCATTTCTGACAAACACAATCTACTCACTCAGCACCCACCAGAGGTAACGTACCCCCCCAGGTCATTCGGGGTTGTCCCCTCGCAAGTCACACAGCTATATTAATAAAACAAGTAAGGCAGGAAGGTGGGTGCGCTGGCAGAGTTGCCTTGTAAATCTGGCAATCGCAGGGCGTGTGGTAATTTTCCACACCTGCCAGCGATACGGTGACAGGCGACACTGCGTCTCCTCTGAGGCTTAGGGACAATGATGCAGTGGCATCACTGGTGGTCCCCCGCAGGCCAAACGTCAGCCATGTTGGCAGGCAGATGCCGGTGAGCTCCTGTAGCTTTGTTTGTGCACAGTGGCTACCTCAGATAAATATAATAGACCTGTTTAGTGGGAAGAACTTTGAACCTGTTTTTGGAATTGCCCCGAACACGACCCCAGCCCTTTTGTAGAGCTCTGGAGGCGTGTCATCCCAAAGACAATACGACCCACCATCTCCATGGTGACATGAAGCCACCACAGATGAGCACCCCCCCCCCTGCCGAGAGGCTCATGATTAGTTGAAAACACTACACATGTCAATCCCCCAAGCTATTAATTTGCGCACAAATTCAGGCTTCTATATTTACTAAACATGTGGGAACTGCATCAACACACAGGTGGATTTGTTATATATAGACCTGAAAGGGCACCTGACATCAGGAGTAGCAATTAGCTTTTGAGTCCGCTGGGATTACTTGCATTAAGGCACATGGTGCATTAAATGTTTTCAGTGCTGGTTGGCTTTTTGCCTGGGTTACAGCTGTTCAATGATGGTATGACCATTATGACTCAACCGGGCTGAACACACTGCAGGAAAAGAGCCCTTTTTTTCCAAGTCAGCACCATAATAGGATTAGGAAACGTCCCCTGCTTCCAAACAGCGGCCTTCAGTCAAGCGGAATTATAAGCCTGCACCAGAGGCCCTAAGTTCTGCCGTGGACAGATTCCTTGAATCTGCGGAACGTGCAGAATGAACATGCTGACTGGCTCCTCTGGCTGGCATCGGTAATGAGTGTGGTACTGGCCATACCTCCCAGGAGAAGACCATGTGCAGCAATATTTGTTGTTTGTCCGCATGACCCTGTCTCCCAGAAATATGATTGTACGCTGATGAAATTAACCACCATCACAAGACCCCAGGAACAGTGGACTTGTTATGAAGGGGACCTGGGTTGCAGAACTGTTCCGTCTCTTTGGCTACTTGATGACTCATTCTGGAACATCTCTCATGGCGTGATAGTCACATGACCGCGGCCTCTTTCCGACTGCAGGGGCAGGAGAGTGAGGGATTACATTCATGACTGGAGCCCTTCTCCATCCACCCTGACAATTATTCTATTCTTCATAATGGCAGGAAATTATCATCGTCTTTTTGGTGAAGTAGTTATGTCTGAGTGCTGCCCAAACTCATCAAGTAGTGTTAGCAGCTTAAGGAACCTCCTACCTCAACACCCATGGTCTCACCATGTTGATCCCCCACCTCCTCTCAGAGGGTTAAATCTTGTGTGAACCACAGGCTGGTTTGCACATGGCTGTGAGTGTACAGGTGGTCCCTCTCCCAGGGCAGCTTCCGTCATCCTCAGTAGCTCAGAAATGTTCCAGGCCTGCTTTACTACACCATAATACTAAAACTCTTTAGATGTCTGTACAGTGAGGTCTCACAGTGCACTTTTTATACTCTAGATGGACAGATTCTGGAAGGCATCATACAGGAGCTGGAGGAAGCAGTGTGGGATGAGAGGGCTCCTCTCAGGCTGCCCTATAGGTGAAGATTAAGCAGCCCAAGGTGGAGAGGTGAGAAGACCTGATCAGCATCAGACTTGTGTCTCAAACCCCTTACATAGTCTCCCTAAGAGACCCCTGCAAAAGAAATCAGACCCCCACTTTCTTCAGGGCATGTAAATGTAACCATTTAAAGCAGGGGAAAGCACTTCTTATGAATGATATTCATTCTCTCTCATTCTCCTGATCTCCCCCACAGCCTCCTGAACGAGATGCAGAGCATCGGAATCATGATGAGCATGTTCTAGAAGCTCCCACTGATACCCAACACGTTTTATAGCACAGGACAGGGCAGACTTATGAAGGGGAAGGTGCTTGACTGATTTTAATTCGCTGATGGGGGGAAAAGTCCTTCCCTGACAAACCAAAACAGCATTTATATAAGGCTGGTTATTGCTGGTGATCATAGACCACTTGGGACCTTAAATGGGAGCTAATATCAATTGCTTGGACAAAAACGGCACCCCTCCCAGCACACCCCTGCCCACACTGCATGTCCCTGCTCCAAAAGCTGAGTCCACACTGGAGCAAATGCCCTTCACTGGAACGAGCTCGTTCACTGGAGCAGAGGCACCTCACTGAAAAGAGCTCCTTCACTCCACTTGGTCCATCTCACTGCCATATCACTGCTTTCTGTGCTACTCTGCAGCTCCAGCAGGCAAAGGGCTTCATGCTGAGCCGGGACGTGGAGCTTGGCCCGACTTTCCCCGCGAGCCGCAGAATTCCCAGGCAAACTGTCAGTACGGTCTATCACCTCAAACCCCTGGGGCTGCAGGTTCGAATCCAGCCATTGCATGCTTCCTCGGCTGGTTTCAAGGGGCACAAGGCCATGGCGATGGTAGAATATTACTTGGTGCATAAATATATGGGCCCTGGTGGTGCTGCCAAACCATGCTGGACTCATTTTCCAATTTGGAGGCAAGTGTCTCTCAGCTAAAATGTAATTAAATTAGACTCCAAGTTGGCATGATGGAAAATGCTGAGGGTCTGTGTGGACTGGGGAATCTTTTTCTGATCCTCTGAGTACAAGAACTTTCATTTTACATTTTTACCGGGGAAATTCTGTTTAAGGGCAGAACGGACGCTAGCCTGACTGCTTGACACTGTGCTGAATAATCACAGAAATGTTATTGGCAGTGAGGCAAACGTGTCTAGTTTATTCGGTGCAACGTTCAAAACCATTTCTAGACTTTTACACAACCCACTGGGGAAGACAGAGAATTGATTTTCACCTGGAGGTGGAACTGCTATCGGTGATAAAACATGGTTAGAGGCAGAATTTCTGCCATCTTGTGATACTTCAGTTAACTAGAGTAGTTACAACAACTTTGAATGGAGCAGGCTCTTTATTAGGTACACCTGTTTGTTTATGGCAACAGTCTGTTCCTACTAACAGAGAGTCTTGTGGCTGCGACTCAGATACAGCAGACCGACATGGTGTGGAGGGGCATCTGACAGAGCTTCGGAATGGCCTGGACGCATGATGTGATTTCCGTGGTTCTGGTATCTCACAGATGGCAACCATGCGGGAATTCTCCCACAGACTACTGCAGGGGTCTCCAGCTCTAGTCCTGGAGAGTCCCAGCCCTGTACAGCTTAGTTCTTTTCCTGTTCCAGCACAGCTGATTCAACTGAAGGAATGGGTGCAACTTAGCAGAGAAGCTGAATCGGTGTGTGTTAAATAAGAGGAAACCCAAAAATGTGCAGGTCTGAGGGAACTGGAGGACCCTGGACTAGACCATACAGAGGATGGTGCAGGAACCAAGGAAGAGCTATTCAGTGACCAAAACCACCAAGCTATCGAGATTGGTCAGAGAGGAATGGCAAGAAGCCATCAGGAAAGTCACTAGTGCCAAAAAATGTCACCAACCAATCTGCATGGTGTGGAATCCATGCTAAGCAACAGGCAAGGGGGGGTCCTGCTTAGCTCTAGGCAGGTGATCCTAATAAAGTGACCAGTGTAGCTTAAGTCTCTCATTAATTGCAGCAAATCTCCTAGCTAGAGAAACTTTAATTATATTATCAAAGAAGCTCAAATTATCGACCTCATCGATCAGACGATGCCTCTCCACTCTGCTCGTCAACTCTCCGACAGGGTGGGTATCGATCGTCTCGGCAGCTGCATGCCGTGCGTGTCTGATTTCCTCCACCTCTGGGGAGGGATTGTGGGAAACAGTGAGATGGATCCCCATGTCTGAACAAATGAGGTGGATAAGTGAGAGACTCGCCCGGTGATGAACTTTTATGGACTAAGGAGACCACAGGTAGGCATAGGCAGATCTGCACAGCTAAGGTGGAGCTGGTGCTGTGGTTTCTCCGGTAAACGAAATGAAATTAAACTTTATTTTCCATTTGTACAAGAACCGCTACATTGATCCTGCTCTCCTTCGAGACACACACACATGTACAGAGGTGAGAGTGAAGTCTGTGGTTTCGGTGCAAGGCCAGTCATCCGTCCAGCGTCGCCCGACCATTTTTCAGAGAGAGTTAAGGACCTTGCTCACGGGCCCGATGAAGATGTGGCCACTCTGTTGAGCACGGGGTTCGAACTGGCAACCTTTTGATCACAGGTACGAAAGCCTAGCCTTGGCTTTGGACAGCGCAGGCTGGGTGTCTTTGCATCGAGGGACCAAATCAGCCCCCACCCCCCTTAAACGCACGGATCTCCCACATCGTTGGTAAGGACATGTATCTATAATCCATACTTAAATCTACATGTGCATCTGTTTCTCAGGACCGTGGATAAAATCTCAGGAGGGTGTCCGGTGACAGGCGAGACCTTATTCCAGAAGAGGAAGGGGGCAGTCATGAAGCGTAGATCTTTCCCCGATTCAATAAAATGGGAACTTAATGGAGGCATGAAGGGAATGCTGTGTGCATCACTACTAGCTGGATAACTTTCTCCGCAGCTGAGAAGGCGACATCTGGCGTATGTTTTTGTTAGCTAAAATATTAAATCATGTGCGTATTTTATCACAAAAATCTAATCACAATAAAACATTGATCACCACAGTGTCATAACATACGATTCACACAAATATATCTCAATAGCTCTAATCGCCAGAAATGTAGTACAATAAATGACGGCAGATAGGAAGTAATACCTACCAGAATGTGTGTGTGTGTGTGTATGAGCGCTCTATGCTAACCTGGCGTCTGGCCCAGCCTGGGTCCTCCTAACCACTACAATTCTTTGGACAGGCTCCTCACAAGAGTCTGACAATAAACATAAAACAAGAATGTTCCACAAGAATAGGCAGCTCTGGGTGGATTGACTGCAAAAACTACAGATTATTCCATCCTTCTAGTTTTCCCATATTTCACTGCATTCACATCTAAGTGCGACGTGTAAGTCAACTGCTGTTCACTGTAATGCTGAATGCATATCAGAAATTATATGGTTGCGTGTTTGTCATCCCTTAGCGGTGCATAATCTCCATTAATAGCATATTCTTAAATAACATTCATTTTTAAATAACCTATTGAATTTTCAAATGTGATCAGGCTGTAGCAGAATTCATATTACCTTTTCTGCTTTTTCAAGTGAAGAGCAGCTATGACATACACGAATGAAAATCAGACTGGCTTAATCACTTTCAGACCATTTGCCGCTGGCTGTTGCTTTTCCGGCGATAACCTTCTTAACCTTGTTTGAATATGAAAACAAGTATGACTAAAAACATAATCATGAGATCCTATTCGTAGACCGTATATAATTCAATAATCGAATCTGATAAGTCACAGATATGGAGCATTGCTAGACACATTGAGTACATCTGCTGAAAGCATCCAGTGCCATGTTTGACCTTGCGTGCTGAAAAGATCTTGACGTTAGCTAGACTAAACACATTTTTGGAAAGAAAATACATGCAAATCCTATGTAAACAGCTGCTTTGTTCACAATAAGGAGAAAGTCAGGGAGAAACCAGCTGTTTGGAAAGAGTGCCCAAGTATGAAATATGCCATAATATCAAGGTTTTAAAGCCGACTGTATTCCCGACGGAAGCTCAGACTTTCTGCCAGTGGTTTGAAGAGTGTGGCAACACATGAAGACCAGTGAATGATTAAGTAAGGAAATTACTGATTGATTAAGTGAGGTGACGAGAAGGCACGATTAAGTGGAGAAGGAGTACCCTAAATTGGTAGGTCTTGATGATAGTGCTACGTTTCCAGTCTTCCTAAATCTTTCAGTTTGCTAACTAAAATGGACAATAATAATAATTTTAATCAGGATTATTTGTGTCATTGTATCGCAGTATTTGGTATTATTATTATATTGTACTATACTATTGGTATACTAACACTATTTTGTGCATATACCTCCTCACTACAGAGCAAAGCTATTACTTGATTCATATCTTGTTTATACTGCAGTTCACATAATGTCAGCACTGAAAATGTCACTATGGTCCCGGCTCCCTCTCAGTGCCCTATGAGAAGTCCCTGTAGTTATCTGAAATAAATATTATGCTGAAATTACGTGTGCGGTAAGTAAACTAGCAAACACATAAATGGATTTATAGATGAAAGGCTCCCATCAAGAGAAGCAAGTGGTTTTAAAGACGGCAAAATAAGCAAATGGAAAGATGAGCGCAGTCTTCTCATGCGGGAATCAGACAGCGTCATATCATAGCCGACAGCGCAGCTCATTTGACTATTGACTAGGTTCTCCCGTGACAGAGATGGTATCAGGCGTTTTAATTTGCTTTGCCTGTCTCCATTTTCATAAATTACATACATTTGAATACTGTACCACGGATGCTTGCGCTGCTCTCTTCAAAAGGGACGAGGGTGAGTAACTGAATCCAGTTTGGGCTCAGTTTGTAATAAGCCTATAATAATTGATTTTTTATAATCCAAGTGAAGAAAGTGGGCCTAAGTGTGTTTATAGGAGTATAATGAAAACGTTCCGGTTTTACAGCAGATACACGGTGCACCATACCTGTTCTGGTGGCTCAGAATCAGACAAGGTTACCTCACACCCGGCCAGACCATTTTCTTAGCTCTCCTTTGAAACAGGATCTGCATGAGGGTGGGGCAGCGATTGCCTGGATGAAATCCAGGCTGGTTACAGATCTCAGCCCCCGTGCACTCATACCTGACATTAAGTCAGGACATATAATTCAAATTCAAATTATATTCAAAAATAATAATGCTAAAAATAAAATGGTAAGTTTGAACAAAAGCAGACTAACAAAAAACCAGCATAATGAAAAGTGCAAACCACCAGCATCATTTCACGAGGTAGGAAAGAAGAGCAACAGCGTTATAGTGGGAGTTATTTAAACAGTGGCGTGGGGGGGGGATGTCGGAGACGTGTACCCCCAATTATTGATTAGAATTGTGTTCCCCCTAATATCGAACTCTCTCCTATGCCGTTTAACCATCTGTCATCAGGATCTAGCAATAAAAACATTTTTATATTCAAAAAAGCGTTAGAATTTGCTACAGCTTGTAGTACTTTGGACTATCAAAGATAATCTGCATAAATATGTCTCCGCATACAACTAAATTAATAAAGGGCTGCAAAAACTTGCTATATTATGGGAAAAAAGTTTCATAGTGCTTGGAGCAAGACCGCGTTCCGTGTCTGATTTGGATCGAGGTCCGATCCGCTTCTAAATGGTCCGGCACCCTTGACACATTCCTCAGATTCCAGGCTCAGTATGTGTCCCGCCAGCGACGCTAATTGCGCACTGGGCACTATTGTGGAGAACAGCACACCAAATACGGCGGATTTAAAGGGCGGTTTAAAAGCTGAGGGTTGTCCTTGGGTCACAGTCTACATTTAAGGTGGTGTCTGCGCGTCAATGATATGTATATGCAGTGTTAGCATTACAAAATAAACACATTACCAAAGTCAGGAATTAAAATAGCAAATCCAATTTCAACACAGTTGAACCAGATCAATTATTAAATAAAGGCATATTTGTAGGTGCAGCCTACACTGCTCCAGCCAGGGATTCTTGAAACCATTTTGGTTATTTTTTGGTGTCAATAGTTGTATTATATAGTTTGCAAAGTTAAACAAATCCACATGTTCTTTGAAAACGACCAAGCCTCATTCCTTGACGTCTCCCGAGAAGCTGTTTCCAGCTGTACTCGGAGTACTACGTCGTCCCTGGGTGACAGGAAATGCATAGAGATTAAGAGGGGAAAGAGCTCAGGAAATGAACGGGCTCAAACATAAGGGCAGCTGGTGATGGATCAGGAATCAGTTAATCCAGTCCATCTAAAGCTGCTTAGAAACCATGGAAACTATTCAGTTTAAGTATATGCTGGCGGTGTAAAGGTGTAGACTTTAAGCAATAGAATTTCTACCTGTTTTTTTGAACTGTTAGGCCTACATAAATCACCAAAGAATGTGTAATCTATAAGCAAAATAATAACAATCTGAATACATTGTACTGTATGTACGTTCATATGCCTGTTTGGAATTGAATGAATCATTATATGAAAGGGTGGACTTGCTGGGTTGCCCTGAGATGTTCAGCTTCCTATATAATACACTCTCCAGCCACAAGCTTCCCGTCACAGCTGTCTCTGCCGGCCTGGAAACAGGATAAGGCACTTTGCTGTATGAACTTTTTTCAGATCCCGGTGCTGGGCTATTCCACTTCCTACAGATCAGTTAAACTCCACGCTCCCTTTTGTACCACCACATTGGTGGCACTGTGCCCCCATAATGAATAATTTCACAAAAACGTTGCTTTGTCCGTAATTTCTACTTCTTGATCTTACTATGACTCAGTGCCTTTCGCTGTCACGCCTTCATTTTTACCGAATGACTATTTCTTAAAATATGATTAGAAAAGTTTAATTGGCAGGGGTTTGCGCGGAACAACTGAGTTATTTACCCGCTCTGTCTCGGTGCAGATATTTAATCTGATTTCAGCCAAGGTTTTGCGCCCCATCGATTTTCAGCGCCCCCTTAACACGGGATGCAGGCGGCGGCGTGGGAGACGCACCCGACGGCGGACATTAATTTCGAGAGTAATCGAGGTTTTGCCGAATTCCCTTTGCTAGTCAGACGGGGTTTCCGATAGCACACGAATAAACCTGGTGGTTGCTTCTTCCCCGCTTTCCCATCTTCAGCGGAATCCAAACCACACCCAGCTGGGAGGAGCGCCCAGTTAGACTTTCCCTCGTACTACTGCTTCTTTGCAGTCACGTTAGTACACCAAGTGCTGTATTTTAATTTTTAAAAGCTCACCGGAACTAACCATTTCAAACTGTGAGTATCGTTTACTTATTTACTTTAATATTAAAGAACAGGTTTTAAAAATATGGAACTACACATCATCGTAATATCATGTTTTAAATAGCAGCACGTGATTTGTTAAAGGCGTGAGAAAAGAATGAACGTATGCTAAGCGTGTAATATTTCATATGCCTGGTATTATTTAGTTTATCCTACCGGGAAAGTTAACAGTTCTGAAACTCCACAAGATGAAAGGGGCGTTGTCTAGCGCATGTGGTCTCGCAGGGTAGAATATGTATGATATATATTATATATGTTTCCCAAACCGAGACATTACTGTAAATTAAAGTCATGAATATGAACAATATCTATAACAATAGTTTAAAAATTATTGTTTTTTTATTTAAATAGGTTAGACCCGAACGACTCAAAGTTATCTGCTAGGGCGACAATGCTTTATTTTTGTTACATGTATTAATCGCGTCGTGTTATCATTTTTTGTGTTCTCTAACTTTTGGAGGGAAACGATCAAAAAATGAAAAAGTTCAGTCGAGTCGAATTTCTTCGTTGTTTACTACGCCGCTTGGTGTCAGTTGTTGGTATTGCGCTGTTTTCGATTTGGCGGCTGCAGCATCAAGTTATTTACGTAGCAGCACAGTATGTAGTCGTTTTGAGTATTTCGAGTAGAATAAGTTTGACACACGGTGTGTAGGTTCTAAATGTCTGGTTATCACATTAATTTGACCAGGTTGAACGATATATTATATTTATATTACATATATATTATATTTAACACCTCTGATAATACTTATTAATTTTGCAGCGCTAGATTCCTCTCTGCCACTTGGAATTGCCACTCGATTATTATTATCGTTTCGTGGCACGTACGTACCCTCACCAACACAGTATGTTTGCAGGGCGTAGTTCTGGGGCACACAGGCGCGTTCATATGGCAAAAGCTACCAAAAACACAGCGTGTGCGATTTAAAAGCCGCTCGATCGCATCGGTTTTTGTTTAGCGGGTAGCATTGGAATACAGCTCAGGTTATGGGTAACTAAACCTCTTTCCTAAGCCTGGTCAAAGACATGTCAAGTATTGATGTAATCTGCCATAAACTGCCGTTTCACTCAATGAATTTCGTTATTTGATTTTCGCACCGATTATTGCGTAAAGATTCGATTGTGGCGGTCGGGAGAATATGCGGTAATTCTTAGAGAATTCTATTTTTTCCATGTATTCACTTTCAATTCTTTTAACCGATGGAAGTGCACGGTCCTATTTCAGTCACTCCACAGATGACCGGATTATGTATTTAGCAGTGGCTCACGGCGGTATGAATATTGCCCGTTAAAACAGCTCCTCTCCAGGCACTTTGAGAGATTTAAGTTGTAAATTGCGGCAAGGGCTGTTATCAAATAAAACATACACACATCCTGGCTCAAGGAAGTGTAACGAAAACAAGTTCATATCGAGCTAACTGGTCCTGTCTGTGGACTTTATTACTTAAGCAGACTGTTGAACCTGAGGTTTGAGCTCGCTGGGCTTCCACACTTTCGCCACGAAGATGTATATAATGATCATGAAGTGTAGGACAACGGCATTATATGACTGCCTGCATAACGGTATTGGAAATCGTGTTTTAACGTTTAGGTTAGTTCAACCCATCACAGAGAACTGACATCCAACAAATATCCATATGAAGAAAAGTCATCCTTTGAAAGAAGGCAAATTAAGATACTGGGTGTAGATGTGTGAGTGTGTGTGCGCCTCCCCAGGGAAGATGAAGAGTCTGGAACACTTAAATCCCTGAGATTTGTCAGGGAGGTTTATATCTGTCCTGGGACGGCAGACAATAAATTGCAGATGTCTTGTGTGAGTTTGGCTGAGTGAAGAAGCAGGAAGGTAAAAGTTCTCCCCGCCGGGAGGGAGTCTGGGGGAGGGCCTCAGTTGCAGTTGGCAGGTGAAGCTGGATAGGAGTGGTTGGGAGGTTGGTCATCTGAGCTCACTGAACACAACCATAGCTGTAGGAGGGGGTTGCAGCCACTTCAGTAGCCCCATATGGCTTTAACATTATCGGCACTATACACAGAGGTGCTCTGTTATGCTAAATCTGCTATTTGCATAAAATGACAAAACAAAGCAGATCTGATGAAAAAAAAACGGTAACAAAGTGAGGCAGGCCGGCAGAGAAGCTTTCTGCTGGGATTCAGTCCTCCCAGCATACTCTATTACGTGTGTTTGTTCTTTTGAAGCGATACAGTTTTGTTAGTGGTCTGGGATTCAGGTTTTATTTTAAAGAGCTGGTTCCCAAACCCACATTAGACGTAAAACAGCTGAATAGTGTCTAGTCTTCCGTAGATGTGCGAAAGCAAGTGTGGGTTTATGGTACGGGTTGCCTATAAATGTTCCTCATATAAAAGCCCTTCAGGCTGTCTAGGAACGCTGTTTTTTATTATTTACAGTAAACCTCAATGCAATTTTGATATGGTTTTTATACAGTGACATTTGGAAAACAAGAGGAAAATATCCACACATTTGAAGATGTTTCATGGTGAAGACTTAAATTCTTCAGCATGTCCCACAGGCCATCCGAAGGGCAGAGGGCAAATACCCAGTTCCTTAGTCCACCAGGGGTTCACTTTAGACTTCCTCTCAGACCCCATGTGGGTCATGGCATCTCTCCCCACCCCCTACCCCCAGAGGCATCACTTTCCATAAGCAGCTTATGGCAAAATGCCTCAGAGGTGAAAAGGTCATGGGTGCACGCTGGACTGGGGGCTCAGGTGCTGCCTCAGGGTGGGAGTGGCGCCAGTCCAGCTAGTTAATTTATTTAAAGTTAACAAAGTTAGTAATGGTATAGACTTCTCAGGCTGCTGCCCCCAATGACTCTGACCTGGATAAGCAGCAGATAATGGATGGATGGATAGAGTAATGATAATGTACCCTATAATTGAGTATTTATGGTAGTGACCAGTGGAATGGTATTCTGTGGTATTCTTATGTGAGTAGAGTGTCTTGTGGGATGATATTCTATGGTAGCCTACACTTACGTGATTAGAGTGCCCTGTGAGACAGTATTTTGTGATGGAGTACTCATGTGAGTAGGGTCCCTTGTGGGATGGTTCTCTGTGGTAGAGTACTCTTGTATGAGTAGAGTGCTGTATGTAGTGGTATTCTATGGTAACGTACGCTTATTCAAGCACTAAGAGTATGTTGTATACACTTATACAAGTGGCTTATCGTATGTCTTGTGGGGTAGTTTCCTGTATGAAACACTGCAAGAAACAGTACTGTATGTTATTCATTGTTTCCTAAAAAGCACTAAATCATTTTGTAAAATTTGTATTTTGGAGAATGTCTTTGAATTTTGATAGAACTTCAATCTTAACATAATCACCCACCACTTCGACTGCCGCCCTCATATTTATTTGTTTTTTTAAGTCAGATAACTGATACTTGTGTTTGCTATTTGCTACCTAGTAGGCAGTGATGACTTCTGAAAAAGTCTGAACCCAGATGGAAGTTCATGCAAAAAGAATCACATTCAGCACTCTCCCTCCCTATTTTTCCAGGAGTGTGCTTTTTTTTTACTCTTTCCTTCTGGTCTGGCTTGAAAGTTGACACTGGGTGGGATTACCTCTCGTAGTAGAACGTACAGTATATACGGAACATGCCTTTGTTTGGTCCACAGACCTAAAACATTCTGTTGGATGGCCTCCAGGAAGGAACTTGCCTTTTGTGTTTTCTCTAAAAATAAAACCAGCATCCACTTTGTTATTTGTGACCACAGAGGACAATGCAGGGCCATACCACTGTGCCAGATTGGGTGGTGTAAACAGATCAGACAAGAAAAGACAAACTCATTTTTTGTGCACATTGAAGCAGAATAAACTTTTTCGTTTGGTCTGTTTTTGGAGCGTGTAGCTCTGCTATGGGTGCCCTCCTTTAGGCAAAGGCTACAATAAGGGAGACAAATGGCAGCGCTGATTTCCAGGCCTATTCTCCTACAGCACCATGTTTACTCAGTGCTGCCAGCGAAGGGAGCTTTGTTTGAAATGACACTGTGGTTGAGCTGAAGGTAGGTAAACACGGGATATAGCACTTTGGGAAGAAGAGAATCAGTGATAAAATTGGGGTGGCAGGTTAATAGAGCCACCTATAGTCGATCTGCATGATTCTCACTCTGCACAGGGGTATAATTTTGGACTGCATAAAAATACTTCCAGACAAGTAGTCTAGCCTCAAACCTCACAGTTATAAAGACTGAAGCAAAATTATCACTGAATATAATCTATTGTGTTGACTTAATATGTTCCTACTCTGAAGGCGTAGTTTCATTTACACAACGGTATTATTGTGAAGCATTAATGTTAATTTAGTGTTCTTCATGCATTTCACAGGTATTTAAGTACCTATTTCAAGGATTTCGGGCCACCCCTTTATTAATATTTATAGATGCTGCTCGGAGAGACAGTACAGAAAAATACACTTTTCAGTCTCAGAGTCTTATTACACAGTTTTCAAAAACCTGGATGTCATCATAACTGCATTGAGAAGAACAGTTGACGTTATCCTTGGGGGCGTTTCTCTTTGTCTCCCCCCACATTTCTTCCAGTCACTTGCGCACAGGAATTGTATTTTAGTTATTGCCGCATCCTGGCACCCCGCTGCTTGTGGTATTCCAAAGAGACAGAGGCTTAGACAGACATGTCTAGGTGCGAGGCCAGCAGAGACCCTGTCTGCAGCTGACCTTTCTGGAGCTCCAGATGCGCTAGTAGAATGCCAGGTATTAGTCAGGGACTGTCACAGATGCAGAAGCTGGTCGAAGTTCAGGTAAGTGTCTCTGGAAGGATTTAGGAATCACAGTACTGCTGACATTTCTCAGCTGTAGCCCCTGGCTCTGGATGTCAGGCACGGTTCCTTATTTGCGTGTAGTATTTTTAAACCTGCCAATAAGGCTGTAGACCCCATACTTGTAGTTGTCTATGCAAGATGATGAGGTTACAGAAAATGTAGCACTTTTCTCAGGACAAAATTTAATGCATCTGTTTTGGGAGCAACAGACGACAGATAGATAACACAACGGTCCATTGTGAAGTAGCATTATGTCTACGTATATGAAAGCAGGCAGATGTGTATTTTCCCTCGTCTTGATCATTTGTTCCACGACTGCTGTGTTGTCAGCAGCAGCTGGTTTGGAAACATTTTGAGGCATGCTGGAGACTGTGGCTTTTGTTTTATGAAAAAAAATGACATTAAAACTCCAAAATCCAAGTCAGCAGTTTCGTTTGAGTGTAGAGGACTGAGCACAAGCTGTTTGCACACACGTGGCTAATGGACCCAACAAAATGCAGCTGTAAAGAGTTAAAGCAATTCAACAAGCAAATATTCTTTCATAGACGTCTGAACCTTGTGGTAGGTCTCTGCTGTCATTAGAAAACCAACCCAGTGTTGGCACTATGGAATTGAACCTACTAACTATAAAGTTGTCAAGATGACAGCTAGGGTAGGACGGTGTTAAGGTTATGTTTGGAATTAGCCTTGTGGTTTCAGGTCACAAACCAGCTTGCAATCAGATCATCTTGTGTGGCCTCCTTCTCTTATGCGAGTGGTGTGCACAACATCTGACAAAGGAAGCCTCGACCTGTCCGCCTTTGAGGATGGGCTTTGTGTACATATGTGTAGGCTGATCATGCAGTGCAAATCATGAATTTGCAGTGAGGGATGAATCTGTAATTGTGGATTTATGTTGTGAATATTTAAAAACATGAGTGGGCGCCCTATCAGGTCCCAATTCATTCTCTGGGAGCTTTCAGTGTAGGAAGACCGGAATTCTGTATAGTTCTCTCAATGTGTTGACGCCTCCTAAGGTAGGTTGCTTAAAGGGAAAAAATTCTATATTTCATAGCAATCCTCCACTACCTCCAGTTTCGACATCTTGTGCTTGTTTGACAACACAACACTGACTATGCTGCCTTCAGGCTTGAGAAACACGCCGAAAGACAATCAGGTTGGACATCACACAGGATAACGTTTGTTCTGATGCTTCCTTCCTGATTTGCTGCATAAGCTGTAAACCAGAATGTAAAGAAAATGCCCTCGCATGAATTCTTCCAGGAAGTTTTCACACAACTTTCCAGGAATGCAGGGAGAATGTGAAGAAGTTCACGCTTGAAGGCACCTCTGCTTTAAAGGGACCTCCGGTTAAAATTCTGAACAAGGTTCATTTATCATGAGAAACAGACTTGGGGTTTCTTGGCGTCGCGGGTGTGTTTTCCTCGCCGCAGTCGCGTTCTCCCTCCTCTTCCTTCCCTCTTGCAGAGGAAGGGAGCTCCATAGTAAATTAAAACCATATGTGTAATGGGACGTCAGCACACCATGAGTTTTGGAAACTAACCCCCCACCTCACATGCTGAAAGACAGCAGGGTAGTTCACTGTTTTCTTCAGGCTTGGGGGGGGGGGGGGGGGGGTGGGAACGGGGGGTTGGAATTTTTTATCTGCTTTTAAAATTCCAGTTAATTTAATAAAGTACCTTTATTTCTACATGGAAATCCCTCAGTTTAAACCCTCTTCTCTAAATGAGCAAGTTGAGGTAGCCTATCCCTGTCTAGCATTTACTATCCCAGGCATCTGCCTTTAATTAAGGGCAGCTGAAAAGGTCCTTGAGTCTGAGTGTGCAAAGGTGAGGAAGAGGGTGCAGCAGGCGGCCATCTCTAAGCCAGCCAGGATCTGACCCGAGCAGCAGCTCCTGCCAGGCCACTCCCCACAGTTGGAATCTGTACTGGCCAGCCCTCCATGGGGCCCGCTGGGGAAAAATAAGGGGGGGGGGTGGCTTCCTGTCAGCTGAAGTGGTTTTGTTTTCCTTTGACTTTATGTTGGCAGGCTTGCAGTCTGCAGCCCGGCTGGCTTGCTGTGAGTGTGTTGTGGGATAAGTTTGTGCTGCTGACTTCTCTCCTCAAGCTGGAGCCACCTCAGGGAAATGCCATCAAAGTCAAATTCTGTGGCCTAAGATTTAACTGTCACTCATACAAAAAATTAGCTAAATTTCATTGCACTGCTTTCAAATGCTTTATCAGTGAAAAGATACTAAGTTGCATTATACACTATAATTTCTTTAGCAGAGATTTTAATCCATAACTTCTATGAAATATTTCATAAAACAACTACTCTAGGTCCGTCTCTCAAAAAAAAAATCACACTATAAATATTAGCGTACCTTCCAGATAAACTGCACACGATGCATCTATAGGATTCATTATTAAAAAGTTGAGGCATTGATTTCTTGTGCAGCTGCCTGCATTTTGAACTTTGTAGATGCCATTCCACAGATTTGTTAGGCTCTTTACACAGCAGCCTGAAGCATCTGCATAAAATGACATGAACACAACATCGTTCTGTCTTTTTTAGATGGTGCTTCTCCATTTAAATTACACAGGGTTAGTAAGTACAAATGGGGACTTAACTGGGTTTTGATGGTGATGTGGTTAGATTGGCAGGAAGCCTCTACTAGACATCAATGAAGACTAAAATTCAATGACAGAGTAATAGGTAGCAAGAAGTACAGTGGTACCTCGGTTCTTGAACATAATCCGTTCCGGACTCCAGATCGAATCCTAAGAAGTTCGAGTTCTGATTGAATTTTTCCCATAAGAAATAATGGAAATCGGTTCCCGGCCCCCCAAAATTACACTTTTTTTAAAGCATTTAAACACACAATGAACAGGATAAAACAAGCAGAGAATTTTTTTCTTAATGGCTTTCAAAACGATAAAGATCTTATCCTAACATTACCCCTGTCCTGCCCCAATCGCCCGCTTCTTTCGTGTGCCACGCCACCTCGTTAACCTCGTGTGGGATCCCCATGTGATCAGTTGTTTCTGGTTGCTGTCATTAGTACTCTGTATTAAGTCTGCATTTCAGTTTTTCACCAGTTTGGTCAGTGGGTGCGTTCAACTTGCTTACAGCGCTGGCTTAAAGCAACACATTCTGATTTTGATGCAACGTTAAACAACGTCAAAGACCGGACTGGGGAAAACATACCTAACGCTGACTTAAATACATAGGACTAATGACTATAACAGGAAACAGCTAGTAAACACGGGGAATCCACATGGGGCAGATGAGGGGGCGTGGCACACGGAAGGAGCAGACGAGTGGGGCATGACAGGAACTCCATCTGATTGTACTTTATCAGAGGCAGTTGCAGAACCCTTTTCCAGTACCTGCTCCACACTAGGCACTTTTTGTTCGAACACAAACGAACAGTGATAACTTGCCAATTGGTTGACCTCAAGCACCGATGCTAACTTGGAAGTTGTGTGGAAGTGTAGAAGAAGATGTAGCAGAGCAAAATTTGAGCAGATGGAATTATTTTTGTACCCCAATTTAATGCACCAATTAATACATTTTTACTTGCATCTCCATATTTCTGCATCAGAAAATTTGATTGCTAACCAGTATACATTTGTCTAATGTCACTGGTGCCTGTGGTGCCAGAGCTTATTATTGGCCAGATACTTGGTTAAATATGGGACTACCATATGTGCAGTATGATTAAGTGAAAATTTCTATGTTGCGTATTCAGTAAATCTTCGAGTGTCATATGTCATCATGCCCAAAACAACTCCAAATACGCCACAACATAAAGATGTGAATCATGAACTCCAGTGTGCTGTGGTAGCGCTTTTCCTCCATGATTTCTTCAGCACAAAAAGTCGCATGGTGATGATGAAAGTGTGCTCAGGCCCGGAATGTTAAGTACTATGTGAGCGCAGACCAGCAGGGGAGGGGGGGAAGTAGGACAATCGTGCTTGGGCACAGTACAAGGCAACCTGACCAAGTGTGCGTTTCCTCATAGTGTACTAAGAAGTAATGTTGTTTTGCTATCAAATTGTTTTAATATATCAATTCCAATTCCTGAAGAGGCAGAATACAACACAATTTGCCGATTTCCCTACTCCGACACACCATGTATTTTGCTGATTAAGATATGTTTGGGCAGGGATATCTGCAAACTGTGTTGAATTCTGGCCCCCTAGGACTGGAATCGGAAAACCTTGAAATACATTGTTGCTGTTCACTTTTTGACGATTATGACGTTTTCCTTTTAACTATAGATGGAATATGCCAATTCTCCCCTGACTACTGATAGTGTGTGACATCTGAGTAATGAATTGATGGTTTATGAAGTTGTCTGTATAACTAGTATTTATGCTTGTACTAATTAACATTTGTATTCATGATGGTCATGGTTATATCACTAATTAACAGCTTAATATTAATTAAATAGATGAATAGCTAGCTAACTAATATCGCTGTTGTGAATATAAAGCAAATTTGTATCTTGTTGCCATTGGCATTTTTATTCAGTTGACAATAATCCACGCAAGTCCATTTAAAACATTAAACTGCTCAATGACGGCTGTGTAAAGGTAGGTTTTTATTTGTAGTGATAACAGCATCTCGATCATTACTTTATTATACCTGTAGGTTTATTTTGTAAAGTATTTTATTGAGAGAATGGGATGTTTCATGCCCCCAAATCAATGGGTTGTTGGAGATACATGTTTCTCATCGGACAGTGATGATATGCTCTATAATGGACTGGCATTGTCTAGGTTTCCTTTTGACTCATGCTCTGTGCTTGCTGAGGTAGGCATCAGGCCCATTGTGAGTATGCAAAAAGGATGAATGCATAGGTGGATTCTGTAGTTTTCCTGGAATTATACAACTTTGGGTACTTTGGCTTTTAAGATGAACTGATCATCAGCCTACTTGTAGAAATCCCTTAAAGTAGCAATATTGTAGTATTAAAATGGCGTGTAAAGTATTATGCGGGTCTGTACTCAATATATGACATATGAGGTAAAAAAAAAAAAAAGTTTTGTGGAATCTAGCCTTCAAGAAAAGACTTCTTAATGCCACCCATCGATTGAACTGTTGCTTCACCGGTAACTCATTTATCCCTTTCATTTCACAGATTCTGTCTTGATCACCAACCACTTTCTTACAATGTTGATAATATTGGCCTTCATCGTTCTGTTCCACATAACTGCTGCAGTGTTACTCTTCATATCGACTTTAAACAATGTAAGTTAACAAGCAATAATGGCTTAAGACTGTTTATTCCAGAACAATTCTTTACCTGACTGTACAAGGCTAGTCTGTATACACTTTATCTGATTACCTTTTAGGCCTGGTGGGTATCGGGGACATTTTCCATGGACCTGTGGTACACTTGCAATGATACATGCAGGCCCACAGAAAACAGCGAATCCACAGATGCAGGTAACCGTAATGGGTCTTTGTCCTGGTCGGTTTGAATGTTACTGTGTTTCTTTTTTTACTGTAAGACTTTTTTTTTTTTTTTTAACAAATAGGCATTATAAAAACACGGGCATGGCTCTCCTAAGGTTCAGCGCACACGCCATCACTCAGCTATCTCCTTTCTCCACAGCCTACCTTCAGGCTGTCCAAGCAACCATGATACTAGCCACCATCCTCTGCTGCGTGGGGTTCTTTGTGTTCATCCTGCAGCTTTTCCGACTGAAGCAAGGAGAGAGATTTGTCTTTACCGCCATCATTCAGCTACTTTCAGGTAAGTCCCACTCCCTAATGTCAAGAAGGCTCAAAAAAATAAACCAGGAAAACTGCTGCTCTGAAAATCATAACTTACAAAGGCAATGGTCAGCTATTTTTGAGTTCTTGGTTTGAATTTTTTGCATGAAAGACTATTTTAAAAAGTCATTTTTATTTAAATCAGACCTCTCAAATTCAAAATCACTTTAAGTCAAGCTATAATTAATCAGCCCACTGCTAGAATGCATTACTTCATAGATATACTAATTTGATGTGCTAACCTGTGGACAAACACTTCTGTTTCCACCCAAGCCTTCTGCGTCATGATTGGGGCCTCGATTTATACGGCCGAGCACAGAGGCTTCCAGAAACAGAGATTTGCCAATGGGGACTATGGCTACGCCTTCGTCATTGCTTGGATTGCCTTTCCACTAATCCTCATCAGTGGCTTGATGTATCTAGTCCTGAGGAAACGCAAATAGACCACCAGTCAACACCCCATCCACAAACACCCAGCTGCAGTTAGTGGACACCTTGAGCAAAGGAATATATTTTGTACATACTAATTTTTGTATGATGAAATGTTACAATGTCAAAATAAGCAATACTAAGACTGAAAAACTATATTAAAAACACCATACTGGAAGCATATTAAAATGAGGAATGGTATTATAATGTAGAATTTTTAACCTTTTTTGTCTTCAATATACTATTTAACCCCTTTGACGGTGAAAACATGCTGTGACTTCAAAGGGTGTACAAGGCTGAGGCATGTGCAGACTTGAAAAATGAAACAAAGCAGATCTACTTGGGTATAAAGATAATGTGTGGAATCAGACGTATGTTTCAAACCACAAAACAGTAAAATGTTTTCCCAGTGAAATGAAGGCTCTGGTCATAAGTCTTGGATCAACATTTCCATTTCAGCAGAGATCCACTTATGCCACATTTGCTCATGTTGAAGAATTGGCCAAGACCACCGCAGGCCTAAATATTCAAGGAAATATTGTATCAAATTTGTGCTGCGATGTGTACAGCAGTAGAATGTACTTGAAAGTGAATATTATAATTTAACTTTATCAGGTACCCAACCAGAACTTACAATTGGCATTTTCATTGCTTTGTTTAATTAGATTATTGCATGTTTTATTGTTATTTCTATTTTTAATTGTAACTCAAGATGCAGCAGAATAATTACAATTGTTTTAAATTAATATTACATTTAAACATTCCTTTGAGGCCTTTTGGTTATGGTTTGTAAAAATGTGAATCATACCTAATATATATACACCAACATAAAGGCCCACAACATTCTGAAAATTAAAAAAAAATACATATTAAGTGTTAAATTGTGAACAATGAAATGAAGTTCATAAAGTTTATATAAACACAAAAATCTTCAATTGGGGAAAACAACAGAACTGTATTTATTTTGTAGACATCTATGAATTTCACTGTTGATATTTTTGTAAGTATTATTTCAAAATGCCATCGCTTTCTTTATTGTATGCTAATTAAATTGTTTTGTGTTACATCAGCCTAACACCAGTCTGGGTTTTTGCAATGTGATAAAATCACAAATCTTCAGCTCAGGATCTTCAGTGAATGTTGATATAGGACACCACCGTTGGTATAATGTGGATTGTTCCAATTCAATGTACTTAAAAAAAAAAAAATGAACAAAAAAATCCTTCAGCTGCAATGTTGCTCATTCTCTTATCGTTGAATGTTTGACATTTGCATGACATTCAAATGCCTTAGGGCATAAACTGAAAAGTATCCCAGGATACAAAAACGCTAAACATATCAAATAATTTTCATGTGCTTACACTACAATTCTCATATAACACCGAACTCTAAAGTTGCAGCCTAGATCCAATTCATGTACTTACGTTTCAAAACAACATCACAAAAATCCTACACTTATTACAATCTATAGATTATCATAGTATGGTGTAAACCTTGTCCCTATTTTAAATGTTGACTATTGGAATCTCGCCATATAGGCTGTAGTGTCCATATATGTTTGGCACACTAGTGAAGTAGAATTGATGCCCTGTGCGATAGGAAGTCAGCTTATAGGTCATGAGAATAGGTATGACATATCACTATGTTGCTCTACTCTGAACAGCAGCTGCAGCTGTGCGTCCGTGTGAAGTAGAGGGAAGAACTGTCCAGCAAGGGTGCAGGGCTGTGCCTGGATAGCGGTCCACTGCAGGCCAATACCTTCAGGCCTTTTGATTTGATCCACCCACGTCTGAGGTGACTGTGTTATGGCGGCCTCAGACAGCAGGTAGTTTGGAAGCGAAATGGCAGGGAGGGGAGGCTGTTTCGAAAGCCAGTCACCCTATGGGAAATGAAGAGAATTTTACCTCCATAGGGCATGGCACTGGGACTGGTTCTGACTCGCGGGCTGACCGGCCATTACCTCAGCAAGACTCCAACGAGGAGCAGTTTCTGGTGTACTTCGTCTGAGCATTCTTGCTCCTGAATGAATATTTTTTGCATTTTTCAAGGCCTGGGAAGACAGAGAGGGAAAAAAAAAAACAAAAATGGAGTGAAATTGCATCACCTTGGACGATGGCACGGCAGTCAGCCTGCATGGGTACCAGCACACCGGCTGCGTGGGCATGACAGGATGTAGGATTCTGTGAGAAGGGAGAAATCTGCAGTGATCACAATGCCAAAGGAAGCGATGGCACCAGCAGTCTTGTTCTTGTCCCCCTACCTCTGTGTTTTCTTAAGAGCTGCCGCTACACTACTTCAGACCCTTTGACGCAATGTGACATTGCTTCACTTCAGATTCTGCCATTCTGTTTACAGGATTCAGTCCTGAAATCCCTGCTGAGGTGTGAAAATCACAACTCAATCTTCTTAAATGGCCCACCACCGTGCTGTACCCAATCCAACCTCAGAAGTGTAAAAATCACATCTTCACCTCTACAACACTGTACTGTCAAATTACTCAACTATCTTAATTGTCAAACTGCTACCTGTACCGATTCCATACCCATATTTGGAACAAGGTGGTCCGGCCCTGTTACTACACCTGAGAGTGGTTTCAGCATTATTTTACCCAATGGGAAACAGAGGTAGACATTTCTGATCCAGAAATGAAAAAATCCAGACTAAGATTTTGTTTTAACCAACCAGTTAAGTATGCTGTGACTTTATACTCAACTGAAACAAAATTTTGGTTTGGATTTTTACTTTCTGGACTGGAAATGACTACCTCTGCTGGGAAACAACAGCTGTATCTTGTATGCGTC
>JAODUD010000045.1:11460854-11472670 GCA_026784285.1 Stomatorhinus walkeri
GCATAGATTGATTGTATTCAGCAGTAAAGGATGGATTGCACAGTAAAGTCTTACCAGAAAGAGCTTGGGGTGGTAAAGTAGGTCGAACTGCCTTTTTATTCAAAGCCACAGATGCCATAGTCCCCTGAGTTAAGAAATTACCCACATCTGACATTACCCTTGAGACCCATGACTGGCTTTAATCTCAAAGCCTGAAACGCAAGAGTACCTGCATTTGGGATGGGCCAACTGCTGTGTCGTTACCTTCTGTGCTTGAGTTCAGTGCTGCTACATGATGATAAATATACAACCAAAACAGATCATAGCAATATAAACTCTCAGCAAACTGGAGCAGAGATTTTATGCATTTAGGACATGACGGGACTATGGACGTCAACATTACCCGCTGTGTCCTCTTCTTTGCTTTCAGATGTGAGATTAACTGTAGGATTCCCTTTGAGCTTATATAGAGAAGGAAGGAGAGCTGATCCCCGGTGACCATAACTCACAATGACACGACAGTGTCTATCTTCTGGAGGGTTGGACAGTATGTAGGGCACAGATAAATACCTGCTTCTGGCAAGATCCTTCAGCAGTGCTCTCTTTAGGCAACATGACCCCACAAAATATCACCTCATCAGTTTCTGGGAAAAAAAAAGGCTGTTGTATTTCTATTGCCCATATTAAAAATCAATGTGGTCTTCACTTGAACACAAATGAATCAAGAGCTGCAAACATATCTAGGATGAAAAGTGTTTTGTCTTGAGAGAGGAGAGAGGAAATGACAAGTAATGCCTATAATTTAGAGCTTTTCAAATACACAAACAAAACCATGATCATTTTACAGAAAATATGACCTGGAGCCTGAGCCACCTCAGAACAGGTTTCAAAAGAATAACACTTTCAGGATTAATCTTAATCATTTCGTGTAGTTTTTGGACCATGGCCAGAACGTACCTTCCTGGACTTCTGCACAGCCTTGAGTGCTGGACTGAGTCTCACTGGAATAATCAATCCCGAAAGTTAGAGTTTGGAACAGTTATACATCTCCAGGCTAGAAGTAGGTGAAAAGCAGACACTTCACACTCACAAACTTTGGGGTCTGTACGCAGGTTGAGATGGTGCTCCAACAAAGCATAACCTACCATTAAGTAAGAATAGGAAACTTTGAAGTCAGTAAAATGGATAAAAATGGTTACTGAATAAAACTATCCATAAACACATTCAGTATTAAGAAATTAATAAACGTTAAAAAAAACCCAAAAAACTATGAACTGCAGAAATACCTCTTGAAAGCACTAGATGGCACTGATCAGCTTTCACAGAGTAGAAAGTGCTGTGCGACATTTCTGAAAAATTAGTGGACTTGACACTTAAAGCTGCTTTTCAGCTTCAAAGGGCATTTGATATTACATTAAACATTTTCTCTCAGGTATCAAGTGAGGACAGAAACCTGTGAAGTAGATAAAGGCCCTTTTGCTTGGCTGACCTTAATCATTTCCAAGGTGCAAGGCCCATCAATGCAAGTGATAAGGCAGTCCCTGCTGGACACGAGTGCTTCAGTGTCAAAACCGAACATGGCTATTTTTTCTGCTAGAGATGTACACTCAGGGCACAAAGAAGAGACACCGATTCATCCTCAAATGCAGCCTGGTTAGGGCTTCTGTTTAACTTTTGGTGTCGATTAAAAAATGCTTCCACCAAATTGCCAAGATGTCATTTTGTTATCCATAGGCACTTATAAATGGTAAGCACACTCGGCCTAAAGAAAATCACTCATTACTTTAGAATGTTTTCTTAAAATACTCAACACTTTTCTGTAATGCATATGATTCTTAGGCTAGGCTTTTTGATAAAAATTAAACAACCATAAACTGGGTGTTTTGATTCTTTTAAGAGAACTTTGATCATCCAAGCTGAAATGGAACAGTTTCAAGTCTTAAGTCATCCCAAAAGAAATTTCTATAGCGCCACTTCTACCACAAATTAACAGGTGTCTGTAATTTGTTATGGAAAAAAGGACCAAAAGCCTCACAATTAGAAAGGGATCCAGCATTTTCAGGATATTCTCCACTCCATTGCTGACATGGTGCGTATCATACCTCTGGAATATTTTCAAGGAATATGCTTCCACTCCTTGTATTACACAATGAAACTTTCTCAGAAAAAGAGCAGACGGCTGTTTATTGCCACTCTGGTTTACAGGAGGAAAACTGCATAGCCCATGGCCAAGGAAAAAAAATCCTGAAGGTCAAGCAAAGCAAAGCTTTGCATTCCACAGAGACAGTCTCACAATGCTGCACTGGCTTATTGGAAACAAACCTTGTAAGAATTATCAAGTTGTGTGGATTTTTAGTTTTTTTTCTGAAAGAAAAATTGAAACATTAAGAAAAAAGCTGTGAAAATTGCAAAAACGTTCAGTAAGACATTTTGCATCACTTGAGATCCTGTGTGAAGATATTCATAATATCCGTTCTTACTCCTGTTAATATGAAAACATAAGCCAAACCTTCACATTGTGAATATTAGACATAGTTTTAGAGTAAATCCTTATCTTAGGGATTTATCTCAAATATACACTGAATTTGTATAACTTAACTGCTCCTGTGGATCCTGCAAATGGATAGAAAAATAGCCTAACTTGTGCATGCGAACCAGCTGCTACAATATAATTGTTTGTATTGCACATCAGGTAGTTGAACAAGAAAATATAAATCAAATACATAAAGGGATATTATGTGGAAGAGCTGGTAACTGAAAATGTAAACAAATTTTGTGGGTAAAAAAATGTGGGTTTAGTATGCTTAAAAATGCTAATTTTCAAAATCTGCCTTTTTCTTCTGAGGTCCCATGTCTCACTCTTTAGCAGAACTAAAAAATAAAATACACCAGTATATCAGCTGGAGACACAAAATGATGACAGCTTTTCTTCACGTAAAATCAGTTTGACAAGCTGGCTTGTCTTCACCATTTATGGATTCCTGTAAAATGTAAGCTTTTAGGCTCCCTGTGCTCTCCCAATGAAAGATG
Source organism: Stomatorhinus walkeri (assembly GCA_026784285.1). Classification (NCBI taxonomy): domain Eukaryota; kingdom Metazoa; phylum Chordata; class Actinopteri; order Osteoglossiformes; family Mormyridae; genus Stomatorhinus; species Stomatorhinus walkeri. The sequence goes on from JAODUD010000045.1 coordinate 11,463,864, forward strand.
ACAACTGTCAGTGAGTCGAGCACACTCAGCAGTTTTACTGGATGTTAGCGGGTGGAACATGCAGCATTTTTAAATATCGCAGATTCGAAGTGATTATTCGGCCGCCAGCCCAGCAACTCGGAGAGACCGCTAATGACTGGGACCTGGAAGTACTGGCCCATTCGGGAACTAAACGTGTGCTGCTTTCTAAATCAGGAAATGGGATGAATGAAGCTGTGTGCCAGCCAACATTCACTGGCAGAGCTGTGAAGAGGGTGGACAGCTCCAAGGCTGGGAAATCTGGGAATCAAATACTAAATCGGTAAGTGCCTGTTGATTTTGTATTTGAGTTTTTAGATTACAAAAAAATGAAGGAGCAACAGTATTGTGTTTATCTGTGTATTACCTCCCAGCAGTGGGTTAAAGAGAGGAGGAATTACCAGGGTAATTCTGTTGAAAGCTCTAAATGCACAAACGTAAAATCGACGGGGTGGCATGGCAGCGCCGTGGGGAGCACTGCCTGTTTGAATTGCACTGCGGCTCTGCCTGTAAATTTCCTCCCCAAATGAGGCCGCGTTTACTTGGCACACTTGGCTTCTTAGCACACTCTTAAGAACTGGTGTAAACCGGAAAGCGTAAAGCGGAATTAGCCTGTGGGTACGTGCGTGTGTGTTTCATCATAGTCTGCAGTGGACCAGTGTCTTCGACAGGGTGTATTCCCTGTTCTTTCCTGTTCCTGACTCAATATGATCCTGTGGAAATGCATAATTAACGAAAACGGGAAAAAGTAATGCAAAAAGCCTCCCATCTTCAGTGACCCCAACCTCTGAAGTGGTGCTCCCTGCACTTACAGGGTCACAGAGCTTTACGCTCTTCATTGACTACAAGGCTGTCTGTCTTAATTCTGGTCGAGGAGAGATATTTTTGCAGGTGTAAAAACAAACAGAATTAAATGCACATAAATGCAATATCATTTGTTTAGTGAATGTTTGGAGAATGCTCTTAACTTGCATACATGAATACAGAATCACCACAAGTCTCATGGTGACAAAAATAAACAGTCAAACGAATGAAACAGGCCTACCCTGTGGAAGAGACCACATCTGTGTGGTCGCCAACCGTAGTCTCAGAGGGAACAGACCCAGGTGGCACATGCACAGAGGCTGCTGAGTCCATAATATATGATAGCTTGGAACCCATACTGCTGAAGAAAGCCCTCTAAAATGAAAAAAAAAGATCTGTGAGCCCACGGCCCCAGAACGTGCTCGAAAGGCTCAGTGAACAGGATAAGCACCGTGCTGCGTATTATATGTTCATAAATCTTATGAATGCCTCAATTGAATATCAATACCATATTTCTCAATGGCTGGATGAGATTATAGCTAGCTTTTGCATTCAACACTTAAGCGAGGAGAAGGCAGCCTCTTGTTTAATGAACAACCTGATTGAGTTCTTCGGGTGACATTTCTGTCCCTGATGGTTGCAGTTTTCTCATGTATACCAAAGCAGCCTGCCCCCTCCTTTTTATCTTCTTAATGTCTGCCTGGAAACAAGACATTTGGGAGGGCAGAAAATGTAAATTTTCCAAATATATAAAAAAAACAGCATTAATAATCTGGATTCATTTCTAAACTCATATGCCGCAGACCCTAACAGCAAAAACAACATTAATGTAATGATGTCAAGAGCATCTGATGCTTTCATATTTTAGCAGGCAGAGACACCTTAGAGAGATGTCATCAACCTAAACAATTTAGGACCATACATTTTGTTTTCTCAATACTCCTTCAAAGACCTGCACATTTTAACTCAAGAATACATTGTTAACAGTTTCACAAACCGCAGGCCTATAAAAGTCAACTAGGATGGCAATGTTATACCACAAAAAAAGCAGTAAGCAATCAATAGGTCAATGCTCCTATGGGACTGGTTAAAATGAAAGAAGTCAGCCAAGCCATTGCACATATTATCCCCATATATAAAAGAAAAGGGCTCTACAACACAGTAATACATTCACATTGTAGTAATACATATGTAATATTACATATTTGCAACAACAAAACATACATATGAGACGTTATATATAAACAGCCACATAAAAATTTACTTGACAGGCTTTATGCTACCACAGAGTCCAAATTCAGTAAGCTGGAGAATGTCTTTAGCTGCTCGAGTGTTTATTATATTAATAAATGCATCACGTTATATCATTTGCGCGGAGAGAAATTTCATGCAAAGCAACCAACATGAATTTCAAAATTAGCTTGGTTTCCAATTGCAACTCGACCTAACTCTATAATCCTCACACCATAACATCCCTAACATCATATTCCTAGTTAGCCATACACCAATCTGCTCTACGCTGTCTAGAAGTCTTCAAAATACTTACATTTGAAGAGTCTCATGTATAGTTTTGGGACAAAGAAAAGCTGAATTTAATTTCAGACAGTTACTAACTTGGAGTTTGTAAAGCCTTCCCTCATAATTGGAAATGCACTCAATTTTTTGGATCCTTCCAATGAGTTCATCCATCTTTTCATCTGACTGTTTCAGTTTTGCAAGAATTTCTTTCTGTATCAGGTCTTGAATCTGAAAAATAGTAGAAAACATCCACACACAAATGGCTTTAAAGGTCTTTGATATCCTGTTTTGTAATTCCAACACTGATACTGTTGTATACCTCAGCTTTGGACAGTCCTTTCACTGGCGGTATCAACTGACCATCCTTGGAGATGGTCTTAGTTTTGGGTCTTTTCCTTGTTGCAATTTCTGAATTAAAAACTTTTCTCCTCTTCATTACTTGAGTGGATGGGGGGACATTAAAAAATACACCAAGAAATTGATTCTTCATTACACTGAACACAGACTGGCTGAACAGTTCTACATATATATAGCCAAAGCCATTTACCAGAAGAATCGGTCAACCTAACAAAACACCGCGCTTATAGGCTAATTATGGTACAAGATGGTAATTGTTCAAAGAGGAATGACTAATCATTTAAGTAATCTTAAATTAACCAAATGAAAGCTAGCCTCCGACTCCGACTATTTTTCAAAATAAAACATTTCAATACTTTAAATTACGAACAAAAAACAGAAACCGTGATTAGCTAACATATATCTGAGAAAATTAAACCTGGAATACGATTTATTTTCAATTTATGCTCTTAAGTTTTAACTCGGAAAACTCGCCGACTAGCTAAGTTGAAGATGACAAACAGCGGTTGTTAGTACAGCGAGAACAATAACTTAGCCATCAAAGCCGTTTAATTCACTATTAGGATTATCGGTCTGACCAAAAACGTTACTAGTCTGGAAATAAACATGTTTTTGTTCTTATAAGAGATTGTCATTCTATTTATTTAACAGTGTTATATTTAGTAATAGTTTAGATAAACTCGGACTGTAAATCGTATTTTACCTTGAGACTGTTAATTTGTCAACTACACACATTCAGGAAACGTGTCAGGTAGTTAAACCATTAAACCTTAATATCGTCTCGGATTCAATTTAACTACCCAGAATAACCAGCGCTCGAGCCCCCTGTTACTCCTGTTAGCCACAACCCGCAGCGTCCGTGCACGCGCTTCCGCTTACCGACAAGCCCTCAGCCCATTCCCGTTTCCCGCGCTTTTCATGCTTTAACTTCCTGAGCTCCTACGTCCTAATATAAGGACATAATTTTTAGTTTAAAACTATTAATTGTTCAAAAAATAATGTTTGGTTTTTATGATTATGAGGCCATACTAATCCAAAATAGCTAAAGGAAATAAAACATGCACACCAAACACAATGCAATTCTTGCAAAACACAAAACCCAGGACTCAGGAGGTTAAAACAGGGGTCTCCTACTTCGGTCCCGGAGAGCTACTATCCAGTAAGTTTTCTATCCTACCTGGCTTCTGATGAACCACACTAGTTCTCAGGTAAATACCAGGAGCAGGTGTGGCTCATCAGAAGCCAAGTAGGACCGAAAACGTACTGGATAGTATCTCTCCAGGACTGGAGTTGGAGACCCCTACTTTAAAACCTCCAAAGGACATACCCTAAATCTAATTTAATCTAATCTAATCTAATCTAATCTGACATGACGTACGGGGAATATATTTTACTTCTTTAACCTTTTTATATAAAAACTGATATAAAAAATCTTCAGTTTCCTAAATACCAGGTTTAATCATCTGGTTTAAATATGTAAAATCCTTGCTTTTCTTGTCCTGTTTCGAAGGTTGTACAATTATATTCAGTTTGGTCTTTACTGTGCACAGAATTGTTCAACCCAATGGGCTACACAGGCTGCCACCTACAGCGCCATTTTCTGAGAGGATGACAACTTAGCAACTGCACATTTTCGATGTCACACCATTGGAACATTCATTTGAGGACAAATTTTAAGTGTCATACATTGGGCACAACGATGTCAAGCTTATTTGCTTATCAGCTTTGCTTAAAATGGGGATTTAGAGACTTCTGGGTGCCCATTTAAGCCGGCTGTTATCAACATAACACAACACACTTGCTATTTAATGACTGGTACAGTAGTCATTCATGGTTGACTCTGCATATGTTTGTCCTGGCATATAGGTGCACCACATTCTGCATACCGAGTAATACAACTGCTGACAGTAAGACTTTCGGACTTTGGTGCTCTGCCGACCCATGGAATGGATGGGATTCAGGCAGGGAAAATGATATTTAAAAAGTGGTTGGCATCTGGAAGCTGGGTGATAAAGGTTGTGACTAAAAATATTCAATAATGATTTATGAGATTTAATGATAGTTGGTTATTGCCGGGCACCAGTGGAATTCGTGAGAGTGAGTGGCTGTGTTTAATTTCATGACTGATTTGTATTCAGCCCCGGAAAAGCAGGAAACCTGTTAAACAAAAATACATAGACGGCTGCATTGCTTATCAAAAAATGCACTTGAGCTTAAGCGTAGTTTTACCTACTCTTTTTACCTACTTATTACTACTTATTACTCTAGTATTATTTAGAAACTGCTCAGTATTTCATCATGATTGTGGAGTGTTGGTTTGTGCAAGTTCTCTGGTGTATAACTTCCTTAATTCTCCACAATTCCATATACCTTCCACCTGGATTTTGAAATATAGAAAATAACAATGACTAAATGTATCAATGTAATTTATTCATCTGGTAACCTAAGCAAATCTGTAGCGTATCTTAAAAATATTTTGGTTCCTCATAAAGTCCATGTGGTATCCTTATAAATTTGTAGGGCCCAGAGGGTAATGCAAAACAGTCTTCTCTCAATCTGCTAGATCCATTTGCTGATAAGTTAAAGCATACTTGACCTCCTTCTAGATTGGTCATAATTTCCATGAGGCTGTGAGTAGACAAGAATCACTGTGTTTTATGTCTTTTATAGGCTATATCACAGGACCGCCGCATGCTAACTGTTTCCTTGGATCAATACCAAGAAGTAGCTCTGGTAATAAGTTTATTCAGTTACTTACTTTAAGGTTGGGTTGAAACGAGCAAACTGTTTTTCAGATTAAGTGATAGCAGACAAGTAGGAGCCTGTACCCTGAAGCGAGATTTGTTGATTAGCAAGATAACTTGTCAGGTTTAAGGTACCCTGGTTTAAATACCCTGGCACAGTATGCTGAAGCACACTCACTTGAAGAGGTGGGCCAGAGCACAGTTCAGTTTGACTCTGGCAAGATCTAGTGTATTCACTTACTGTGCCTAATGGACCACAGACATGACATCAATGATGTGACTGGCACAGGCATGCACACATATACACTATAATGAACTGGACCAGGAAGGAATGGATTGGGTAGGCTGTACATATCAGATAGTGACAAACTGTGGCAGAGGTGCAGTGTTTGCTGGAAATTTGGGTTGACGAGAGTATCTAATAAGGATGCAACACACAAAACTCCAGATTTTTGGTAAAATATGGAACTATCTTCTTATACGCTCAGCACAACTCCATGGAAATCGCTGTTTTGCATACTCAATAAATCTACGAGGGCTGTGGTGATCTCCATTGTGCTGTGTGATAGCACTAATCGTACAATGTTTTCTTCAATACAAAACGCTGCAAGCTATTGAAAAAAGTGTGTTCGGGCTTGGAATGTTAAGTGCAGACAAGTGGGGGACTGGAGACAATCATGCTTGGGCATTGTACAAGGCGACCTGGCCAAGTATGAGTATGCCCTAAATCTGACACATTATCTTGCTAACAAAACAATATCCTGCTTGGTGATACAGGCCCTAGCTTGTTTGTGTCTTTATTTGTATTTTTATTTATGATGCCAAGGAGATCTTCTTTATGGCTTTTTTCCAGCAGAATATCCCTTTTCTTCAGAGGAGCAGATTCCATCTCCCAGAGAAACTAAAATACCTGTCACGTTCGGGGTAGCTTACTGATGGCGAGAGGCAGGCTGACTCACGAGTTGACAGGAGTTCAGGGCGAAAACGAGGTTTATTACGGGTATCCAAGGAAAGGACGGGGTACAATGGGGAGCCCGAGGGAGCCCAGACGGGTGGCGGCCGGGGGAGCCGTGGGCGCATGGACAAAGGGAGCAGGAGGGGACCACAAGGGGGACATGGAGATGGGATGAGGGACAAACGACGGAGGAGCGGAGGGAACAGGAGGGGGAACCAGGGGAGGCGAAGAGGGGACGCTGACGAAGGGAAAGAGGGAGGAGAAGCCACAGCAGGCGACGGCGCAGGCCAAGCTGGCCAAGGCGTAGTCGACCAACGGGCCGGAGGAGGAGGAACTGCAGGGGACCGAGGAGCCGACCTCGGGGCACCTGCAGGCGACAGTAGAGCCGAGGGCGACCGGCCCGAGGATGGGCGATGGGGCACCACCGGGGGACCCGCAGGCGACCGAGGGGCCGGAGCCCCTGGCAACGCAGGCGGCACCCGAGCCCTAGCCAGGGCAAACGATGGCGAGTCAGGGGGCAGGGCAGGCGGGACCCAGACCCCACGCCTGTGCCTTCTACCCTTACGGGACACAGAGAGGCGGGGTAGCCTACGGCGCGGTCGCGGCCTGGCCAACCCCAGCAAGGATATCTCCAAGGGGTCCCACTCCAGCTCCTCCTCCAAGGAGGAGGGAACGAAGGAGCAACTGTCCGGGACCACCACAGGGATCAGGGCCAGAGTTGTGGGGGCTGGAGAAACCGGGACGGGGGCAAGGGTCTCGGGGGCAAGGGCAGCCGGAACTGGGGCGGCTGCGGGCTGAGCAGCCGGAATGGGGGCAGCTGTGGCTCTGCAGCTGGAACAGGGGTGGCTGCGGGCTCTGCAGCCGGAATGGGGGCAGCTGTGGGCTCTGCAGCCGGGGTAGACGGCGATGCGGCCGTGGCAGCCAGGGCAGACGGCGATGCGGCCGGGGCAGACGGCAATGCGGCCGGGGCAGACGGCAATGCGGCCGTGGCAGCCGGGGCAGACAGCGATGCGGGCTCTGCAGCCGGTGATGCGGGCTCTGCAGCCGGTGCAGACGGCAAGGGGTGCGCAGCTGGATCAGGAGTGCAGGCGGGCGGCTCTGTCGGCGAGCAGGCGGGTGACTGGGGAGGCAGCGTCTTACCCTTACGCCTTTTCTTCTTCCTCCGGGCCGTTCGGAGGTTATCGCGTACCTCCTGGGGGTAAGCCATCCCAGGAGGGGGATCTTGTAACAGGAGGTCTGCGCTCTAGCTAGCTATCCAGAGCGCCAGGGGGTCCTCCCGAACCTCGGGGTCTTGCAGCCAATAATGCACCTCACGCAGCAAGCCGAAGCGCTGGTCCTCGGCTTGCTGCGATGCTTTGCTCCGGAGATGAGTCATTCTGTCACGTTTGGGGTAGCGTGCTGACGGCGAGAGGCAGGCTGACTCACGAGTAGACAGGAGTTCAGGGCGAAAACGGGGTTTATTACGGGCATCCAAGGGAAACAGCACAGAACACTACACATGACACTTCACTACACATGACTCAGATGCGGACTAAATACGTAAGACAGGCAAGGATTGATGAACAACAGGTGAACACAATCAAGCACGAATCGACAACAGGTGGTTTCCATCAGGATCGGACACGAGGTAACGAAGGGGGCATGGCACACATGAGGCTCGGATGGGTGGATCATGACAATACCATTGTGTTATAAATATTTTAATATTTAATACAAAAAGCAGTGAGATTAGATGTGCAGTGGGCATAATTGTGACCACATCTCTAGTGATGGGGGTTTGAATCCTGTCCCTGCGCTTTTTGTGTGCTTTTTGACTTTGTGTGTTCTGACTGGAGATTAATTTTCAAATTTAATTATTAGTCAATAATCGGTAGTAATTTTTCAATCTGCTCTACATTTTACTACTGCTCTACTTCAGGCAGGTTGCTGCAAGAATGGATGTCTTTGTTTATCCCGGTCACAGGGCCACCAACAGAGGAGGTCAAGATCTAGTTCAAACAAAATGACATATATATGAGTTTATTAATACAGTCACAACATGAACTTCTGTTTTTTATTCTCCCCATTTTTGGAAAAATTCACAGAAACCACAAAATGTATAACGTCTTTCTAAATGTCATACGGATGTTTGTTATTATTGAGCGTGTGTATGTATTATTGAGGTGTGGAATGCATATATATGTACCTATTTCCTGGCAGAGGCATATGTTTGCATGTGTCCATAGATTTCCAAAATAGGGGTGAATTGGTTGAAGGAGGCACCTTTTCAGTCCCCACTGCACTACATCAACTCTCTGCGGTGGGGAGACGGTCATGGGGTGGGATGGAGGTGAAGCTCAGGTATTTCACGGTAAGTGGGGATCTGGGTACCCTACCGATATGTTGGGGGTGGGGGGGGGGGGGGGGTCCCA
>JAODUD010000045.1:11474112-11485282 GCA_026784285.1 Stomatorhinus walkeri
GGGGGCCCCCCCCCCCCCCCCCCCCCCGTTCAGCTAAGAGCAAGAAACTGCAGCTACAGTGGGCACAGGCTCACCAAAATTACACACTAGAAGATTGGAAAAACTCTGCCTGCTCAGGTCAGTGTCCTGCTGTGACATTCTGATGGTACAGTCAGAATTTGGTGTAAACAACATGAAAGCATGTATCCACCTTGCCTTGTAGCAACAATTCAAGCTATTGCTGCTGGTGGTAGTGTAATGGTATGTGGGACATTTTCTGGCCACACTTTGAGCCGCTTAGCACCAATTGAGCATTGTTTATATGCTACAGTCTACTTCAGTCTTGTTGCTGACCATATCTATCCATTTATGGCAACAATATATCCAGATAATAATAGCTACTTTCAATGTCACAAAGCTCATATGATCTCAGACTGGTTTCTTGAACCTGGCAGTTCACTGTACTCAGATGATCTCCACAGTCACCAGATCTCAGTCCAATAGATCACCTATGGGATATGGCAGAATGGGAGATTCTCATGATGAAGGTGCAGCTGACAAATCTGCAGCAAATGTTTGATGCTGTCAGATCAACATGAACCAAAGTCTCTGAGGAATGTTTCAACACTTTGTGGAATCTGTGCCATGAAGAATTTAGGCAGTTCTGAAGACAAAAAAGGAGTCCAACCCGGTACTTCCGAGGTGTACCTAACAGAGTGGCCAGTGAGCAATTATGACAGCGTATAACTAGCATGTGTGGGCAGCTGGAGGCACACAAACACGTCTTCATTTTTTTCAACGCTACTGAACTCAAACTCTTCTCACAGCTGTTCTTCCTCTTTGGTTTTGTCAAAATAGAAGCACACCCGTCACGTCCCTGTGATGTTAAATACGGAGTTACGCAGTGAGGAAATTCTGATTAAAATAATGTAATGTAGAACTGGGAAAAATTCAAGTACATCATTTATCATTCAATTACAGTCTTAGAGAACTGAGCCCAGAAAGTTTTCCAGTTCTCATTATTACATTAAGGGCTCAGGCAGAGAGTTAAATGGATTTAATCAAGGCAATTAGTTGAATCAGGTGGTTCAGGGCCCAACTAGGAAAAGAAAACCAGGACAGTAATTGAATAACTGTGATGCACAGTAATGCTGAAGAATAGTTCTCAGTACTGAATCACCACCTTTTGGGAAATTGGAAGGAATGTAGAAGGAATATTTTGAGGACCACCTGAATCCCGCTGACATGCCTTCCTCGGAGGAAGTAGAATTGGAAAACTCAAAGGAGGACTCACTCATCACTAGGGTTGAGGTCACTGAAGCAGTCAAAAACGTTTCAGTGGTAAGGCTCCATTGATGGATATGATTCCCCATGAGTTTCTGGAAGCTCTTGATGTTGTTGAGCTGTTTTGCCAGACACATCTCTTCAACAGGGCATGGAGATCGGGAACAGTGTCTGTGGACTGGCAGACTGGGACTGTGCTCCCAATCTTTGAGAAAGGGAACCCGATGATGTGATCCAAGTTCAGGAGGATCACATTCCTCAGTATCCCTGGGAAAGTCTATATCAGGGTACTGGAGATGAGGGTCCGTTCTTTGCTTGAACCTCAGATCCAAGAGGAACAATTTGGATTCTGTCCTGGTTGTGAAATGCTGGACCAGCTCTTTTTCCTCACAAGGATACTGCATGTGTTTTGTAGACTTAAAAAAGACATACAACCATGTCCCTTGAAGGGGTTCTGTGGGGGGTGCTTCAAGAATATGGGGTATGGGGTCCATTGTTATAGGCCTTCAGGTGCCTGTATAACCAGAGTGAGACTTTAGTTTGCACTGCCAACAGTACGTCAGACTCATTCCAAGCAGGTGTTAGACTCCCCCAACACTCCCCTTCATCACTGATTCTATTAAAAAATGTTATGGACAAAATTTCTAGGTGCAGCCAAGGGGTGGAGGAGATCTCACGATCATTGTTTTTTTACATATGATGTGGTCCAGGTGGCTTCTTCGGACTGTGACCTGCAGCATGCACTGGGGTGCTTTAAAGCTTTGTGTGAAGCGGTTGAGATGAAAATCAACACCTCCAAGTCTGGAGTCATGGCTCTCAACTGGAAAAGGGTGGATTGCTTTATCGTGGTTGGGGATGGGTTACAGCTTCAAGCGGATTAGTTTAAGTATCTCGGGATCTTGTACATGAGTGAGGGAAGAAGGGAGTGGGAGATCGGCAGGCTGATCAGTCTAGAATCTCCAGTAATGCAGGGGCTGCACTGTTCTGTCATGGTAAATAGGGAGCTGAGCCAGAAGGCAAAGCTATCGATTTTCCGGTCAATTTACATTCTTACCCTCATCTATGGTCATGAGCTCTGGGTAGTGACTGAAGAAATGAGATCAGGGGTACAAGCAGCAGAAATTAGTTTCATTCGTGTGGTGCCTAAGCTCAGCCTTATAGAGAGGGTGAGGCGCTCGGACATTCAGGAGGACCTCAAAGCAGAGCTGCTGCTCCTCCACATTGAAAGGAGCCAGTTCGAGGTGGTTCAGATATCTATCAAGGTCCCTTGAGGCCCCTGCAACATGGCCCCAGATAAGAGATGGAGAATGAATGAATGAATGAGTTCTCAGTAGTTTTAAAGTTCAGTCCTAAAATAAAGTGTTTTGTAAAAAAAAAAAATCAATGATTGATATGGCTTCTGCATCCAGTTATTCCCAATTATATTATTATATTATATGGGGACAATGAAACTGAAACACTGCCAATTTATGTGCAGCCTGGATGCCAGTCTTCATTGATTGAATATCTCCCATGGCCTGCACAGTCACCAGATTTGAAAATTATTGAGTCATTTTGAGGTATTTTGGAGGAATGAGTCAGGAAATGTTTTCCTCTACCAGCATCACATAGTGAGCTGGCCACTGTTCTGCAAGAAAAATGACTCAAAATCACTCTAGTCACAGTGCAGGACTTGTATCAGTCATTCCCAAGATGAATTGATACTGTATTAGCCACAAAAGGAGGCCCTACCCCATACTAATAAATGATTCTGGTCTAAAACCAGGTGTTTCAGTTTCATTCCCTGTAAATTGAGTTAAATATTTCAAGAGGCCATGTCTCATACTCAGTGCATTTTAAAGTCATTCACCAAGTAATAAAAGAAATATTAAAAAGTAAAAAGAATAATAAGATGTCAAGGAAACCACACCAATTTTAAGATTTCGTTTTTAGACCGTGTTATTTGCTAGGAAAAAAATGACAAGGTCAAGAATCTATCCCAAAGCTACATTTTTATATAATGCTGAAAAGTGCAGCAAAATGGAGTAAACATGTTAACTCATAATGATTTGATGTCATTGTTTGATTCTTCATGTCAACACAGATAAAGGAGAATGAACTGTATTAGTCATAAGAAAACGACTGCATGGCTGTTGTAGCGACAATGCACGCCTCATTTCCTATTTCAATCCAATAAATTTCATTGCTAATATCTGCTTTATCTTAAAAGAATAAACACGAGACCTGTGGTACTTTGGATTACAAAAGGTAATTATCAAGTTCTTCCTAGGAGTAATAACATCTTGTTAACTGTCCCCTTCCTCTCAACACCCCACGTTTTCTTTGCCCATTTATCCCTTTCAAGGGTAATTAAAAGAAATGATGCAAGCTCAATGCAGTTTTACAATATCATCAGCAGGCAATTTTCTGACGAGCGTTTCACATCACATGTGCAAATGGATGCTGGACATTACCATGCCCTCCAGAAGGATCCAAATCATTACACACATTCTGCTGTTCCAGTATCTGTCAGGATTGGTTCCTGTCCTGCCCTAGTCCATGTGTAATTTTTGCTGGTCATCCTATCTCCCATTATTTCCCAGGTTGTTACTGTCACGCTGTGCGGGTGAAGCGTGCCTGGATGTCGGCGGCGTGGAGCAGGTAAGACGATAGACAGGCAGGAAGTCCAAAGTACGGGGTTTATTCGGGTAGACACACGGGTGAACGCCACAAGACATCACAATGACCGATCTGACAACAGGTACTGAGACGCGGACTAAATACTAGAGACTGACAGGAAACTAACTGGAAACAGATGACCACAATTAGACAGATGCACAACAGGTGGTTCCAGCAGGGTAGCACACGGGGTAGCGAGGCGGGCGTGGCAGACACGAGGCTCGGATGGACGGATCGTGACAGTTACCTTCTAGTATCTCTCTGTTCCATTGGTCACCATGTGACTTATTGGGGTAATCAGGCAGCTTTTACACAGTCTTTCGTTTTGCTGAAGGTTCAAGGTTGGCCAGAGACCAGCCTCTACTATGTTTCTATTTTTTACTGTTTGTTTCCTTATATTTTTAATTTATGTATGTGTGTTATAGTTCATTGTTGTTCTCTGTTTTTAGTAATGATTATTTAACCTTGTTTTCTAGTCTCCTTTGGTGTTGATCATCTGTTTATTGACCTCTCCTATTCTTTGTTGCCCCTAGTTTGTAATAATCCACACCTGTTCCTTGTTAGCTCTTGTTGTCTGTGTATAGTGTGTCTTTAACTGCCTGCCCTCATTTTGTTCCTTAGTTGGTCATTGTGGCTGTTTGCCCTGTGTTGCAGTGTTCAGTTGCTGCCTGGTAGTCATTACCTTGCATTTGTTGCCGTGTTTTAGATCCTGTAGCATTACTGTTTGCTCCTTCCTTGGTTCCCACATGTCTTCCTAGTATTAGTGTTAGTTCATGTTTTACCTGTCTTGTTTTGACCCCTTGAGTTTTCTTTACTTTCTGGTTCTCCATTTGTGTTCTGTTTGTTAATGAACCCTATTTGTAGAGAGTCGCTACGTGGATCGTCCCTTCTTCATGATGCTCCGCCATAACAGAATAACTAACTCAAAATGACGATCATTGTGACGCTCGATCAAGTTGGGATCTATATCCCTCAGCCCCTCTTCAGTCCTCAACTTAGCAGAGAGAACCACTCCTAGTGTCTAGGTGAGTAACCTATGTGCCCTTCAAGAGTCATGGAAAAGCTTGTTACACTACCCAACTACTCCCATTTCCCTGATTTTGTTGAATCTTGCAGAAGCAGGAATGCAACTCCTGCAGCTGCCTCCTGTATTGTCTCTCAGGGAGGTGCATAGGCTTAAGAGAGTCCTCCTGCACTTTAGTGACCAGGCCAAGTTGCCTGAGTTTTCTAAACCTGGCCCATAAGGGGCCACCACCCATGCCCATGCCTTCAGATCCTGCAGAAGGAAGGCCACTGGCCATCCCAAGCCTCCAGATCCCTGCCCAAGGGAGGCTGCCGCTCGTTCTGAGTATCCAGAGTCCATTCCCTAGGGGTCCACTCTACCTGAGCCTCTAGAGTCCAGCCCAGAAGGGGCTGTCAGTTGTCCCAAACCTCCAGATCCCTGCCCAGGGGAGGCTGCTGCTCACCGCAAGCATTCCAAGTCTGGCCCAGAAGGGGCTGCCACTTATCCTGTCTTTGCCTCTGCAATAACTCCAGAGACCATCTTCCCCTCTGACCCTGCTCTGCCAGAGCTTGTTCAGCGTTTGTGGATGCCTGGCAAAAGACACTGCTTTTCCATATCCCAGAGGGGTCTCTGGGGACATAGATACCATTGGCGACCCCCAGAACCACTGCCAGTGACCATCCCAGTACCCACAGGCCTTCCCCCGAGGCCTGTAACACCCATACCTGTTTGCTCTGTATTGTCTCTAACTGTTCCTGTCCCGTCCATGCCAACTCCTGCCATGCTACCTCTTAGTCCACCCATGTATTTCTCAGTCAAGCCTGTGGCGGTCCCCTCTGCCCATCCTTCTGTATCTTGACCCCAGTCTGATAAACTCCCCAGTGTTCCATAATCCTCCATTTGGTTCTTCATCTCCACAGTTTTGTAACCCATATGTTTGCTCCCTTCCTGTCCCATCAGGTCCCTTTCATGCCTCAGTCCTCTGCATCCCCATACCAGTCTTGGTTCTCTTTTTCAGTCCCCCAGTTGTGTACCTGTTGAGTGGCCTCCTGTCTGTCTCCCATGGGGATCGCAATCCTGGTGTCCAGTTCCCAGTAGTATTCCCTAATCTAGTGGCCCTTACCCAGCTCCTCATGTTCCACCCGTCTGTCTTAGGTCCCCTTTGTTATGTCCTGCTCCAGTCTTTCCAGTTCCTTGGTCTCTTTGGTCCCGATGTCTAGTCTTGTACTATTGCTGGTCCTGTTTTTCCCTCTCTGTGGTCCTGGCAGTGCCCTTGCATGCCCAGTGTTCACACATTTGGCAGGTGTACTATTGGTTCCTGTCCTGCCCTGGCCCAAATCTCATTCCCTTGTTTGACTCCCTTGGTGTTCGCTTCTCTGTCAAATGACCTCACCTGGTCTTGGTTGCCCCTAGTTTGGAATAGTCCACACCTGCATGTTGTTAGTCCTTGTTATCTGTGTAATTTTTAGTGCTTACCCTCTTTGTGTCAGTCATTGTGGACATTTGCCCTTTGTTGCGTTTCCACATGTCTATCTAGTAATAGTGTAAGCTCCCCTTGTGATTAGTTTTAGTTAGTTCATGTTTTACCTGTCTTCTTTTGACCCCTTGTGGTTCCTTTCTGGTTCTCCATTTGTGTTCTGTTTGTTAAGAAAACCCTCTTGAGTTGCTATGTGGATTGTCCCTCCCATTGTTATGCCCCACTGTAACAAAATCATTCCCAGCATACATTTCTCAATGGATATTTGTTACCAGGAAAGATTTATTTTAGAAATAAGAAAACAATGTTTAGCAGTGAACAGCAGAGATAAACTCAAGTTCATAGCTTGATTCAGCAATTTATTACTCCAGCCGTCATGACTTGAAGGCAGTCAGTTGGCGAACAGAAAAGGGGTTTTATTTAACTGAATGGGAGCGGGGAAACAAACGAGGCCGTGAGGGGTCAAAACAAGTAGGCTAGTATGGGGAAGGACACCAGCCGACAGGAGGAACAATAACTGGACTGGGGATGACACAACAAACAGGTGCATAAATACAACAAGGGGTAACATGCAACTGGTGTGGCTCATCAGGGCCATGTTAGGGGGGCCACAGGAGGGTTGGGCAGACATGCTGGGCAGGACGTAACACCAATAGAGCAACAGAGCCCTCACTCAGGGATTTTTACATGATTACCCAGAAGAAATGAGCAGGTTGTTCTTCAAACACATGTATAACATCTGCTACCTCTTAATGAAGAAAAAAATTAAATCAAGAGAAATCTTTTCATTTCTCATGGCAATTCTGGCTGATCTCCCAGAAGGGTAAAAGATTTCTCAATGGGCATTTATAACTTGTTATATATATATATATACTTTAGCCACAAATATAGTCTTACAGTGTCTAAGCATACAAATAAAAAAAAAAAAAAAAAAACCTATTGTTGATCGGAATTTCCAAGGTCACTCAAGTCTCTTAAACAATCTTTTCCCATCACTCTAACATAATTTTGCTCCATAACAACTGCGTAAAAATACGTTCTGAGTAACTATCCTTGCCAAATGGACCGATATATGTATGACAGAGGTACGTGTAACTATGTAAGAATGTTTCTCACTGAAAGCAATGTCCAAAGCATGTTCATACCACCTCTACACACACCACTGGGTGTTATCCTGAAGTACACTGACGTTAATTTACCTTCCTAAGGGGTATAACAGTGCATTTCCTCAAAGGATTTGAACCAGTAGCCTTTAACTGAGGAGCCTGGGAGGTTAAGCACTACGCCACCATGGAGAAGTTTCATATTCAGGAAATGATTTCGTCACCGGTGCAGTAAGCAGGTCGTTAGTTTAAGTGCCAGTAAAGCCACTGTAACAACTCAGAGCAATTGTTCCAGTCAGTGACCCAGCTGCATGAAATGGAACATCCTTAAGGTACTTTGGGCAAAAATGCTGCAGCAGGCCAATGATCAATCTGGATTCAACATCACTAATGAGACGGCATTGGGGTGCTGGGTAGTAGCATGCCGGGTGGTGAGGGAACTGGCCAGACAATAGCCTGCAGTGCTGGCAGACGTATCAGGCAATCTGGGTCGTAACTACGTATCAAATACATCCTGTCATGTGTGTAAATAAACAATACATAAGTGCTTAAAAAGACTTAAGTAAAAAAAGAGCCTATAGGGTTTATGTATGCGTCTACAGACGTACAGATTGCAATTAATTTCTGTACAGTTTCAACAAGCGCATAGCGAATACAAGTTCAGATTCAAATTGTGTTATTCGTTAATCTGCTGTTGCAGACGACGGACTCGAATTTGGACCTTGCAGCTTTTTCCATTTTCAATGAGCGGTGCTGAAAAGACAGCGAAAGCGCGCTGGCCAGCGCGTCGTCTTAAATTGATAACAATGCGGCAACCTTTAGGCTGCTTTCTTTTCTTTAACACACTGCTTGCTGAGTGCTTCTAAAACGTTCGGCAATGTCGCATTTTTATAACAGGATCTCCGATGAAGTCGATGCCCACATGTCTATTCCCTGACATATGCCTTATTCAAACCGTTACATTGGTTTCCATGTGCATTCTCTGAGTAGATCTGTAGGTTTAAAAAATCGATCTGACTGAATAATACCAAATATATGTGCAAAGATTACCGGAGACAGGTACAAGTGACTGATGATCATCTGATGTATTTGAAAATCTTTGAATTTCCAGGTGCATGGAGTGTAATGGATGCAACAAACTATTGCGGATATATTTGAGTGTTGAGGTGCCCGGTGCATCTATCGTGACGCCGCAAAAACACTCGACGGATATCCATAGAGCTGAAACGTGCACAACCGAAACGTGCAGAAAGGAATTTGGCGCGGCGCGAGAAAATCCAAATCATAATACGTCACGGAGAGGCAACTCCTTCTTCGTGAAGGATCAGGATGTGCCACGGACGGACAGAAGCCAGGACATTACGCCGAACCACTTCTGAATTCAAAACAGACCTGACGTATAAGAGCCTATTAATCCCCCTTTCTCCATATTGCATGATGTAAATACCATCTGCAACTGTAATAATTTTCAATGCGCCTACAGCGTCAGTTGACCTTTCTACTCCAACAGAGACGTTCTCTGGAAAGAAGTGTCAGGGCGACTTTGAGTTTATTACCCTGACAATATGCCAGTGCCGTTAAGTTCCCATGGCTGAAGTTTTGCTGCATTGCTCGCATTGTTCAGAAGGTGCCCCGCTTTGAAACTGGGTGTAATTCTCATGTTCACCTTAAGGATGTGTTGCTGACGGAACCCCTCAGTTCCCAAGAAGCTCGGAGGGACGCAGAGTGGAGTGCGCTGCCTGGCTCCGTGTAGTCCTGCTGCAGAATTACATATTACACACATTGAGCGGATCCAGTTGACATTCTGGTGCTAGAGTCTTCGCCAGGACAATGCAGAGCCTAGACGAAACCGCGGAGAATAACCTAAAGCCGAAGACGATGGGATTTATGTAATTTTATGGTTTTGGGTTCAAGTTAGAGGATTCTTTCGATGGAAATAATTATCCATATTTAACACAGGGTTGTTGCAAAGAAGACTCTGTTGCAATGTCATCGCAGACTACTGTCTTGGAGCTGTGTGAAAGAGAGATGCAGTAAGTATGCGTTTTTTCTGTTTCTGTATTTCGAGCTGCTCGTTTTACCCCAAAGATAGTAACACCATTGCTTTTCACCTGCATGCTCACCGAACTACTGCCTTGCATCCAAGACGCACAAACACATAATTTTTCCGCGTTATTTACGTTTTACAATACGGTGATTCCCCCCACCCCCCGGTGATAGATTATTCTTTTCCCCTCAACATGACTAATTATCAGTTTCTTCGCGTAGTGCTGTTAGTGGAAATCCCTTTACGGTGGGAATACGGGGCACATTTTAAAGGCTAAGATCTTCGTCAGGGGACTGCTGCATTCCTGTGTCTCCCCCTAGGACAGAAATCCGACAAGGACTCAATCCATATTATTTGCAATATTTGCTATTACTGGTAGTAATAAGTGTGATTTTTTTGGTGTGGGTATCAATCGCGTCTTTTCGGTGTATGAAAAACTCGACTATCGCCAGTTCTTTGAGGCGACATACTGTTACTGTACCCCATGAGCTGCTTGTTATTGCAGGTGCAGTAGATTTTAAACCCCAGCTGTGCAGTTCTTTGACAATTAAAAGAAAGTTTAAGTCAGAACGATGGGTTTCCAAAGAGAGACTTTTAAATTACAATTAATTATGGATTTTTGGTAGTTTTTTTGATGAACTTTGCACACTTTCCTTAATGGTTGTTGATGGCAAGCGGAACTCTGAATTACATGGAGGAGAAACATAGCACGTTGTACCGGGAATGACGACATACCCAGGCTTTCCACCATGCAAATCTGCAACTACGATTTGTGACATTGAAGGTATGTCCTAAAATTACAGGAACTATTAATGCCAAAAAGGGAAAACTGGACGATAGCCTAAACTGAACCGTTAGGGGTCGCTCTTGTATAATAGTCGCTTTCTGAAAGTTAATGAGATATCAAAATGAATTTACATCTAAATTTATACTTTAATGCCAATAATGCAGTCACTTAAAAAAAACGTAGGCTATGCCAAATATAACGAGTTATTTCGTTATAGAGTTTTTTTTTCTTTCAAGAAGGACAGCATCCGTAGTATAAGATGAGAAATGTTTTTTTTTTGTCTTGTTTTTTGTGTGTACATAAGCAGGCATCCTTTAACCCCCAGTGAAAAATGTAATGACCGAGACCATTGATTGGTGTATTAAACGTATGTTTAAATCGCCTTGTACACGCGTGTGTACTGAAAGAGCGCAGTGGGCTACTTGTAAATAGTTCAGTGCATAACTGCAAAAGCCACACAAACAGTTACATCGGTACTTATTGGAACGACAGATATCAAATATCAGCTATAACGATATTCAATATTTGTCAAACAGAATAACCCAGATGAGTTTCTTTAAAGCGGCAGAAAACTCTGCTTTAGATAAAGCGTTGTGCTTTTCCTAGATGCACGAATTCTCCAATAGGAAACCAAAGAAAAATGTTGCAGATGTAGCCTATAAAAAGTCATTTTCAAACACATAAGCGAAGCATCTGTTGAATCAATTGCCACCCCATCTAGTTTTATTTATCACTTGCTGACGATCCCTCGCAGTTTTACAATGAGGCGTCCGGTGGTTTTATGTATGAGACCCTGTTCGTGAGGATCATACGGATACACCGAGTCTCGACA
>JAODUD010000045.1:11557431-11569623 GCA_026784285.1 Stomatorhinus walkeri
GCACTCTCCTGCCCCCCCCCCCCCCCCATAGATCCACATGGCCCCTCCTTCACCATGGGCAAGGCGGTTTGGCTGCTCTGGGGCCTCGTCTTCAACAACTCCGTGCCAGTGCAGAACCCCAAAGGAAGCACCAGCAAATTCATCGTGTCCGTCTGGGCCTTCTTTGCCGTCATCTTCCTCGCCAGCTACACTGCCAACCTGGCGGCCTTCATGATCCAGGAAGAATTCGTTGACCAGGTCACAGGCCTGAGTGACAAAAAGGTCAGTCGCTGATAAAGTTCAAGACATCGTTTGACTTCCAGCCAGTAGTTCTGATCCACGGAATACAAATTAAACTCAATAAAAGTTGAGCCGGTTAGGACAAGGGAGCACAACTTGTGCCAAGAACGTCAGTCTTGGTCTTGTACAGTCTTGGGACGCACCTTCTGCACACTGAACCTATCAGCACCATAGCTGTTTGCCAGAAACAGATCTTGCATGGAAAGTCGGCACTGGAATGATGCACCTGCTTTGGTCTTTGAAATTCTGGGCAGTGTCATTATGCGGGCGCCATAAAAACTGACGGCTGTACAGAGATTTATGGAGTAAATCAAATGCTTTACAGAGGATTCAAGTGGAAAATAACAGGAAGGGGAGGGGTTGCTTGGTTCACAGGATCAGTCCTTAAAGGCAGATGAACTATTCCAAACCGACTACTCCTACTTCACGATCAGTTATGATATGATTAACTCCGATGACAATGCAGATAAATGCTTTTAATGTGAGGCTCTTTCTGATTTCCTAAAATGACTCAGATGTAAGTTACATAAGTTGGCACAAACCATAATCTGTTAGTATGCTTTAATTGTTTTAAAGACAAAAACTTGAGTCACTTAAACATTTGTTCAGGCAATTAGAGTATGTAGGCCCCATTTTCTTAGCTGGACATAATTAGGAAGATTGAAGTGAGAGGACAGACCATGGGGTTCAAGAGATTGTGAATAATTTGTATTGAGCAAGGCACGGTCAGGGGCTCCTGCAACCAGCCAGCTGAGTATAAAAAGTCACAGTCATAGAGAACTCAACAAAATCCTGGTCTGGATTTTTACTCACTGGACTTGAACCATCCACCTATACTGATCCTACCATCTGAACGATAAAAAGCACCATAAAAAACGAAGGAAATAAGAATCAACACATATTACAGGTTTATGTAATATGTATGTAAAACTGGTTTAGTAAATCCGGATTTGTGCTAGATATGAGATCTGAGAGTTCATGGAAGCACTAATGCAAAGAGGAAGCCTATGCCTGTAAGTAACTTTACACTTTATGTTTTCATTTATATAATAGGTATACTCTGATGCATATTACTATTGTATTTTTGGCTTATTTGTTTTTGCTATAAAGTGTTTTGAATGGAATGGGAAGGTAAATGCGACTCGCGTAAAATCTGACTTAGGTAAGGGTTTGTGGGGCTGATTACTTACATCAGTGGAGAACTGCCACTATGACTACAGCCTGAGCTAAGGTCGTGACACTATACCCTGTATATATGTCACTGGTGGGGAACATGTGAACGTCCGTCATGATGCCTTGTTGCTGTGGGCACAGACTAAGGCTTTGAAGTCAAGAGACATAGGACCTGGAGCTTCTCCCTTTCAGTCAGTTTAGGAGCAGAGGATGGATTTTTGAGGGCTTGCTGGTTTATTATTAACAGTTGTTGGGTGCAGCGGCCTGAGCAACAAGACTGAAAATGGGGTATGACTAATGGAGGAATGTAGACATAGTAATTTAGCTAATGGCTCTGGGTCTCTTCCACAGTTCCAGAGCCCGTATTCATACTCCCCACCGTTCCGCTTTGGGACGGTCCCTAACGGAAGCACTGAGAGAAACATCCGGAAGAACTACCCGGACATGCATCAGTATATGGTGAAATACCACCAAACTGGAGTCCAGGACGCACTGGTCAGCCTCAAGACAGGGTGGGTATCCCATCATTCTCAGGGTTTCTTGTACATGAGGGGAGTACAGCCTTTGGGGAGAGCAAGATGATTTGCATGATATTCAAAGAAAAGCTGCCAATCAGGTTACTTTCCCTGATTTGCATAACTTCCTCTTCAGTCTGATTGGCTGTTGGTATTATTGTGTTTAGCCTCGTATTCCCAAACTTGAGCTTTGTTCCTGCCACCTGCTTTTCTGTGCTGTGTACTGTAATCTTGTACTGAAAATGACCCCTAAAATGAGTGGTTCTGCACCTTTTCATGCCCCCTCCAATACCTTAAAGCTTTCTCAAAGGGACTTGCCATATGACCATTAGTGACAGATAGGTGCTCCAGAAAAACCATCCATGACATTAATTTCATTTTCAGCTTTTAAAAACGAATAAGGTGTTATACATGTACAATTACAGCCATACAAATCCACTCGGTCATTCATGTTCAGTTTCATTCACCAAAAAGGGAGATTGAAATTAAATTTGAAGGGTTACAGCTATAAACAGGAGTCCTGTGAGACTGCATCGTGCGGGCTATACAAACTCAGGCTGATGCTTGTGTGATATCATGGCTTTTTTCCGTCATTCTCTACTGCCGAGGTGTCAGTGTATGTATGTGTGCTGCAAACACATGATCCTGACCTGTTGCTAGTAGGTCCGTCCCGCTGCCGCAGGTTCTCTGTGCTGCTCGGGGCCCACACAGTGGCTTCCCCCGCTGACTAATGTCACCCCAAACCTGACATTTGGTCCGTTGGCGCCGAATGTCTGGGGTCTTTTGGAACACACAGGGTGGTGGTCCATCGGGGCTGTGGGATGCAGAGTCCTTCGGTA
Source organism: Stomatorhinus walkeri (assembly GCA_026784285.1). NCBI lineage: Eukaryota > Metazoa > Chordata > Actinopteri > Osteoglossiformes > Mormyridae > Stomatorhinus > Stomatorhinus walkeri. The sequence goes on from JAODUD010000045.1 coordinate 11,560,238, forward strand.
ACTTCTGTGTCCCAGTTGCACGGAATACTGCGTGGACAAAGTGGGACAAATGTCAATGTTGGGGCAAAGTCAGGTGACAGGCCCATTCAGCCATCCACGTGTAATTACCAAAAACATCAAACAGGCTCCAATTCCTCCTGCAGCTCCACCCAAAGTTGATCTTAGTGCCGAATCCCGCCAGCATCCACAGACCCGACGGCCCGCTTATGGAATCGGCTGCAATACCTTTAACTATCACTGTCGACGCTTTGATTAATTAGCATCTACTATGCAAGACAATGTCGTGAAAATGGAGATTTCGGTTTACGGATTGGGCATCACTGTCACGCCCGGTCTGCTGGCCGGCAGAAAACCCTGCCGACGACTGCAGTGAAAACATCCTACGTGTCAGTTTGTTTAGAAAAGGTAGAAAAATTTCATTTATATAATGGAGAGCAAAATTCTGGGACAGTTCCTTCACAACAAGCAGCGATGTATGGAATGTACTCTTTCATTCTACCACCCACTTGCCGTCTTTTAATGGCAGGAAGGATTTTCTAAGGAGAGAGAAGAGAAAGGCACGAATTGTGCCCAGAAGCCCATAACCTTGAGAACGTGCCTGTCTTTCTTCTATCGAACTCTACCATTTGCATAATAGTCTGAGCGAGCCTTTAAATTGTGACTCTCTTAACAATAAAATGAATATTTTCGCTCTGTCACAAAAGCCCAAGGCCTCACCAATCACCAGGGCCGTTTCACATGCACATCTCTGATCGAGGTGCCTGGCAGACGTCATGCGAGAAGCCCAGCTTTGTTTGCCTTCATTTTAGGGTCAGCAAGGTAGATATTTAAAAGTGTGCAAACTCTGGGTCTAGTCATTCTGTACCGTCTTTCAAAGCATTCAGAAGATATAAAGAAGCCAAGACTTTGACCCATTGACCACTCTGTTATACAAGGACATTAAAGTTTATGTGAAGATACTTTCCTGAATGTGTTATTCACTGCTGAATGTAAAAAAAATATCTACATGACACCAGGCTGAGAAGGGACTTATTAACAACAGTCCATGACTTGACTGAATAATGGTTCCAGGGCTGTTAGGAGATGAGCTTGGATTTAAAGGGACCATCCCCATTTCAGCACATTGAAGGAGCTTCCCAAAGCTGAAGCGACAGCCATCATTTGGTGTATCCATTCTGACCGTCACGTTCATTCTCCAGGGCTCTGTGACCGGTTCTGTACGTCACTTTCTCTCCCTGTGCTGCCCCCCCCCCCAGTAAGCTGGATGCCTTCATCTACGACGCCGCGGTGCTAAATTACATGGCTGGCAGGGACGAGGGCTGCAAGCTGGTCACCATTGGCAGTGGCTACATCTTCGCCACCACGGGCTACGGCATCGCCCTGCAGAAGGGCTCCTACTGGAAACGGCAGGTGGACCTGGCCATCTTGGGCATCATTGGAGATGGTACGATCCTGATTGATTGGGTGAGGGCTGAGGTGGGCTAGCTGCTCAGGTCGCGTTCTCCTTCAAGATTTCATGAGAGCCTTTATTCACCTTAACAACTCGGGTTGTGCAGTTAATGGTTCTTTGCATAAAAGCATCAGATAGGATGCATGGGATTGAATTCTGCTGATGGCACGGAGAGGGACGTTCGTGGTGGTGAATGCAGGGAGCTGGAGCTGGAGCTTTCTTCCATAAGGCTTAGGTGTGAATATTTAAAAGGGAACTTTTTAAGCACTTAAATAACCTGTCGAATCGTGAGAAATGCACTTTCTGTCTATGAATCTCGTTCCATTTCTCTTTCGAAATCCTAGATTCTTTTTTTCTTTTTTTTACCGAAAAGTACCCTTAAGGCAGAAATACAGTGTAGCAGGCATCTAATGTAGATAGATCATATTTGGAGTGTGTTTTATTTCCTATTGTGGCAAATTAAAAAGTAAAACATATTAGCTAAATTAATATATATATTTATATGCACCACTGCCTTCATGCAAGATTTTTGATTAAAGACACAACTGCCCAGTCAACACTAGAGCCGCCCATTTCCCATACCAGTGAACGTAAAACTCCTTTAACCTCTAAGCAAGATGTACGTCCGTGTATTGCAGCCATTTCTTTGAGCTAATATGCCGTTAGTGTTAATAACAGCAGCGAATATAGCACCCTCAACCAAATCGCTGTAATATGTTCCTAACAGAATGGCTGCGCCGTCCTGAATTCGTAAAGTTTAAAAGTTTTGAAGTCTTTTATAAAATGTTGGATAAATATACGTAGTTTATTGGTGATTTTTTGTTAGTCAAAGTTTACATTTTTTAACAACTGTATAAAGCAATGTAATTTTCTTTGCACAAATTAACTCAGGTGGAACAATTAAAAAACATACGTTTTCAGGGTTTCCAACAGTCACGCATCTGGTGTGACACTCACGCTTTCAGACTCGTGCTCACACAAGAAATCTTACAGCAAATCTATATTATTCCATTATAACCCTAAAATCTGCAACACCAAAAGTGTTGTGTTAGTTTGTAAACCCTACAGACTATTCCCGAGGTAATAAAACTGTTGCATACATGTAAATGCGTGTGCATGTGTGTGCAGACTTGTCCCCAATTGAAAATCACACTCCAACCAGCTGAACAAAGTTGACAATCCAGTTAATGTATTATGATTGAAAAGAAATATTATATAAACGGACAGGACATGCTACTCCTTGGTACCTACTAGTTTTGAAAATAATAATATCGTGATATAATACTGAACCCTTCCAAAAAGAGAAAAACACTGTGATGATAATTTTAGGTCATATTGCCCCCCCCCCCCCCATAGCCTACATCATGAAGATGATCCAAGAAAAGTTATTCAGTTCAGGTTTTAGGAGATATGTTGGGGCCCATCAGAATCAAATTCTCAAATCCAGCTATGGAAGTGTGAAGGGTAAGAAACTGAAAAGTTCTAGCTGGCAGTCCTGGGAGGTCTGTTTCTTGTGCCTTCAGTGGGGCGTTTGACCTGAATTCTGTCAGTAAAAATGTCTGCTGTATAAAGGGATAACAACTTCAAGCGGAAGTGAGAAATATCCACTGAGCTTCTGTGTGGCAACATAGCATTCTTTTGACATGTGTCACATCCCACCCAGGTGAGATGGAGGAGTTGGAGGCACAATGGCTGACGGGGATCTGCCACAATGAGAAGAACGAGGTGATGAGCAGCCAGTTGGATGTGGACAACATGGCGGGGGTCTTCTACATGCTGGCTACTGCCATGGGCCTCAGCCTCATCACTTTTATCTGGGAGCACCTGTTCTACTGGAAACTTCGCTACTGCTTCACGGGGGTTTGCTCAGGCAAGCCTGGACTACTCTTCTCCATCAGCCGGGTAAGAGCCAGCTTAAATGGGCACAGGTCACTCCTGCATTTTATCCTTCCTTGATTGGCACTTTATTCCGTTACATTGTCTGTATCCGGTCCTTTTACTTTTCAGGGTATATGGAGCTGCATTCACGGGGTTCATATAGAAATGAAGAAGAAATCGGCTGATTTAGACTTCAGTCCGCAAGCCAACATGCTGAAACTTATGAAATCGGCCAAGCAGATGACCAATATGACCAATCTGAGTGGCTCCAGGATCAACTCTCCCAAGCGGCCAACTGAATTTTTGCACCCCAATGTGCCTATGATCATGGACATGGTATCAGACAAAGGGAATTTTATGTATGCAGACAACCGCAGCTACGCCCCCAAGGAGGTAATTTATGGTGAAACGGGTGACCTTCAATCCTACCTGGCTAATCGACACAAGGACCACCTGAACAACTACATTTTCCAAGGACAACACCCTCTGACTCTCAATGAAGCCAACCCCAACACGGTAGAGGTTTCGATGAGTGCCGAGGCAGCACAGCTCAATGCCAAGTCCCGTGGTCTATGGAAGAAGCCTGGGGACACTGTGCGGCAGACCCCGGTCCAGGACACACTGATGCCTGATCCGCGCCTGTCCATGAAGAGCCAGCGCTACCTGCCCGAGGACACTGCCCACTCTGACATTTCTGAATGCTCCAGCCGGGCCGCCTCATACAAGGACCCCGATAACAACCAAAAGCACTTGAAGCCCAAGGACAGCTTAAAAAAAAGATCAGTGACGTCAAAATACCCTAGGGATTGCAGTGAGGTGGAGTTGTCCTACTTAAAAAGCAAGCAGAGCGGCCCGGCTAGAGAAAAGATCTACACCATCGACTCTGACCGGGAGATGAGCCTGCACTCGGATCCTCTACATTACAGGGAGAGCAGGTCCATTGTTGACGATTTGGATTACCCTGAAATTTATTCTGACCACAACGACAACTACAGAAAGGCAGAGCAGCCCATCATCCACCTCAATAGCAGCCCCCTCCATCACGTTGACACCAACCTCATCCCTGAGACTTCATACACAAAGCACTACACCCCGAAGGATAAGAATCTTAGCCCACATGAGACCAATGACCGGTACAAGCAGACGCATTGTCGGAGCTGTCTGTCGAAGGTGCCCAATTATCTGGGGCACTATGGAATGAGGTCCCCATACAACCGCTGTGAGGCCTGCATACATACAGGCAACTTGTACGACATTAGTGAGGATCAAATACTGCCGGAAACAGTCAACTCTTCTGTTCACCAGAATGACGTGTTTGCTCACTACTGGCCCCAGACAGATGGACCTCACGTGCAGAAGAGGAATAGACTGAGGCTCAGCCGGCAGCATTCCTTTGACAATATTGTCCTTGAGAAGCCCAAGGAGATTGACCTGGGCAGGCCGGCACGAAGCGTCAGCCTAAAGGAGAAGGACAGGTTCTTGGAGGATAGTGCATACATGTTCAACATTAGGCCCGACAAACTTTTTGGGAGCCGGTCAATGCTCTTCAACCACAACCTGGAGGAGAGCAAACGCAGCAAGTCACTCTACCCAGATCACACCTCAGATAACCCCTTCCTACACTCCCTGCAGGATGACCAGCACCTCGTACACGGGCGGAGCTCCTCAGACATTTACAGACAGCTGGCTCCCATCAGACCGAGGAACGACAATAACCTGAGGTCCTCGATTAAGTCCAACACCTCATACTGCTCCAGGGATGGCCGGATACCCAACGATATGTACTTTCCAGAGCATGCGATGCCTTATGTAGTTAATAAGAGTGCATACTCAGCTCCCCATGTTCTGAATTCTTGCAGCAATAGAGGAGTATATAAAAAAATACCTAGTCTTGAATCAGATGTTTAATGCTCTGTTTATATATAAGCTGTAATGTTAATCCACTTTAGGATGCCATTGTCACCTACACATATAAAAAGTACTCATGTACTGTCTTGGTAAAAATTTTCAGTGTAAGTAAGTTGGCCGTACAGGGCTTGCCAAAGGTTTGAAGCTTTTTTTTTTTATTAGATGTCTTGGTGACATCTTATGGTCTTGGAACAGATGATTAAATGGACAAGGTATCTGGTATTAACTAGTGTAGATGGGGGCTGCCTGACTGAGTACCTGTAATGTCACAGGTGCCGTGGGTCATACCAATCAACTCCTGATTCTTTTTTCCCTAAAGACGATCACTTCCCACTAAAGAGTGTTCCTTGGTGCTGGAGGTCTGTCCTTTCTAAAACACAGTGGTGCAATCTTATCAAAAGGTGACACCGTTTAGTCAGTGATAGTCAGCAAAAAATGTATCTGCCTTCCTTGTCTTCAATCAAGATGACATGGGGCAAAAAAAAAAACAATTCAGGAGTTGATTATGAACTCTAGGTTTACAGACAGGAACCCAAGGCAAGGAAGACAATTTGATAAATGGTACTGCAGATATAAAATATAGCAATGTATCTTATATTGCATTACTATATTTGTAGGACTCTACCATTCGAGTCCCATTTTAGGGTGGTCTAGCACTTAAGCTTCTGGTAGTGTATTAGCTGATCTCTCCCACCTTTTGTTTTCAAATGAATAATTTGAAACTGCAGTGTGAACTACTTTATTTTGCATGTATTGTTTTTGGTACCGGTGAAAGAAACAAAGCACGCCTTCGTTTAATGGGTTTAGTCTGGCTGACGTAAGTAGAAATGCCTGCGTGATTAATACTTGACTTGCACAACTCGGTAGGTCTCCTCTTAGGACCGACAGCGAGGGATTGCAGCTGAACTTGCTCGGGATACATTGTTTTGGGTATTCTCCTCCTTAAAACAGGGTAACAGCTTTAGCGCCATGCTCACAGATGTGCCCTGGTCCTGGTGCGGTTAACGAGCGTGCGACATTTCTTACTGACTGTGTTCAATACTTGTGTTTTTCTGGGCTGTGCACTGTGACTTTCTGTAAGAGGGAAATGAACTCCCCCTTTCTTGTGGTTAAACGACGAAAGCGTTTGTTGTGGCACGTCAAACCACAGGGAAGCAAATATTGGTGGCATACATATATCACTCCATTTGGACTACGGATGGCGGGATATTTTGGACATAACAGGGCGTTTTGGAGATGTTTATAACCTGACCACTTCTTCCCTTTTGTCGGAACTGAACACCAGTTATAAACCCTCCATTGCTCTTTCTAGTTCAGACTTTTACTTCTAAATAACGAAGATGCACTCTTTGTTGATCATATTGAAGCGATTATTATTTCATTGGGAAACTATACCTCAGGAGACCAATTGTACGGAGGGAGTTTAGTAATGTTGTTAAGAGAACAAACACGCCCATTCACTACTCGTGTCAGGTACGATGATCACTGTTTCGTGCTGTGTTCTGTGTTTGTTTGTCCATCGAAAGTCTTCCAGTAAGATTACTCTCCTGTGAACAGTCACGAAGGCAAAAAAAAATGGATGGTGATGAATTTTACAGAAATTGTGATTAAACTACTGTTAGTTTGATTTCTCTTCAATGGATAATTATGCATTTGGGATTAAAAAAAAAATCAATAAAGAAACAAACACACTGTCCACCAGTCCAGTAGGGTTTCCGATATGTTACACTTTTAAAGGATTCTTCTGCTTCCCATTTTAAACTCTGTTCACGTTGTTTGCAGGCGGTGAAAGTTCAACTGTGTCAGTGTTAAAATGTTGCTTGAGGAAGATGATGTTTGAAAAATATGCACATGTAAAATACAAGCTCCGGGTACAGTATGTATGTATGTGTTCACTGCCTTTATTTTCTTTACCCATTATTTTCACTCGCACATCAAGGCTAATCTTTACGGAGACAAGATAATGTACTTTACATTTATAAAAGCATGCAAGCTAAATGTAAGACGTTCATTCATTCATTACTTATTTATTTATTTTTAACAATGTCAAGGGCACTGATTATGTGTAAACAGGGTGTGCAAAAAAAACGGCATTGATGTTGGTATACCATGATGTGGTGATACTGTTGCCTTGGAAACCAGCAGAGCGTCGGCCTTTAAACCCAAACCTGTGGTTCAGTGCCCACCTCAGTGGGGAACCTTCATTCCGACGTGTGTTGAGGGTTTGTCTTGTGATGTACTGTACCTGCAACTTAAGCCTGCTTCTCCCTGATTGGCTGGATGTGATATCAATGGCTATATTTTCCCTCCTCCTAACCCTGCTCAGACTTTTTGAAAATAAGGACAAAATTCTTTGAGTCTGCTGTCCCTCCAAAGAGATGATTTGTTAGTGGTTCATCTTTACTACTCATTGACTGCTGTAGAAATAGTTTTTTTTAATTATTATTATTATTCTTCAAAGGCGTTAGGACATATTAAAAATATTAGCCGCTTGTAAATCACTTGTAAATGATTATATAAATACATCGTTATAAAGATTAAACAATATTTTTTGTGTGAATTCCACAGTTTGTATAGATAGAACTGATTTTCTCTGGAATAAGTAGTTAGTTAGACATCATACACAAGATTTTCATTTAATCGTCACTTTAAGTGATTCTCCAGCCTCTACCTGGCAGGCAAATGTGAACCTCAGCCACCGGACTTTAATTAAGCTTGAATTTTTGGACCTCTGGGTGTTTTTTGGGGGCTTAGTTTGGGGATGGTGGGGGGGGTTGAATTTCCTGTGTAAATATCTTCTTCAGTCCAGGTAAGCTTGGATCAAGCATGCCTAATGACTAACTGCTGAAAGAACTTTGTTTCCATCGACTTGAGTTCAATTCCTGTGTTCAATGAGTCACAGTAATGGTGTATCTCATGGTTTTTCACGCTCGTTATCCAAAGTGTCAATGCTTCACTGATCACCTTGACAAGCTAATGTAAGGAAATGGCTACCTGTATCGCCACTGTTGCTAATAGACCAGAACCTTCTCTGTTCCTTCGACAGAGATTTGCGAATGATTTGGCCCAATCCAGATGGGATAGTATATTTGTATGTAGCTTTCTTATGTTGTATAGGTTGGGTATCAATTCCAATAGTAAACAAAAGAATTATTGGAAAATATGGGGGCTGTTATAGTGTTTACAGGCTAGAGTAACTCCATTGACAGTGGACACAGTCATTAGTACAAAGAGTTTATTTTTCTTTTATTTGTCACAATATAGTAACAGATGTGATATTTAGTTTTCATCAGTGCAAATGCAAGATGATGTCAATAAGCAGATAATTAGTTTAGCACATGCAAACGAATTATTAAACACTGATCTGATACACATCAGCAATTAGTGCTTCTCTCTGAGAAACTCCATTTTTAAATCATTCACGTCCTTGTATGAGATGATCATTTATGTTACTTATTACAGAATATTTATGAGAACATCAGAAGGGAGGAACCATTGTTCAGTGGAGGTGAATGTTGTATTGGGGAAGAAATTGAGGCGCTACACTCATGTGAAGGATAGGCCACTTCATTATAGAGAGAGCAGGGATTTGTTAAGTAATTACCAAAACACTTGGGCACTTTTAGTAAATTCTATAAAAAAGAAAAAATACAAAAGAAACCAATAAAATCTAACACCAGGGCACTGTTCCAATTCTCAGTTTTTGAATATCCCAGCCAAAAGCAATGAATTCCCTTTAAACATGTTACTACCCAACCGCTGCTGCATTAAAATCGCATTTGTTTTCCTCCAAAACAACCACTTTGCTCAGGACTGTTTTCATATAAATAGGAAAAAATATCAAACGACGAACCAATAAAAAGATAGTAGTAAGTTCCGGTTTGGAGATCCAAGTAGCTGCTTATGAGAGAGCAATTCCCGAAAGCCAGTGGCTGCAAGGCACACTGTGTCATCTGTCCCCTGGTGGCTGGGGGCCACGTTAACGTCACAGCACCTCCTACAGCTAGTTCTCGTACTAAGGGAGTTTTGGGGATGTCGTTTCTGCCCCAAAGCCGCGGCGAAAGTGGGAGCGGGATGTGTGCAGGATGAAGGCAGGGCCGCCTCAGGGATTTGCTTCCGTAAAAACGCATCAGCCGTGCCTCGCGGTCGC
>JAODUD010000045.1:11569634-11582163 GCA_026784285.1 Stomatorhinus walkeri
CAAACCCCCATGCAAACGCCAAGCATCAATTTTACTGCAGTACTTCTGTTTCGGTTCTGACTTTTCCCCAAATAGAAAAGCCCTGGCACGTGCACAATCGTATCGACGTGTGACTGTTGGAGATCCTGGATTCCACTGGGTTCTTTGCTTACCTTCTCCGAAATTCTCCTTGTCGCTCCAGCTAAGTGATTTGAAGCACGCCCGCTGAAGGTGAGGCGACTTAGTGCTTTTGTGGGTGCTTAGTTTTCTGGAGGTACCGTGTTCGGCATTGACCTAACGGGATGGTTAAGCAAGCCTTTGGCACTTTGATAAAAGAAAACGAAAACACCGATCATGTTAGACAAACTTTTGTTTGAGAAGACATCGCTCCTTTGTTCCTATTAACTAACTACCTTTTCATAGAAATATAGAAATTAGCATTAATCTTGTGTTCTTTTAAATTAGAAATCACTTTACAAAATGATTTGTAGCTGGGGACAGGTGGGCGGGGGGGGTAGGTGAGCATGGTAGCTATCACTTAAAGTCATGTACTTTTTGTAATAAAGTCACTTGTCTGTTTATAAAAATGTCTTTAAAGTCTTTTGTGTGATTTGGGATTCACCAGTTATACATTAACTGACAGCATCTCGGCCTTTTCTCCTAAAATGCATGAGAAAGTACTAATTCTACGGGATGGTTTGATGCGAATCCCCAATTCTCTCTGTTCCAAACTTTTGTAACATGAGTATAGAATGAAACGTGTTTTTAATTTGTATGTGTAGGTCATGCCAAGTGAATGGGTTAGGGATGTTTTTTGGGTGAAAATGTACATATGTCACGGAAGGAATTTGCAAAGTAACAAGATGTAAAAAAATGTACATAAGTAAAGGTTTCATTTTTCTAATAAAGGGTTTTTCTGTCACTTTACATCAATGCTGCATTCTTAGGCAACTGGCTCTATGAATGGCAAAACCTTGGTGGCTGAGCGAGATTCCTGGGAAGACAGGAAAGGGACTGAGAGACAGCTGACTGGAGCTGGAGTGCCAGGCTGGGGATTTGCACTCGCTGTGGGGGGAAGCCCCGGGTGCATTGTGGGGGAATGTGGGAACCCTGTGAGTTTTGACGCCTAGATATTGCACAACTTAAGGTCATCGGTTCCACGGCCGCTGCCAGCATTAGCGCTCCTGGGGAATTTTGTGGGCAGGAGTTCTGTGAGGTGGGCAAAATGCCGTCAAAAAGGAGGTGCAGAGTTTCCTCACTCTTCCTGTCCCTACACCTGCACCTGGATTCAACGGAGGCACAAGACAGCCAGCCATTTGCATCTACTTGGATAACTGTGTAGTCTCACTGCTTAAGTTTGTTGCACCTTTGAAAAAACCCCTTGTTTGCCCCTTACGGGCCAAGCTACTTATTTATTGGGTCTTGGATCTTGCTCATGGACCCGTAGCCTGACACATAGATCCGCACATGGCACAGAACACTCTGCAAAGCCTTTGACTTAGAACATCATGTGACTGAATCACTCATAATCTATATTTTTTTCATTATCTGAACAAAACAAGATTAAGGGACAAGTTGCCTTAATTACACGGAACACATGCTGCCGCACTGTACAGTATGAATGCATATACAGTGCAATACCAGTGAAAAGTCCGGACACACCTGCTTTTCGTGCATTTGTCTCTGTTATTCACCTTATAGTAAGTCCTGAGGCAATGAAATAATACATATCAAATACCGCAACAACCAAGAGAAGAACCTGGAATGCTTCTCCAATAGTCCTGAAGGAGTTTCCACAAGTTCAGTGCACAAGTTATCTACCTTGCTCTTAACTCTTCAACCCAACTCACCCCAAACCAGCTCTACAGGGTTTAGGTCGGGGGATTGTAGGAGCCAGGTCATCTGTCACAGCACTCCGTCTCTTTCCCTCTTCACAAGATAATACAAAGCCTTGAGGTATGCTTAAAATTATTATCTTGTTGAAAAACAAATTATATGTACTGTATACAGTATATGCAGTTTCTGCTAGATTATAGGTTATTATGAAAAAGTTAAATTAGTACTAATACAGGAGATTGATTCAAGTGCCACTTTTCAGGCAGTGAAGCAACATTTAGCAGTACTCAGATATAATCATTATTTAGTTTGCCCTAGGGAGGGGGCTGCTCTCAATTAAACAATGCTGACAATATTAGAACAACTGAACATTTATTTTAGAAAGTAACTATTACATAAGAATGATCCTCTAATTTGTCCTTAGCTGTGGTCCTACCAAGGAATTAAGAAGTTGGGCCTCTATCTGCACCCTTCTGAACCCATAAAATCCCCCACAACGGTTCTGCCGTCTGGCAAAGGAAGCGGATCTGTCCTGAAATATGAATGCTCAACATCCTAGGATTTGTTCGGCTGTGAGTGGATTAGAGATTCTTTCCCTGGCGCAAAAACTCATAACAATGTCTTCCGAAGGAAGCAAGCCCTCGAGGCAGAGTTGTGAAAAATAGCAGCAAAAAAAATCATTTTTGGACCCCCCCCCCCCACCCCACCCTGGGGCACCGAAGGTGGAAATGCACAGCGACATGTTAATGTGACACTGGTAGATATCAAGGAGGCATCTGCAAGCGTGGATTTGCAGCTAGCCTGAGTTTGCCCTCAGATAGCAGCTTCGGCGCCCAGTAGGGGAAAATGGATAATTTTACTCAACCCCTCCAAAGCTTATCACAGTCTATCTTCAGTCTGAATCACTTAAAGGGTTGCAATTAATCATGGCGTGCCTTATCTGCACTTTGCAGCATCAAAGCCGTAATTAATTATGTTACATGCTCTCTTTGGACAGCATCATCAGCTGGATTACTCCCGGTAATGGATACACGGTGATAAAAACAAAGAGGCCCGCTGAATAAATGCCTTCTTCGCCCATCCTTTGATTCCCGCTGACGTCTTTAGAGGTCCTCTAGCTGTTGGACTCGAGGTACCCCCCTCCCCCCAAACACCCCACTCACTGTTTTCTTCAAAATATTTTATCGACCAGACAAGACCGGACCATGGCAGCGATGCCAAGAGCAAAGCCAATCTCACACCGGTTCTCCCACTTGAGAAACCATTCAGAAGAGCACCCCAGGGGATGGAGGTGTCAATTGGGCCGGCACGTTCAGGACACCGGGGCTTCGTTCAAGGTCCACAAAACAGGGGGAAGATAAGGACTGGCGACAGCCGTTGCCGGGGACAAGTGTTGAAGGTCAACTGCCCATGTGCCAAATGTCACGTCGAGTTGGAGCGAAGCCGTTATGATGGAACGTCTTGATGGCTCTGCTTTTTTTCGCCTTCCATCAAGTGGGCTCCTATAAGACACCAAACTCCTTATTACAATCTGAGCAAACAGTTTCTCTAATCATCACTTTGACAGCTGAGCCTGATTGTGGGCTAATTCCTGTACCAGGGAGACAATATGACATCGCGTGATGGCGTATACGTCCTCCCAGCTGATGAATAAATATTAAAAGGCTGCATTCACGTCCAGATGCTGATCCAGTGCCAGTCACAAATTTTCTGTAGTCCATGAGTAAAAATATTATGTACAATCCAATACAAGTGACGGTGAAATGTTTTATATCTTGCAACAGGGATTTCCTGCTCCTGGTATAATTAAATTAACTACAGCGGGCATTTCTCTGGATTAAATGATAGATATGACATATGTTTCTCCATGCCTGCTGCAGGATTAATAATGTAGCAGATGTCTCTCTTTCCTCTTCTCTAAATAAGGTAGAAATTCATAAACTGAGTGCTTTCTCTGGAGGAGGATGCTGAATTTTCAACAGCCCGCACCGCTTTCAAATGGACAAACAGCTTCCCCTCTTCACGTGGCTGGCGTTCGCATGCAAATTTGCCGGTTGTAAATGGTTTCTATTGAAGGAGGGATGGATAGACCTCAATCATGAGGACTCTACCAGTGAACCGAGCATAGAATTGGTCATAATGGCTGACGCTAGACCCCATTCTGGGGGTAGTCGGGGGATCTGTCTTGAGCAAGAGGCAGCAGGGTGGTGGAGACCCATCCCTGGTCTGGGTTTGATGATTGGTAGGACAGGAGGCCAGAACATCTTATATGACAAGAAGATGCAAGCAAATCTGAGCAGCGATCTTATAGAATGACAGTAGGTTCCCATAAACTTCACTTTGATTATGTGTCTACCGAGACACGAGTCATTTACTTGGTAGAACTGGCAAAGGAATTGTACCCGGAGCAGCAAATACATATCTTTCATGCATGAAAAGTTGTGATTATGGCTGTATTCCTTACATTTAGAGGTTAGCCAAGGCTATCACCCAAAGCAGTTAAGCTTTCACCCAAAACAGCTGACGACATCATTGAATATCTCGCAGGAGCAATTCAGTACTTCGGTATACTACAGCAGCAGAGCTCTCCTGAGAGATGAACTGGAAACCTTTGCTATTGACGTTACACGAACTCAGGGATAAGGAGGCGAATCTACACAGCTGCTGCTATCTGGCACTCTACCTTCAAGAATTCTCCAACAGCCTAAGAAACACTGATTTGCTGATTGATCGACTGATTGATGATTGTTGATCGTTACTGCCCATCGCTTTGAACATTGCTGCTCTCGTGTCCCTCTCCAGCAGCTATGACAAGACATCAAATCATGCACTTAGCAAGTTAGCTAGCTTGTTTATGGGCATCATTTAGCACGTTTGACTGTGATGAATAAGCGCCAGCCAGCTTTTGGTGACTCCAGAGCAGTTGCGTTTGGAGAAACAGGCCTTGACTGACAGCAGGAATCTGAGCTTCTTCTGAGACCATTAATGCAAACTGGCATGACAACCAGCGCTTGGGTTTCAATATCTCCTTGACTTTTTCTGCTTATCTCCCAAACACCGAGATTCCCGTCTGGACAGCCGGGCTACGGTCAGACTGTAGGCATCCTTATCTTCACCCTGTCCCTGGCGGTTTGAGGCTCTGTATGGAAAAATAAGATGAGGTGAAATAAAGCTTTTTTTATTCAACAGAGATGGAACAGAACAGCAGCTTCTCTGATCCTTATCGGCTGAGTCTATTGAGCCAAAAGCCAGGTTACTGTTATCTGGTTATGACCTTTCAGCTTGCAGGGTTTGCACGGTTTAACCTGTTTACCTTGAGGATCAAGGTCGTGCTTGTTTAAAATGCTTATCGTTACATTTACATGGAAAGAATCACATTACTTTATTCATATAAAACACATAGTATAGGTGTCCATAGATAAGAGTTACTTTAACAAAGATTGCTGGGTGGCGAGCTCTGTGGGGGGAATTACGACAAGGTTTCCCTCGCTCTACAACAAATATACAGCATTTAATTTTGCTTGTGGGCCTGATGAAGATCATTCACATGTCTCACACCTGGCCTGTAGGTCTTATGAAGGAGCTCAGAACTGAGGTTTCTACCAATTTGGCGAATCAGGCCTCGCAGCCTCCTCTCAGTCTGGGCCGCAGCGTTCTGGATTTGTTCTGAGAAGGCTGTCTTTGCTCTGGCAGGGTTCAACTCCCACAGTTTGAAACCACACAGTCATCAAACTTTGACATTTCCTGCCCCTCCTTAACTGCCTATGGGCCACGCCGGGCTGTACGGGTTACGAATAATAAAATCCAAAGGCCTCACTTCGGATAGAATGGATAAGAACGTTCTAACCAGACTCCAGCAGCATGAATTTGCCCACATCTGTAAGGGGTGCACTGGGAATTTTTTGGATCAAAAATGAAACAGGAGATCAGGAACGGACTAATAACCCAGAGAGCTGCCCTTTTCCGGGTGCTCTGTCCATTCCTACTCCAAGGCCCATCAGCTCGTTTTGGGATTCTGGGATGGCAAGATTTACTCAATGTTGTTTCAATTGCATGGGAAAAGTCACTGGCTGGTTTTTCCCTCACCGAGGCCCTAAGACATAGCATGTGATGCTACTTAACACTGGGCTCATGGTATCCAAAGCTCCTTAAGAAGTTGCAGGTAAGTGCATTACAGGCTAATATCCTTTATCTGTCATAAACCTGTCAGCTTATCAGGACGTTTCCCATGTGGCTGCTGAGGCTGGAGTCGCACGATGTCATTTAGAGCTAGAGGTTCATCTGATCATTACCACGAGTGTCTTCTTTAGTTACCACTCAAGGGTCATTCAGGGAAGGGTCATCGTGACACACGTTACAACAGGCACAACTTCAGCCGGTGATATTTCAGTTATATCCTCCTCAGACCCAAGGAGAAAAGTGTCCTTCGAATTTTAGGTTGTCTTTGGAAATAAGACATCTTACAATTTAGATTTTTTCAAATTTATATTTCCCAGCATGTCGTCTTTAGTGTACAATTTACACTTTTGTTTTACGCTCACATTTGTATGATTTTTATGACCCGTCTGCATAAATTTTCATTATTTAGTGTAATCCCTTCTGGATTTTATATCTTGCTGTATCCACGTGCATCACTTTCTCAGATTGTTATACACCACATTGTGACAAAGACTTTGAATGGGGCAGAAGTAAGGTTTTTAGAATAATCTTCCGTAAGAAATTACTCACTTTAATCAACAACAACAAAAAAAAACAAAGCTATTTAAATGCAGGTGTTACAAATAGCAAAATGCGTCTTAGATTTTCTGAATTCAGTCTGATTATGAAAGTGTAAGCCTGTTCGTTCTAATACCAGAAAGTGATTGTACCCCACGGCGAAATGGAGGACTATTGAAAGATTTGAATTCTCTCCCCATCATGAGAAGCTCAGAAACAATTAGCTTTCCAGTTAACTGTCCGAGATATTGGATTCATTTGCAGATATTCTAAAAAGCTGATTTGACATTACCATGTTTCCCCCAATGGCGCTTGTCACTTACTATAGATCTGTGCAATCGACATCCTTGAGGTTCACAAAAATGCGCTTGTGGCTAACAGACACCCATTGTAACGAAGCTCATTACGTCGTGTGACCTTTTTCAAATATGGTTCTCATTAGTTTGATTTTATGGCAAGAAGATATTTATGAAATGACAGTTAATTATGCTGGCATATATTCAGCTGTTCATTATACTTCAACTAAAAATCTAAATATGGATTTTCACTGATATTTTGTTTGAGAGTTTGAATCCATCTATAGAATTTACACATCATTTAAAAACATATCACTGTTACATCACGGCACGCAAAATGAGCAACTGTAAATATAAATGTTGCATGTTTCATCCCTATCATTCTTAAATCAAACGAGAGAAAGGTCTAAAATCACTTGTTAAACTTTCCAAACTCTGCACACAAAAGGCACAGAGGTCATGTGAGAATCATCACACATTCTCTCTCTCTCGCTCTACACACACACACACACACACACACCAGTTTTGTAATTATATCTTTGTGGGGTCTCTCCATTCATTTCTATGGGGAAAACTCTAATCTTAACACGATGACCATAACCCCTACCCAGTCCTAACCATAACCAAGCAAAATATGAGACTTTTGACATTTTTAGTTTTTTGATTGCACTCACAGATCTTTGTGTGGACCTGAAAAAATGGTCCACACAACATAAAAATAGCAGGTTTTTATCACATTGTGGGGGACATTTGGTCCTCGCAATGTAGTTTAACACAATCCACATATCCGCGCGCACAACACAGTCAACATCATTAAGCGCGATGCATTATATGGGTTGCAGCAGATTGCCTAAAGTTTGTCAAATGTATTGCTTGTGAAAATAAGAACCAACGAATCGTGAATGGAAGATATTTCTGCAAGTTTCCGGAAGCTTCTCCACTGACTGTCACCCATCGTGTCACGGATACAATGGCAATGCGCGCTGAGTCCTTTACTCGAGAACTTCCCTAATTATATCCATATATAAAATATAATTTAAAAAAAGATTAGGTGTTAACCGGGATTCTCCTATGCTCGGCGGCCGTTTATCTCTTCCTCACCAGCCCATTGTCAGCACAGCACAAAGTATACTCCACCTCGCCAAGTATTATCCGTACGGTTCGTGCGTCATCGTCCTGCTGAGGGTTTTAAATCGCTCCCTTAAACCCCGTCCATGCAATATCAGCAAAGTAATAGCAAACTGACAGTCACCATCAAAAGCTGACTCAGATCCATCGAAAATGAAGAACAATAATTGCAATCACAAGAACCAACCTGTACCTTTACCACAAACTGGCAGTTTTTAATTGCAAAGTATGAAACCGAGCCATACCTGCCCTGCTTACCGACCACACCGAACTAGTTGCGTCATCACTATCTGATTGGTCGAAATGCAGAAATATCAGCATTGTGTGCATGGATTATCTGAAGCAAAATGGTATATTCTGTATATTCCTCATTACTAGTAGTATTGTACATTTAATCTACTGGTGCATTCCCTATAACTGGAAAATTGAATATTTCTGAACTCCTACTTAAGAAATACTATAGAACAAATAAATGGAGTGGATTTGTCATGCAAATTTACGATATCCAATGATAATTCCACTAGCGATAATAAAGGGATCCTGACAGATGGGCTGGATAATTTGGAAATTAACACATAGTAAATCGTGATGTACAGCATGTGGACAGTATATACGCATCTCTTCAATGTTAATTCCAGCGAGCTGGAACCGCACTATAACTAGTCTCTGTTTGCGAAGCGGGTCAGTTCCTGTATGCCAGTGGGAAAGCGCCATCAGAGAACAGGCAGGGTTGAAAAATTCAGACTGTTCGAACAGTTAATATGCTATTTATTATTTATTTTCTTCTTGAAATGTCATTCATTTATTTAGATAATAAGACTTGAACTGTGGCATCGTTTATCAAAGTTCCCCCAGAACGAAGACAAAATAGGCTGGTCTTGGGCATAAAACTCTTGTGCTGAAAATTAGTTCCACTCTATTCCTGATCACTGGCATTCTATTAAAACTTTACTTCATTTTTGATTGTAAAACTAAAAAAAAGTGATTTGAAAGCGCTCTCCTTTTTATGAGCACTGCATGTAAATACCCCCTCTTGATATTGAGTTTGAATCCTCACTTATTTTAACATTTACTGTCCGTGCATGCTAATAGCTGACAGCATGACACAAACAGAACCAGTGCAATTCGTCTTCCAGCTGCTAGGTTTATCCAGGCGTGGCTGCAGTGCAGGTTGGAATCCCGGAGCTAGCTAAGAGATGCGGATTGAACTAACTCTGTGTGTTTGGACTGCAGGAGGAAGGCAAAGCGCCCAGGACAAGCCTGCATAACATGCAGAGAACATACAGAGATCATGCAAACTCCACATGCGCAGAGCAGACATGGGCATGCATCCTCTAATGCTAGGGGCGTCAGACATCACTGCTACCGCCTGAGCCACCATGTTGCCCAGGTGATGACATTTCATGAGTAAAGTCTGCTATTACCTTCCTGTTTTAAAAATAATTTGATACTTCCCCACACCTGCCTGTTGGTTTAATACAAGGACAAGGGGTCCTACTGTCCACCACAGAGACAGAGACAAGCTACTGCTGTTTCCTCAGTCCTTTGTGGAAAACAATGTGATGATTTTCGAAGGATAACTGACACCAGAACTGATGATGGAGGGCATTAGTTCCTCATTCTGCTTACGCGTAAGTAACGTGTAAGTCGTGTGGAGATTCTGAAGATTATAAAAATGGGTTACACATTCCTCACCGCATGGCATCCCGCTACTATATGAGCAGAATACCTCAGATTATGCATCCACTTCTATCAATCATGGGTATTCAGTGTATCAGCAGGTGAGAAATGTAAAATTGATTTTCACGAAATACTAAAAGATGCTGTAGGATCTAACCTCTTACGTGCAACAATTCCTATCTTGTTTTGCATAGGTGCCGCTTTCAGAGGAAGATTGTAGTTGTAGTCTTATAACCAGAGGAGAATTCGAAACCTCCTTGAAGTTCCTGCAATGATAAAAGTTCAGCCCGCAGCTGTTTAGTTTATTATTTTTGGTTAGTAATAGAGTATGTAAATGAGTCGACTCTTTGCCCCTAATGGTAATGTAATTTGCTGCATGACAGAGTACCCTCACAAAGTCAAAGCCCTACCCAGCTAACGGGTCAGCTTGTCAGCAAGGATGCGTTACTCTGCCTGCGTGAGTGAGTTTGCGTTCCCACGTCTGTTTGTTGATAAGTGCGCACTCTGCTCTGTGACTTTGCGTGTGAGGGCTCCTGTGGTTGGGCGTATCTCTTTACAGAAGAACAGTGAAGTTAACGGGATAACGGTCCACCTCTTGGAGACACGCTGTCTATCCACGGTGATCATGAGTCTGTCAGTGTGCCCCTCGGCCTGTTTGTGAAGTCGAGGGTGAACAGGAAGTCTTTTTGACAGCACAATGACTGGCTTTTTTTTCTAAAGGTTCTTCGCAATACAGACTGGAGTTTAATCCATGCCTGTTCTCTAGAGAGTAAGTAAAGCCTGTGGTGGAAATACTGCTGCTGCCAATGAAGAAAGAGAGCTTATAGACAAAATGTGTTTTAAAAATGGTCTATTCTAAACTGAGTTATTGTTTAGCATTTCATTGACCTGATACCATGGTATGCTCTTTTCTGCTATTTGTGATGCTTAACCCTTGAAATTGAATTTCAGATGATAAGAACAATTGCCACATGTCTGTCGTAAATTGTTGCATTTATAAAGCCACTCTCTGGGTTTGTGGTCTATGTCGATCCATCAGTTTCACTCCAAAATGCAGCTTTTCAGACTAGCTGCCCAGATATATAACTCTATGACTAAAACGACAAAATCAACAAACAAGCCTGCTTTGACATAATTGCCACGGACGGCGAAATATGTTAGGAATAATGAAGGACGGGCGAGATGCCATGTACGCTTCTCCATGGAAACCCGAGGAGAGAGCTGACCTCGGCAAGGTCCATCTGCTTGTCACAACATCGACCGCAACAGATGGACAGCGCTGTGAGTGGCACGTTGACCTGCGACGGATATGCAGCTACATCAGGCACTGGTGCCACACGGAGACATGGGTGCAGGATTGTATGCGATGCCATACTCCTGCCACTGCAGTTCCGCGTGTTTCAGTAGTAAAGTTCACCCGGAGCTGTCTTGACATCCGGCCGCTCTCTGCCTGGGCGAGCTCACACTGACCTGGTCTCTGAAGATGTCAACCCTATTACCGCTAATAACGAAAACAGGCAGCAGTGCGACTGGAGCTGGGGGTCCATGCTCTATATCTATATCTATATCTATGATCATTTACCAATAAGTATCCAGCTTTAACTCCAGGAGAGGGTTTGTTGTTTCTGGGGCCCCACACAAAAAGTCCCGCCCCCACCAATGTAGTGACTGTTTGTGGCTAATAGTGCCCCCCCAAATGTGTGGTAAACACCACTGCTGCCTAAACATTCCTTAGCTAAATCCTAAATCCCGACTTGAGACAATGCCCCCTACCAATAACCTCATCTCCGTGACAGTGAAGTCCTTTTTTGTTTGAAGATTAAGATGAATTCCACTATAAAAATGATATTTCAGAAAACCTGAAAGTACCCATTTGTCCTCGTCGATTCTGACCCAAACAGGGCACTTTGCCGGCTATTGCAATGCGCTCCGGCACACCAAACGCCGTTTGATTCACTACTCACCCATCCATTGTGGACAGAATGCTGGCTCCAAGGCTAGGGCTCTGTGTCAGCAATCAGAAGGCTGCAGGTTTGAATCCCATGAATATCAGGAGTGATCCTACCTGTTTAAGTCATTGAGCAAGCCCCTTAACCTGTAATTGCCGTGTCCTGGGTATGATGTTAATCTACATCCAGCTCTATAAGGAGATCTTCCAATTTACAGGGAATAACTTGGGGGTTGGTGTCAGGATTGGCCCTCCAGCCACTGGAAAAAAACTCGCACTGTTCCATACAGACTAGCGTGGTGCTGAGGTATCACAGGCCACAAGGCTGCTCTCAGGCCCTCATGCCTGAGGTGGTGTGATGGGGGAGGCAAGATGCTGTCATCAGCACAATGCTTCTTATCTACCAACCTATCTTACCCATCCTCGCCCCTTTAAATGGGTAAACCTCCTGCAGGGGCCGCCGTTGTACATCCACACCAGGACGCGCGCGGCTGCCTTGTTTGCTCATCATTGATTATGCCGTTACCTTCAATCCTGGCAGAAGAAATGGCTAATGTTGGTGGGTGGGTGATTCTTTTTATTTTTTCCGAAATATAGTGTGTCATCCCTAATGGCACAACAGGGTTATACCCACAGACAATGCAGTAAAAGTGCGCAGTATACCTGAAAAAATAGAACAATCTATTCATTTTTAATTTAATTTTATCTTTTTCACCGTTATTCAAGGCTGTTTAACATACTTCAAAGTATACATTAATGACAGGTAGATAATTATAATTGTAATAAAAAATGGTCATGATATTAATATTCAATGTGTATTTTGCTTTTTTTATATTTACCTCCATCTGGAAGTGTGTGTGTGTGTGTGCGTGTGTGTGCGTGTGAGCGGGTATACCTATCCTTATGGGGACACAATGTCCCCATAGTGTGATAAATATCTGTTTTT
>JAODUD010000045.1:11598195-11609041 GCA_026784285.1 Stomatorhinus walkeri
GGGTGGGTGGTGTTGGAAGGATGGAGATGACAGGGATGGGGGGTGGGGATCTGCTGAGATGGGGAGCCTTCATTCTGGGGGCCGTGAGCAGTTCCTGGGCGATACTGGGCTGACAGAGGTGTTGATTAGCTTCACAGAATATCGGGTCGTTCTGGAACGTCAGAATGGAATGCGAAGGCTGCCGTCTAGAGTTTGCTGCATCGCTGGACAGAACCTGTCTGCTCTTATCCGGAACTTTCTCTGGCTAGGATTCACGTAACAAGCTTCATGCTTTCACAGCGTGCGCTTGTTTTTGTTCTTTTCGTGACGTCGTGGTTTAAGCCTTGCAGCAAACGGTGCTTCACTGATAAAGACTGGCAAAATTATCACCAACTGAGACATATGCAAACGTGTAACAGTGATTTTGTTTCATCTACTGTCTCAATGAAAACAGACTTTGAAGTGAATATGTGTGCGTGTGTGAGTGTGTGTGAGATTGTGAGTGTCTCATACAGCCATTATTAGACCAGTTCTGCTGTGTGTATGTGTGTGTGTGTGTGTCAGTATTTCTGTATATCTGTTTAGCTCTGTCTGCATTTTTGTCTGCCTGTTGTGGCTCTGTGTGTGTTTGTGCCTGTCTGTTTTAGTTCTGTGTGTGTGTGTGTGTGTGTGTGTGTGATTATGACATTCTGATGGATCATCCTCTTGTCAATTCCTGGCTGTCGGACCTGAGCAGCAAAGACGCTGATGACCAAACGTCATTCCCCGCTTGACCTGATCTGCTTCATTAACCATAAATTAGGATTCTGGCAGCGACAGAAGCTTTAACTAATGAGAGCCTGAAGGTGTCGCGGGACAGCAGCGCCCGTGATGAACCTGCTGGTCTCCCCATTCCTGCTCGCCGTCTGAGCCCCTGATCGTCCTGTTAAACGAGACTCATGATTAAATTAATGATGTGCTGGAATATCTCAGAACTTTCTGCATGACGGCTGATGGACCCGGGGGTAACGAGGGGCAAATCATCATTTTAAAGTGTTTTTCACATTTTCATAATCTGTGAATGTGCATGTTCCCTGCCGGACTTTGCATATCCTCCCTGTCACATGGGTGCCCTCTCAGAGTCTATAATCATGTGATTGCATCGTTGGAGAGATCCACAAGGGGCCTTAGTTTGTTGACCAACGAGAGCCAGATAGGACATGTATCTTGTGGTGCCTCTTGATGGAGATGAGTGCCTGTCCACTAATTGCCCTGAAAGCCAGACACCAAGGACTTGAACTTGACACAAGTCCAAACTGCTAGCAGAGAATTACAGTAGTCTAGTCGTGAGTTAACAAGTGCATGAACTAGAAGCTAAGCTGCACACTCAGACAAATAATGCCTGACCTTCCTGGTGTTTTACAGGGTGAATTCCCAAGACAGTGCGAGTGCTGTGACAATTAGGCGAGTCGGGATCTGGAGATGGTGTGTCGTAGTGTGTGCCCTGCCATGGACTGCTGCTCCCTGCCTTTTGTCCTGGGCGTCCTGGGACTGACTATGGGCTCATTGCAGCCCCGCCCTGAATAATTGGTTATAGAAGATGGAGGGATGCATAGATAGATGGAAGGAAGAATGAGAACCGGACCAGTCTCAGCACCATCATGTGAGGCATGGGGTGATTTCATGGGGCTTTTAATTTTGGTGTCAGATCTTGGACTATTCTCAGAGCTCGTGGTACTGTGGTGATGAAGGGGGGGGGGGGCTCTCATTTACGAAGGGACACCAGCGGGGGTGAGGAGCACCGACATCAGATAAGCAACCAGGTAGCTGTTTCATAAACAACCCAGACAAGGTCCTCTCACCTCTCACAAGTCGACTCCAGAAGCCAGAGGAGTACTGAGGTCTTCAGACATCTTCGGAGGCCTCCCAGGACTCCCTGTCCCGCCCCACCAGCCCTCGCCACGGTTAACCCGCTAAACGCTGAGCCAGATTTGGATGGTTGTGTCAGTTAATAAATTGCAAAAGGGGTTGCGAGAGGATTTTAATGGATCTGAAAATGTTCCCAACCAGTGATCAACTTGGCCGGAGTCAGTCGGATGCCTGGCCTGTATCTCGAGCCACCAGCGTATGAGTGAGCTGGAGAGCCGCGCTGAGGGTGTCGAATCCATCCCTGCTTCCTGGTCTTCTGTGGGCCAACACCATCTGCTTGACTAACAAAGCTTGTGGGAGAATGATCACTTCATACACGTACGTACATGTGAGAGGTTTAGAAGTACGTCAGTAAATGCAAACAGATGTTAAACCAAATTACTGCCATTTCTGCTGTTGAACGCTTGAGCAAATTCTCTCTTCAGCAAAACATCCAAGCGTGTTAAACATTAAGCATTAAAATACGTGAATAAAGCAGCAACCTACTATATAACTGCATCTAATCCCTGAGGACAGATCAAAATCAAGGGGGGAGGGTGCATTCCTCTGATTGACAGTCCTATTAGCCAGTATTTTTATCCACTCAATGGGCTAAGCCTGTGTGCCCCTAATCCAGAGGTGGCCAATCTTATCCGCAAAGGGCAGGTGTGTATGCGGGTTTTCGCTGCAGCTCCCTAATTAGATTACTAATTAGGGGACTGATTGGCTGAAGAGTCCTCACACCTGGGTTTGAACAGCTGACCTAAAGGTTACCACAAAAACCTGCATGGACACCGACCCTTTGCGGATAAGATTGGCCACCTCTGCCCTAATCAGAAGGTCACCGGTTCAAACCCAGCCACAGCATGTCTTCCGGTCCTTCAGCAAGGCTCCCTGGGTGCCACTATGGGTGGCTGCCCTTCACAGACAGCTTACTCTACAAAGAGCAAGTTGACGGAGGCGTAAAGGCAATTTCCCCATGGGGGGATTAATAAAGTATTGATTATTATTATTATTATGATGTTTGGACCATCTATAGAGGCCGCTGGTGACAGTATGATATGACTCGATAGCAATAAATAGGCAACAGTGACAGCAGTTTCGTGGGGGGGGGGGGGCACTTTAAAGCAGGCATCAATTACATATCGATCCTTGGCAGTCCAATGTCCAAGTTTTGGGGCAGAATAGGCTTCTGTTCAGGACCCCAGTTGAGGTGATGGTGGAGTCTGGCAAGGGGGGAGAGAAGCTGTTTATCGTTAACAAGCCCTTAGAGGAGAGGAGATCCAGCACTGATT
Source organism: Stomatorhinus walkeri (assembly GCA_026784285.1). NCBI lineage: Eukaryota > Metazoa > Chordata > Actinopteri > Osteoglossiformes > Mormyridae > Stomatorhinus > Stomatorhinus walkeri. The sequence continues at coordinate 11,601,357 of JAODUD010000045.1, forward strand.
AAGCGAAGGCTGCCTTCGGCACGCAGCATTATGCCCCGTTCAATGGAGTCCGCGGGGGAGTCAGTCCTGACAACCATCCGAGTCCTTGACCACCCCCCCAGCCCCATGCTGAGGCAACAGACTAGCTAGTTACCACGGGCCGTCACAGCCACGGAGGCCCCTCCAGCTCCGTTGACTTTTCGCTGACTCAGCAAGATGCCCTAAGAGTCAGTGGAGGTAAGGAGGCTGGCTTTCGGAGGAGCCGGGCTCACTTCAAGACACTTGAGAGGACACTGGCTGGGGATTTTATATTATTATTTTTTTTTACATCGAGAAGTACAGCTTCGAGCTTTTTTTAACGGCAATCTGTCATGCAGTGCGGCGGAGGATGGAGATTGGGTCGGGCGGGAGCGTGTGTGGGAATAGAAAAAAAAAATGAAGTGTGTAGAAAGGTGGGTGCGGAATAACAGCGATGAGAGGCGGGCCCCATGCTATAGATCAGGAATGGGAAGGCATATAAAATCACGCCGGACCGGCAGATTTCTCAGTATAACCTGCCTGGATGAATAATTGACGTACCTCGGGTCTTATGCATAATCCAGGCAATAAAATGACAAGGCTCGTGACCTTTTCTGGCAGATTCCAGGAGCGCGGGCAATACACTGTCAGCAAACTGTGTCATGTTTTCCTTTTCTGACATGAGTGGGGTCACACAATCCGCACAACAGGCTCGTGGGAGAAACCTAAAATACTAAATACATTTTGCCACAACGATATGTCCGGAGATGTACAGCTAGGTGAAGTGGAGTCTCTAAATTTCCCATAGCGTATGATTGCGTGCAACTGAATCCGAGGATGTTCGCTGTAATTTAGGGGAAGAGGTTTGAATATGGTTTGAAAAGTAATTATAATTAATAATGTGACATGGGCACCTAGCAGTAAGGAATTTTTTTATTGGTAATATAGCCTTTTTAATGATTATACAGGAACATGTAGTGGTTTCGGGTCAACATGACATAAAAATATCTAATCGATGGAAAAAAAAAGGATGTGAAACCAATGCTGTATGCTAGGGGATTGTGGGTAATGGGAATGAAGTTCTGTGTTACTAATATCAGGGGGACAGACTGCTTCACATAACACACCATATATATGCCTTGTAGGGAATAATGGACAGGTGGAGTGATTTAATGCAGCTATGGCAGGCCACCTGACGTAATAAGGAGAACGTAATATGGAGAAGGAAAAAATGAAAACGACCTTTGGTATTTGGAGGAGGTCAGCAGTAGCAGATCAAAGATCACAAGATGGGGAGGTGAGAAGGAACTAACAGATCCTTAGTGCCCACCCTGGGGGGGACAGGCGGTCATGCCAAGCAGAGCATCCAGCTGCATGTTCCAGGAGCTGTTTTCTGGGGGTTTGTATAACACTTGATACATTAAGCAGTCTGTGGACTGCAGGACTCGATCGATTAGCGATTAGCTCAATACCTTTCTCAAATTATGCATGTAAGATTTGATTAGGGCATTGAAAACAAGAGAGGAAGGCCTAGAGACTACAGGGATGGGACCAGTGGCTAATCAGGAAAGGCGGCCATTTTGGCATCTGCATAAAGGAAACAGAAGGGGGCGCTGGCATCATAGTGGGGTGTGGGCTCAGGCATCAGGCTCTGGTTGCGTGTTCTTGGGTTGGGAGACGGAGCAGAACCCAGTGTCTTGTAATAAGGCAGAAGTCAATGAACTCATCAGCTGACTCTGTCCCCCACACCTGAAAACAGTGCTAATTTATCACAGAAAACCCTCCGCTCACCCAGAGCGGCACCAAGGAGCCTCAAAGCGATTCCCTTTCCTGAAACAGGAAGGACATCCTGCAGCAGCCCTCAGATGTGATCGCATTTCTAATGGGGAAAACATGTGATGTCATGGAAAGGACAGTGGGCGCTTTTCCTGGAATAAAAACACCAGTTACGCCCGTAATTAAATGAACCCATACCTAATTAGCACACACTTAGCTACACGCTCAAAAAGCCATCAGGAAGGAGACGCTTGAGATCATAAAAAGCGATGTAACACAGATTCGAGGGAGCCATGGGTGATTTTCAGACATAATGCTATACATAAATCAGGATAGAAAGCTATGAGGATCCGCTAAAGCGGCTGGTTAGCCCAGAGGGAAAGCAAATGTGTGTCCTAATATATCGTTATGTGACATCAGCCTCTAATGTCAAAATCAATGGGAAGGGAATTGTGGGTAAATCAGCTCACAGGGATCTCTGTGACCCAAGAGCTGACAAAGGGAATAAGGTTTTATTTATTTATTTATTTAGGTTATTTTGTTAAATAATTACACAAGAAAAAATAACTAGGGGTCATTAATGTGCTGTATTTAAGAGTAAACTAATAAAGGCACTAAAATTAGCACTGAGCATTTAGTGGACATTAAAAGACGTTCCAGAATGACCTTTAATGAAATTAATCTGTGTTTGCTTGAAAATGCCTGACTGGTGTCCACACAGCAACTGATGAGATGATGGAGGAACCCATTTTAAGAGCCATGAGCATAGCTTTGGGTACGGACATTAGGGACATCACCTTGTCAATATTATAGGGGTACTGTGTGTTTTTATGTGGGCGGGGCATCTGGGGCTGATTTGATCCTTACCAATGTTGAAATCAAACCAACGTCCTTATCCAGTGGTGAGAAATACGGCACATATTTGCTTTCCAGATTAATTACATTTCAGGTAAGGCAGAATATAATTTCTTTTTTGAAGTGTAAACATACAAAGAGTTTTATCCAGCTTATAAACCCCAGCTTCGCAGTCAGAGCAGCTCTGGTTGCCCCATAAGATTCATATTTTGCTTACCCTTGGACAATAACACAAATATACGTGGGAACTTGATTCATCACCATGAAGGTTGCAGGAGCTTGGTGATGGTCTGTAATGCCCTGGCAGATAATCAAACGGAATCCCTTGTGTGAGCTCTATTACATGGTGTGCCATTGGAGAACTACGTTGCCTACCACTGTCCACCCTTTAAGATGCACAATGACTGCCTAGGTTACCAGACCAGAATAGCTTGGTGTTCCCAATCTGAAACTAAATATTTTTGCGAACGAAGATGTAAAAATAACTGCCCCGTGTGTAAACATATGGTGCCTCACTCAGGCCGAATGGCATGACCTTCAAGTGATACGAGCTGCCGATGTGCTTGTTGTCTAATCTGGCGAATCCCACAGTTAATCCCTCAGCAAATCTGTCCATCAGTGAGATGGACAACACAGCCAGCAAGAAATCAAAGGAAGAATCGAAGGATGAAGAATGCCACCGTTTCTTAATGCGGCTACATCTCTGGAAGCCGGTGTTAATTTATGAATATGCTCTGTGTCTGGAGCTGTCACATGAAACTTGGGTCTTTTTCCCCAAGGCCGGCTGTTTTGTTTATGTAATGAATTGTCCTCATTTAGCATAGATTGAACATCACCATCTGCGGTAACCCTGCAGGCAAATAATGATTCCATACCGACGAAAAAACAAATATTAAACATTTTCCTCTTGGCTGACAGGAAGCTGGTCACACTTCAGTGCTCCCATCTTGTAGTTCCGTTTCCTTTGCAGCATTGTGGAAATTTATTTTTATCCCCCACGTCGGAACATTAGGGGTTTTAAAAATGAATCTCTTTTATTCACAAGGCAAACAACAGAGGGACACTTTAAATGCTCTGTTGTTGTGCCCGACGGTGCGAGGTGCCGAGCATTGTGTAGGAAGACAAAGGGACAGACTGCTTGTTATTGTTTGTTGTGTGGCTGACGTAGGAAGTGTCACTAAGACTCTTGGAGCCTGAGAGTGAGTGTGTACCAAAGCCTTGTAGGTGTGACTGTGTGACCCACTAACAACGAATCTTGGCCGTAATGGCTAAACTGTAAACTGGTAGTGAAAGACATAATCTTCCTTTCGTATCTAACTCATCTTATAATTTTTTCCTTTACACAAGACCTGTCACCCAAAATCATTATATCATGATTCTTATCCAGTCAGAATGAGGCATTTCATTGTGTTATACTGTATATTACCAGATGTTCAAGTTGGGACCCGGAATCTTTGCAGCATTTCAGACATGCAGTATATCTATTGATGGTCAGATTCTTTACCTTCTTTACCTTGTACTCACCACTGCTGTCTGGGGCAAGTGACTGATATATATGTGACTTAATGCATGGCAAAAATAAAGTATTGTAAAAACAGATGAATCTTTAAGCAATGATACATTGATAGTATTTTTCTGCTGAGCGAAGAGGATGGAACAGGGTCTATTAGCTGTTAAACTCGTTAAATATTTAAGGATGTACCGACATAGACTGCAGATGGAGGAATAGTCATTTCTGCCGCCAGTCTCCCCCCTTCAGAAACACTACTGTTGTTTTTTCTGCTGACTGTACATTACGGGAAAGGCACATTTTTGAAAAACCCCGGCAAATCTAATTGAACCGTCACAGCGCCACCTGTGTTTTCTTCCTAATTAGTCGCCCCTGCGAGGAATATCCACTTTCAGACTGCGGCCGTTTTCTCAGAATACCACTGGTCTAATTGCCAGAGGTCGCTGGCTGCTGATATGGATGGTGGCCAAGGGGGCGCGTGCGCGGGGGGGCGGAAGCCAGTGAGGGTTCACCAACGTGGCGCTGCATTGCCGCGCCCTTGTCTGCTTTACGGGCCCATGTCATTTAGTATAGATTAAACAAGCGAACTGTCGAGGCAGTGGGAATCTTAATGAGCTTCCTCAGTGTTTCTTCTCATAAACATACTGTCACCCGTAGCTCATTTCAGGTGATGAGTAATCACATTAGGAGAATATAATTCGTTTCCCATTCATTCCTGAAGATGAAAAATGCCCCTCGAGGGTTTTTATGTGTTCTCATTTTGCATATATTTGACTCAGGAAAATAAATATCAACAATGTCAGTGTGTCACTCGTTGGCAATCTGCTTAAAGTCTATTTAATCTGCCATTATATTTAAATGGACTGGATGTTTTAGATTCCTGTCAGTTCACACACAGCTCGGTACGCAAATGGTGTCAGATGTTCCTACTTGCTGAGCTGGACCGTTATTAAGCAGCTGGTCTCCGGGAAACTCATCCTGACACCGGAGCTCTTGTGTCACTCGGTCCTTGGTCATCACTGAACAGCTAGTTTCAGTCGCCGTTTATTCACAACCTCGCGGCATCCAAGGTGAGCGTCCACTGTGTCGTTCTCAGGAAAGTGCTCAGACCAGCGAAATGGCTAGATTCGGGTGTCTTTTATTTTTTCAGATGGGTTTAGGAATGCTGAGACTTATTTACTGAGCGAGATTCCCCTAAACTCGCCACAAGAGATCAAAGCAGCCAACTCATGAAAATGAATAAGATAAGCTTACTCAGGACTGAAAATAACTTGATATATTATCATATTATTAGAAGTGCATATTTATGGATGTTAGAAAGCTTTACGTTTTTTTAACAGCTTGATCTCGTGTGTTTGCTCCGAGATGCTCTGTCTTCCATTCCTTGTGACCATCGGGTCGGTGTGGGTTCTTACCAGGACCTCAAGGAAGGTTCTTGCTGTAACACAAATTCAGTATTAAGGAGCCCGAAATGCAGCAGAGAATTCTGCAACGCCTCCTTCCTGGTGGAAGGGGGGGGCAGCTGTTTAGTATGAGGTGCGTGTCGCTCGTCCGGGACACTGGCAACTGTGTGGTGTTACGTAAGCTGCGGGATGCAGCACTGTGCTATAGGTTCGATCTGAAGACACCCGCTTTGGCGAAAAAGCAAAGAGGCTGTTCTGGAATAAATGACGAGGCTACTTCGGCAGACGCTGTAGGTCCGGGGGACATTCCTAAGGAAGCAGGTGCAGAGGGGTGAGGTTGGGGGGGGGGGGTCTCTGAGCACCTTCCCAAATGATAGAAAGACCCACCTTTTGATGTCATAAGTGCCTCTTTTCAAGTACTGAGGATCGCACACAATTTATAGAAGGAGATCCCCTCACCCTTATCCACCTCCTGAAAAATCTGTGCAACACACTGTTCCCAAGGGATAATAAGCAAGAACAAAACCAGTCTGTAATACACTCATGGCCGTCCAGCAGGGCGGCAGTCTTCATCAGTGCATCCGCCGACCTGTATCATTCCTCCCCCAGTCAGCCATTGGCTCCAATGCCGGAAGCCCTCAGGGACTGAATGAGATATTTTGAGCACAGGCTCTGCTTTTGGCAATGTGTTGACCCCCCTCCCCCGAAGCCACTGCTCACTGGTGCCTGGGGGGGGGCTCAAACACAGCCATGGTATTAGATCGATTCAGGACCACTATCATCTCAGTCTAAGCTTCACTGAGTGTTCATCTGAGGTTTACTACACCTAATTAAACCATATCTCCACCCCCCTGCACAAGGCTGTGAGGATCATTTTGTTCAAATGACTTTTCTAGCTCTATAAGCTAACATATAATCAGGTATATAATGCACAATATATCGTCAGCCCATGCTAGATTCCTTTAGATTCTTCTCTAGGCCTTTCGGTCTAGTGCTCCACAAGTTCATGCAATCATCACAATCAAGCGGCACGCCACTGAAAGGTGTCAGGAACCGGGGCCCTTTCAGGGAGTGACGTAATCCAGCAGCTGGAGCAAGACTTTTACAGATGTTAGACCGTGCCTTTCGTGGGACATATGCAGCAGGAGGACGCGTTGCTGGGTACTACCTTAGTGTCACCCCCTTATTCTCTTACCCACAATTCCAGAGAAACACTGGAGGTCTTCTGGGAACTAGATGAGTGAGAAGTGGGGTGACTGCAGGTATATTAGGCACCGTTACCACAGTGTTCATAGACAGAATAACGGTTTGGCTGTTTTCCTCCAATTCATCAGAAATAAGGGGGGAAAAATGTATATTGGAACTGATGCAGAAAAGTTGAAACCCCTACTGTGGGAAGATGCAGCAGTGACCCCCCCCCCCTCCCCCAATCCCATCTGAGCCTCACCCACACACATACACACGCACACACATACGCTTGCTCACACACATTTTCCAATTACACAGTAAATCAGAGCATCACATGCATGGATTCACAATACTCAGGAGGTGAGATGGAAGGTGACATCATTAAGAGACAAAAATATGTTTTTTTTTTTCCCGCAGCCTCAGGTTAAAAAAACAGACGTGTACTCTTGTCAGACAGAGCTGCATGTACCTGCATGCAGTACCGTCTTGGGGCTTGATGTGTTTTGTACCCTGACCACTGCGTTTCGTGCTTGCGGTACAAGGCGAACAGAGACTCCTTCTCACACAAAGTAGAGTATTTAAATGGGTTAGCATAATCTACTGCTCTTTCCCATGGCCATTATCCTTCTGCATTAAGAACTGTGTGTTTATTGGGTTACATTTAATTATGCGCCGGTATTTATTTAAAACCCGTGTAGATAAGTGGTTATATCAGCAGGTGCTCCTCGAGCTGCACACACTTGCATTTCCTGCATCTGTTCTCAGTTTTGGCGCATGCCGTCCTTCCCGGGTCACGCGGGTCTGGACTGAGGCGGTGGATCTCGGCTGCGTGAGGGGAGACGGCAGCTGCAGCGGTGCTGTGCTGCAGTGTTGGCACAGTGGGACCAGTAATGCAGCAGCCTGATTGCCTGCCCCTTTTCATGAGCAAATGGGTGGGTGGGGGGGGGGGGGGGGGG
>JAODUD010000045.1:11644273-11654799 GCA_026784285.1 Stomatorhinus walkeri
CTTGCATTAATATATAGACTAGTTAATACTGATGGTATCTCATGCTGCGTCATATATTTTAAAATTACTACACACTGGATATTAAACTGAAGCTTGACATAAAAGATTAAATCGTAATCGCAATTTCTGTCAGAAAAATCACGATTCAATATTTTCACCCAAATCGTGCAGCCCTACTAGTAACCATTAAGTGTTTCATAACCACCACAGATCTGAACTGCATTCCCATGTGGGCTCGCAGCCAGCCCTGGGGGCGCAGCGCGTTCGTTTATGCGCTCATGAGAATAAATCACAGCCTTGTTTTCTGTACTCAGACGGCTTTCTTCACGCCTTTTACTCACCCGCCCCCCATAAAAGGCGGAGCTTTACTTATGAAAGGTCCATTACTCAGGCCATTCTCTGGCCGAGATCTTCCTGGTGCCGGGGGACCAGGACCGCAATAAGAGCTCTTCGGTGAAGCTGTTAATGTCACTGCAGCCCCACAATTAATAATGCATCCGTAACACTTTAATTAAGGCGGGCCGATGCCGTCTGTATCTTGCGAGTCTGTGGGAAACTACAGCGTAATGGAAATCAGATGAGTTTGCCCATTTTACTTTGAGCACTTGTAAAACTAATAAAATGTTTGTTGGGTCCTTGCTTATTACCCCTGGGCATTAAGTCCTGGTGTCTCAGCACAACTGGAGAAAGTAATTATAGGAGTCTTCTCACAATTTTAGGGGCAATAGCAGCAAACGCAGAGGGTAAGATCGCATCATTTTACTCATATGAACATTTCTGTTCTGCGCTGTGAAGTGTCGGCTTCTGCGTGCGAACACCATGGAGGTCGCAAACTAACGGTCACATGTTCTGTTGGAACCCTGGACTCCATTATGTGATTATCAGATCTGAGGTCACTTTTTGTCCTAATGCACAATTATAGACGTAATGGTTTTGACTGGACTTACCTGATCTTAACGCACTAATGATTTCCACTCTGCACACATCAGGTTGCTTGGCCATTAGCTACCTGTCTCCACGAGCCAGAGTGGGTAATAATAGTCAAATTGGACTGGATTAGGTACAGCCGTGTAGTGGCTTTAGATCGTAAACGCGAAATATTATAGCGAACGGAGTAATCACGTTTATATAAAACATCTTGCTGCCAAAATGTGGAGAAAAAAATAAACGTGAGGAGTTGTACGTGCTGATGCAGATCGATATCTTTCCGTGCTGGTTTTAGTTGAATGTTTCTGAATATTGCATTTATGAGGGGGGAGGAAAGCGCGCTGTCAGCCGTGAAATGAAATTTAGCTGACGAGTTTTGCTGTTAAATAACAGGCCAGGTGCGTAGAATTAAGGCGGGCAGTTTCCCGGAGACCCACGTCATGCTTTGGGGGGCTTTCTCGCTCGCCCGCTGCGGGGCTATGTAGCATGGGGAAGCCCAGGTGTCTGTCCAGACCGGGCCAGCTGCAACGATGAAAAGCTTCAGATTGCAGCTACATGGATCACGCTCTATTGGCTTCGCGGGGCAGAGTTGGCCACCTTCCATCCTTAGACATTCTTTTAATCCGCATCCAACACCCTCAGGACAAAGCACATTTCCGTTACCCCATCCACTGCTCTTTCATTCATTCTTTCCTTATTTTCTAGCGAGCTCGATTACCGGTTCTGTGTTGCCATTGGTCCTGAAGATAGCGGGCTGCCGCGCTTAGGTCAGCATTCAATGCAAGCCAAAATATTTGTACATATTTCTCTCCTCAACACAGCCGCTCTCCTCCAATCAGAAGGCGGTCACGTGACCTCTGGTTAATGCCTGTTTATTGGCTGCATGCTTTGTAAACACTGAAACATTACTTTTCATCCATGACCCTCCGTTAAAGCAGGGTAATTGGCACTGATACCTTTGGCTCTGCGGAGCTCATTGCAGCAGAAGCCCTGATGGATTTGGAAAATCAATAGTAAAACAGTTTCCTTTTATTTCCTGGGTGTTCACATCTGCCTCTCAGTGCAGTAAAATTGCACAGCTCAGCAGATTTATGAGCCTTCTTGAGCTCCTTGCCTTGTACCACAAGGGACCACACACCACGGAAAACATCAAATGACCCCTCAGTATAACAGACTCCGGGGAAAAGCATCCATGCAAAACAAATATATCCCGTCTTGTATGGATGAAGCAAGTTCCTGTAGTCACTGACAACAAAAGTATGATTAATTTAGACCTGTTATTGATATTACCCCAAGTCGTATCATTGTTGTGTGTTTGTCTGTGTGTGTGTGTGTGTGTGTGTGTGTGTGTGGATAACAATGATTCAGAATAATGGAGACTGTTTGCAGAATTACAGTACCCACAGGAAAAAAAACTTTTACTCAGCAAAATTGGTGAAAAAATGTTTTCATAGCAGAAAACTTGTCAGGAAAAAAATGCTGACTATTTTTAAATAGTATCTCTTCCCATAAACACAGCCAGTGTCCGTTTCCATCTATTAAGAGCCTTATTTTCTTCAAATTGTTGCCACATCTGCCCGCGTCCCCTTCGACGCCCCGCCTGCATCCGCCGTCCTTGAAGGAGTCGCATCCAAACTTAGTTGCGTTGGACTGATGCAATCAAGTGCAAGATCTTTTCGTGAAATACATTTGAGGTCCGGTTGCTGTTTTTGCAGCTCAAGGCCATTCAGATGATGCACTGAAATGAAGAAAGCCCCACAGCTGGCAGTTAAGAAAAAGCCCTGGTGTAGCACAGGCCCTGGAGACGTCCCGTCAACGGCATCACATGGGTAAAGTGGAAAGAAACAAGAGCCTCCACTCAGGCAATATTTTGGGGAGGTCCCAAGTCCGCTTGTTCATCTACACCACAGGTCACTAACGGGCGGACCGCGGCCCAGAAGCTGCGCCATACGGACCTGGACCAATAGCCATAACATTAAGTTATTAATTAAAACCTGACAGGACGCTTCTGTTTTAACCGGCGCAGCATTTGTAGTCTTTTCGGTAGTGGTTTAGCAGTAGCACCGTTTATCATCGTTTCCCACGCCAATGAACGTCAAATGCCTTTGACCGCCAAGCAAGACGTAATTTGGCGCATGCAGCCCTTTCCGCTAACGTGCCGTTAGTGTTAATAACAGCATCGAAGCTAAAACCACAACCAAAAAGCCGTAATGTTTCTAATAGAGTGACTGGTCTGTCCTGAAATCGTAAAGCTGAACAGTTTTCAAATACAGTATGTATTATATAACATATTGGATAAATAGACGCAGCTTATTGTTGATTTCATGTTCGTTGAAGTTTCAGTTTTTTAACATATGTATAAAGTAACGTTATCTGTCATATAAATAAACTCAGGTGAAACAAAAAATGTACTTTTTCATGGTTGCCAAATCAAGCATCTGGCATGACACTCGCTTTCAGACTCTGGAAATCTTACGGCAAATCTATATTATTCCATTATAAAACCTAAAATTAGCTACATCAAAAGTGTATTTACACAGTTAAATACAAAAGCAGACTTTTTACAAGGTCAAAACGTACTGAATTGAATTTTATTTGACAGTCAGGTACTGATTACATGCAATGTTGATACAACTAATAGGCTACTTAAATGTAGATCACACTAAATAGTTAGACATTATCATCTTCCAGACCTTTGCTTCAAGAAGTTTTCTCTAACTGGACCTCTTTAAATTTTAGTTGAATACCCCTGATCTACATTTTTGTAATTCATGATTCTACTTTGATGACCACTTGTCTCAGACGTAAACCGCCTTGGTTTCGTACCACTCTCATGCAGCAGTAACCGATTTGACTGATTACTTCATCGTGATTTAAATAGGGCCAGCTGGGTGTCACGCTCGCCGCGTCGGACTCCACAAAGACACACGGATCCAGGTATGCGGGTATAAAGCGGGGCTTTAATGCGCTGGGGTCAGGGCAAGGAGAACAAGGAGATTCAGGGACGTAGGGAGATGGGGTCCAGTCCCCTGGAAGGGGTGGGTTCTTGGGGACGGGGAATCGAGGCGTCTGTGTTAGAATGGGCAGGCATAGGTCCAAGTCGTGATCCGTTCCAGAGTTCGAAGCCAGGGGAGTCAGTCCGACGAAAAGCCATGGGACACGACCACACAGGGGCAGGGGAGACAAACACGGCCGGGGCAGGCTGAGAGGGAAGGTCAGGGTCGGGATCTGGGCTGGGAAGGAAAGGGAGAGAGTTAGGGCACTTACACCAGGTATACAGGGTACGGGCAAGCGGGACGACGACGGACAGAGAATCGCTTGGTATAGGCTGTCAACATTAGCGCAATACTTCGCAGTGTGCTGTTCTGGAAGTCGCGTTTATATCTGCCGGCTGTTCAGCGAACGTCCTGCAGCACCTGCTAGGTCCAGCCCCTGAAGGCGTGACAGAACCCCCCCACGACGGCTGCCTCCTGGAGGCCGACGACGCCTAGGAGGGCACCCCCGAGGACGAGGCGCTGGTCGATCAGGGTGCGCCTGGTGAAAGGCGGCACAGACCGTCGGGTCAGGTATGGCTGACGCGGGCACCCAGGCCCGCTCGTCGGCATCGGCCCCCTCCCATTCTAGCAGATATTGGAGCATGCCCCGATGCCGCCGGGAGTCCAGTAGGGTGTGCACGCGGGATGTGGGCTCGTTGTCAGGGAGAGGCAGCGGGTCTGGGGTCTCTGGGTCGGACCCCGGGGATACCGCCCCGGGCCGTGCCGGCTTGAGGAGTGAGACGTGGAACGTAGGACATATGTGGTAGACCGTCACCGCGTTGAGGGCCCTGTAGTCAACAACCGGTCGGAGGCCCCCATCCTTCTTCTTCACAAAGAAGAAGCCAGAGGCTACGGGAGAAGTGGACTGCTGGATAATCCCCTGGCGTAACCCCTCCATGATGTAGGTTTCTAGGGACTCCTCCTGTTGGGAGAGGGGGTACAACCTACCCCTGGGAAAGGTAGCCCCGTCCAACAAGTCGATGGCACAATCGCAGGATCGGTGGGGGGGAAGGCGGAAAGCGTTCTCCTTGCTGAACACATCTTGGTAGTCTAGGTAGTCGTTGGGAAGGCGTGTGAGGTCCTCAGGCTCCGGACTTTCCACTAAGGTAGCCTTACACGGGAGGGAGATGCACTCACGCAAACACCGGTCAGACCAAGCACAAACGTCCCCCGTTCTCCAATTCAGGCGCGGGTTGTGGCAACGTAACCACGGCAATCCGAAGATGAGCGTATCATTCGCCCGGGGCAGCACAAGCCATTCCAGCTTCTCAAAATGCAAAGCCCCCACCTGTAGAACACAGGGCTGAGTACGGAATTTTATCGTCCCGTCTGGAATATGGCGCCCCGTTACCCCATGTATCTGTATTGGACAGGCCAGCCGTTGCAAGGGAAGACCCAGACGGCGCACTAATCCGGCCTCAATAAAATTGCCTGCTGCGCCGCTGTCCAACAGTGCCTCCACGACGCGCCACTTGTCACCCTCCCCCACAATAACCATGATGGTAAGTTGCATACGTGTCGCCGGCAGAGCAGGAGTGACACTTACCGGCAGAGCAGGAGTGACACTTACCGGCAGAGCAGGAGTGACACTTACCGGCAGGGCCGCCGCCTCCTGTGGCAGCCAAACAGGGCATCGGGCGATGATGTGTCCGGCCTCTCCGCAGTACAGGCAGAGGCCCGCATGCAAATCACCACCGGCGTTCCTCAGCGGTGAGGGGTGTGCGTCCCAGTTACATGGGTTTGGCTTGCTCGGTCCCCGTGCTAGTACTGGCTCGGGGTGCCTCCATAGGTAGGCAACGTTGACGCCGATCTCTCACTGTATTATCCAGTCGGACTGCCAGGCGGACGTATTCCTCAAAAGACGCGGTGTCTTCCTTTGTGGTCAGCTCGTCGCACAGCTCCGGATTCAGCACCTGGCGGAAGATCGTCCACAGGCAGTCATCAGGCCACCGGAGGCTCGCCGCGATGGTATGGAATTCGAGCGAGAATTCCGCTTCTGATCGAGCCCCCTGATGGCACTCCAGGAGGCGATCGCCAGGCCGTCTGCCGAACGCCGGATAATCGAAGATCTCCATCATGGCGCGGTGGAAGGTCCTGGCGGAGTGCAGCAGGGGGCTGTCCTCCGCACACAAGGCAGTCTCCCATTCCGGGGTCCGCCCGGTCAGCAGGGACAAGGTGAATCTCACCTCTGCTCCGGGATGAGAGAACATCTCCGGGTGTTCTTCCACGAAGATCCCCACCTGCATCAAAAACCCCCTGCACTGATCCGGATTGCCATCATAGCGCTCCGGGTAGGCTATGGGGGGAAGTCGCGTTTATATCTGCCGGCTGTTCAGCGAACGTCCTGCAGCACCTGCTAGGTCCAGCCCCTGAGGGTCGTGACACTGGGTGGGTTTGGGGTAGCTTGAGACTCTGAGACATGCTCCAGAGGGGTTTCGTGTTTGTTAATAGTTGTGCTTCAGTTCTATTGAAGCAGCTTTATGTCTTGTGCTATATTAATAACAACCCTCTGCCCCGCTATGTGTCAAATGTTCATCCTATGATATGTCACAATGGAAATACAAAGGGATGAGTCTTGCTCTAATGGGAACTTGCTGGTATTTTCCCATGATTCTTCCTAGAGCAGAGGAGGAGCCCACACATTTGTCTGCCTGACCTTCCTGTTGGCGCCCTGTGCGGTAACTCTGATGTAATCCCCATGTGACCCACAGATCATGTGTTAATTGTCACATTTAAGTCCCACCCCCAAGGGAAATTACGAGGGCTCTGCACCAAAGATCACGTCCCACCGAAAGTTTGACCCATCGTTCAAAATTGGAAGATGCGTAATGTCTCAAGTCTTCTGCAGATCACACCAATGTGAATCGTTTGAGGCTAATTTGTCTAATGACTATTTTCAATTATGGCCCATTGAACATCTGATGTCACTCCCATTCTTGAACCATTTTTACAGGAAAATCAGCCTGTCAGTTGAAACCAATGTCAGTGGCAGTGTGGTGAAGACGCAGGACAGGACTTCACAGGAATACAATACAAATTTGCACCCCCGTAATAGCATCATATGACCAATGGAGCTTTTAGCGATACCGCAGTGCTGTACATTTCCTTGTAGCTATCAGCTAAAGCACGGTGGGTCTGGAATCTGCAGGTTCAGACCTGAATTTGCACAGCATTCGTTCAGCATTTCAAAAACAAGCTGTGACTCTGATTTGTGTGAGAGTGCGTGCCCTGAAATGGACTGACATCCTGTCTAGGGTGTTGTATGCTGTCTGTGATAAGATCCAAGCTCACTGTGACCCAGTACTAGATAAGCAGTTCTGGAAGATAAATGATGTATGGAATCACTATATGAAACTGACATCTTGTTGTGAGTGTGGGGAAAATGCCCCAAAGACAATGATCTACCTGATATTCCAGACTTGTAGAAATAGTGTGTCTGTTCCATGGTTTACTTCACAGATGCCTGTTTAAATTAGTGATTCAGAAACCTTACAAATGTAGGAGTTTTCAAACACACTTCAGGAATCAGGCCTGGTGGCATAAAAATGCATCAGTGTTAAAATTAGTCATAGTTTGCAGGAGAGGTGGATTAGGCAATGAAACATAGAAAAACAAAGCAATTATGTAAAGAGGCGGGGATGGGATCTGCTCACTCTGCAGGCCACCGGGACGGCCAAATTTCCCAGAGGTCCACGCTTACTGGCGGAGGACAAACACAAACGCATGAAAGCGGGGGAAATATGGAGCAGGTGGGAGGCAAATTATGCAAACTTGTGCAGTCGCCTGATTAACATCCCAGGACAGATACCCCTTCCCTTCCCCCCCACCAGAATAGCTACAGCTGAAACCTGAAGGCCTAGGGATTCGCTGTTCGTCTTCAGCCTGCGGTGTTTGTGGATTCCCATAACGTGGTACAGCGACCTTACTAGCTCTAACTATAAGTGATTGGGAGGCTGGACACCTGGCCACAGGAAGTGAATAAAATTCTCACAGGAAATGAAAGAATCTCCAGCTCTCAAAAGTAAAATGTCCTGTCACCTTGAGTCCTTCCCAAGCGAACCCTTCTGGTCCTTGACGCAACATGTAGCTTCGAACGAATAGTGCAGAAGGAGCCCAGCTGTCCTTTTTACACCAGGTCACCTCTCCTGCCCAGTTGTCCCATTTAACACCAAAGCGTTAACGTGGACCTGTTTGCCTTGACCAGTAAGTCACTTTGGATAGAAGCACTCGCCAAACGAGTCGATGCTAAGTGTGGATGTGGGGGGACTGCAGCCCTACAGCTGACGCAGCGCTTCCTAACGACTCTGGCGCTGCTCCCTGAAAGGGCCGCATTACGCTTCACGTCTGCTGATAGATCTGTCCTTTAGCTTTAATCGAATTCGGGCCTGACAGCCAGCGATCGCTGTATGCCGAAACCTCCATGCCCCGAGTACATTTAAACAAGTCACCTCACCAATCCGCCGTAACGGGAAGAAGAGCGAGCTAGCTTCCTCCCGCTCTGCTTTGGCACATAGCGCCACGTGCGTGTGTCGGTCATGTCTGTCAACGGAGACAGGGCACGTCAGACTATCCTCTTCCGCGGTTTGCCGAGTGGGAGGACCCGTCCTGCCAGCTTTGCTGCCAGTGTGGCCCCTCTTCCTGTGACTGATATGACACAACTTCATAGGCCCCTCTGACAAAGACACTTCCGTTTTATCCTGCAAATTGAATCAGGCTGCCGTTCTGTGCTTGTCAAATGATTTAATCAATAAAGACCGTCTTCAGGGATGGGCGAGTTAGGATGGTGGGTGGATTCTTCACTCTATTCTGCCCCCGGCAACACATCCAGGGATACTGGGCCTCTCTTCCCCGTCGTTTGTGTCGACCCAATTGCACAGTGGGACACCCGCCTCCCCGCTCACCTGCGGCTCGTTAAATGTGCACCAGGCGTGCGATAGCTGGGGGGCAATTAGTGCGGTGCAACCGCAGGTTCCGCGCGGGACTCAGCCGCTGTTATTCACACTCCTCACAACCTCCACGACAAGGGATCCCAGCATGATGACACTTCCCTTCCCTGCAGGGGGCGATGCTGACTCAGGTAGTTCATTGGTCAGTCACCAGCAGGCCACAGTGTGCTCCCAGCACTGAAAACATTGATTGTTGCCATATAACTAGACAACCTGAAGGGGGATTGAATCTGGATTTCAGTGCTCAGAATCCAAGCCTTGTCTGGGATAAAAGATAAAAGAGGCAAAGAATTTTCCAGAATCTCAAAACTCAAAGCCTTGCTAATCAGAGTTGTAGGAATAAGCAGTCAGTCAACCTGGAGTACTCAAATCAGCTAAAAAAAAAGTGTGTCCAAAAATCAGTTAACATGTCAAGGTAACCTAAGGTTACCAAAACCTTTCTGAGCCCTCGCGTGTAGCTGATCACAGGAGACGTGACTAAATAGTTAACAGGCCAAAGTCACATATATTAAATCACTGAAAGATAGGTGACAGATGGCTAGTTAGACGGTTTTTGTAGATGTTTAATTCATACCGTAGTAGTCCCTCTTGTCATTATAATTTATAATCACTCACAGGGCTATAAATTATTTTTGTATAACGAACGAGCAAAAATCCATACGTCCTTTGTCAATAGCTGTCTTTCAGTTAAGATTTACAGTCTGTCTTGGACAGAATGGGGTGTAAGGCAGTAGGGGCAGGAAAGGCTCCCTGAACAGGGCATTGATGCAGCGAGCTCAGTGTTACGGTGTAACCTGAGCAGTGTAGCTTTGGACTGTGGAAGGACACTGGCAAAGTGACACGTAACACGCAAGCATGAGGAGAACATGCGTCACATTCCCACACATGCAGAGAGCTTGGGCCAAATTTGAACCTACAGCCCCAAAGGTGTGATCTGACCTGAAGCACATTCTGCATTCCTGTGAGTCCACTGTTGGGATTTACAGTTATTTATAATTATTTAATGCTGTTTGTACATAACGGTACACCTAAAGCCTATTCTCTCTATTTCAGTATGACATCTCTGCCCTTTGCATCGCAGTGGTAAATGATTTAAAACGCGTATGTGTTAAAGATTGTCCAGGGAGCCATCAGCATGCCTAAAGAGGACATGGGGGGGGACCGCACTGCCACTGTAACCGGAGCTGCGTTAAATGCGAACAGCTGCACAGGGGGGAGAGCATACGCGTTGCTTCTGTTAATATTCAACTAACCGCCTTGTTTGGGTGGCGGGGGGGGAGCACCGAGGCAGTTCCTGCGACTTGGCAGCTGTGAACTAACGCTTTTGTGGCTCATCTGGAAACTAAACGATCGTCCAGTGTGAAATTGTGGCCTGTTATTGTCGCTGGTTTGCAGAGACACACTGCACCCCACCCCCCCTTAATATTTTCTCCTCCCAGTACAATCTGCTCCCAATGAGGTATAAAAGCCCCAGTGTCTTCAAGTATATTTTTCATTAGCAGGAGGTAAACGTATGTGTTTGCTTTTTTTTGCCATTTCTCTTTGGGGGGGGGGGGAAGTTGGTCAGTGCATCCTGAGTGGGGGTCCCCTAATTTAATTTTAAGGCGGGGGGTGGGGA
>JAODUD010000045.1:11694904-11718365 GCA_026784285.1 Stomatorhinus walkeri
AAAGGGCAACACACTTTAATGAAAATCCCCCGAGCAGCTGCCCCATGCTAAGGTAACGGGGGTTAAATAAATAAATGCGTCACGAGTGAGCAGGGTACAGCGGACAGGGTCGTCACTCGCCAAATCCTTAACAGCTCCAGTGGTAACTTGACACTGCAGCATGGAGGATCTTTGATGGTAGGAGAGAGAGGGCGTGGACCACTCTGAAAAGTCACTGGCCCCACAGCCCAGGGACCGCGGGGGGGGCAGTCTCGGCAGATTCCATCCACTACAGGGATGGCCGTTTTCCCCACTCCAGGTCTCCGGCACAGCATCGTGACTGTGCATCCGAGAGCACGATGGGGGCTGCGGCAGGCTGTGGAGACTCAGCAGGCGAGCACGTGCTCTGCATCACACTGAAGGGAGGGTTGCGTGGGACCCCTGCATGGGACAGTATGGCGGAGGTGAGGAAGCTTGCAAGCGGGCAGGAGGCCGGTCCGCTGAGCTTCCTGGTTTCACAGTGTAGAAACTCCATGTTCCTTCATCGTATGAGTCTTACCACCTGCTCTCTGAAGCTGTATTTGATGAGAAAGGAATTATGGGAAATCTCAGGAACGACAGGAGTAACCGGGCTGGCTGTGAGCGATGAGGGAACGCAAGTGTCCATGTGGCTGTCTGCAGAGCAGGGAGCCTCCATTCTATCAGGGCGTCGGGATGCAGGACGCAGCAGAGCTGCTATGTCATGTGATCAGCTCAGGGGTTGTTGGGATGGATCTTGGTGTGTGTGATGGACTGTGCTGTTTGCCTGTGTACCTGAGAATCCCTCTAAACCTTCACCTGTGAGATCTTACCGACCAATCAGAATGCTCCTAGCAGCGTAACAATCTCCCCAGGCCGCCTCCTCCACATGACCATCATTACCTTGACGTTTTGTCCTTCGTCAGCCCTCCACACTCCAATCTGCTATCCCAATTTGCACCCCAATCAGGGCAGATAATTCAAGGATAATACAGAAGACTTTGCTCTCACCCCCATAATCTGCACCGACCTTTTTCAGAGCTTCATGTGAACATCAGCCTGGAGTTTCAAGAAGAGGTCGGACCTCGGTTGGTTAACCTGCTATATGCTAACAAGAGCCAATCGATGGGGACCTTGACAGAGCTGAGTGTCACATCAGCAGCTCTATCAGCACATTCAGTCTAACGCATCAACAAGAACCTGCTAAAGTGTCCTGTGAAGATAAGCTTGCGAGATGTGCATAGCAGTCATTTTCTGTGCACATACAGAATGGGGGAGTAATACGGGGCGTCCCTAGTGGCGGGAACAAGTAGTGGCAAAAGAGAAATGAAGATCTAAAGAAACACAAGGTCCCGTCAGGGAAGCCACACCATTGGCAGCTTCTGCACGAGCTCCCAGTTGCCAAAGAGGGAATCATTGCTCTGTAGAAGGGCGAGATGAGCTGAGTATTCCCAGCTGCTGGGGACTCTGCCTTTATTCGGCATGTCTATGGTGCACCGCATGTTCAAAGTGCCGTTATCTCTCCGCATTTTACCAGGGAATGTTTTCATCTTCTGCCCCCCTATCATACGAGATACCGTGCGAGCTGCAGAGGCACATGAGTGAGCAGAGAGTGAGGGTCACCCCACTTCCCCAATAAATAAAACATCCCCGTAAAGTGGAAGATTAGAGGACGGCCTGCAGGCTTGTGTCCGGTCCAAGTGTCACACCGCTCCTGAGCCCACCGGATCTGTAGCCAGGGCCGACCCAACAAGTCAAAGGGGGGTCGACTGATGACATCACAGGGCACAGTGGTAAGAGCCAAGCACTCGATGTTTCATAACCCCTTTGTGATGCTTTCGAGCACCTCAGTGTCATGCCACGAGGATGGGGGATGGGGGGGGGGGGAGGACAGAGTGAGAACAGAGACATGTGGCTGACCTAATGTCCTTATTCAATATTGCAAATGACTGATACCGGTCAAAACCCATTGGGAGACACGGGTGGCCGCCTAGAGCACCATCTTCAGGTGAGTCGCTGACATAGCAAGCGAACACCAGAGCAATGCTCTAGGGCTCCAGGTGGGCTTTGGCCGGCACTGAGGACGACTGCTGCTGCCCCGAGGAAGGTCAAAAAGATGCACTGGATAAACAACAGCCTCCAGATCTCACACAAAGCGGCCAAACCGTAGCACCTATGCTAACATGGCATCATCGGCCAGACCGCTGGCTTTCGGGTGTCCTCAGTGGTCGAGGCTGGATCTTCAGGGAGATCCGACAGAGCCGTCCAAGTGTGATTTACTCTCCTTAGTGTGAGTCACACACCAGTGCTACGTACTACTTCCAGGCACCCGTGCAGCACCAAGTTACTCCAGAGAGTGTTTCCCTCCGGAGCAGGCGCATTACCCAGCGTGGCTGGCACCAAGGCCGGTCGTCACTCAGGAGAGCGGGCAGCCATGTTGAGGAGTGGTGCTCGGCCTGCTGCGCTTGTTTATTTCTAAAAAAAATCTGAATAAATCTGTTCATTTATGGAAAACAGAATCATCTCACAAGCTTTGCAGTCTCCCGGCGAATGTCCCCGAATTTTCGTTCCTCATTGATGCCTCCTGCACAAACCCTGCCCCCGTGCTGACGAGGAGAAGTGCTATAGATAATTAACGAATACGTTTACCGTATTTATCTTCGCGCCCCCACACCGCGACCTGGAGCACTGCATAGTCCTCTGGAGCCTCATATAGACACAGTGTGATGCATGCGAAGCATCTCTGGCCACCCTGCGGAGGGACTACAAATTAGGAAAAACCAGGCTGTGGGTCCTCACCCACCGCACCCATCCATAAGCCATTCCGCAGGAGACAAATCACTTTATTCTTCTTAAAGAGCCGGCGTCACTGAAGAGCACCGGATCTGCTGAATTCCGGATCTCACTCTACTGTTGATCATTGTGAATCTAATCAGTCAATACCCACAGGTACGACCCTAGTGCCAAAACATGGGCGTCATTTTTATCCATCTGGCTTCTGTAACTGCTGGTCGAGGGTCCCACTAAGTCTCGAGCATATTCCTGGAAGCTTGACAGAGAGCTGCTAGTCAATCGCCGAGCTAACATGCACACAACCACATACTCTGAGTCATTTAGAGACACCTATTCATCTAACTGTATGCCCTTGGATTACTGGAGTAAAGGGATTCAAACCCCTGGAGGTAGGGGATGGCAGAGCTCCCCACTGACCCTATTTTTTCATGTACCCTCCAGCACTCCACTTGAGTTGCCGTGCTTCACTCACCAACTGCTAAAAACGCAAGAATACTTTTACTTCCCGCGGGCTGGACCACATGGATACAGTGCCGCTCACTGACACTGCGCCAAAGTGCCGCAGTATAGATGCACTGCTTGCTTTTTAATCCAGTATTATCTGACATTTGTCGTCAGGAGGAATCACGCAAGAATTTTACTGTTCCACATGGCCAAGTAAGAAATCGCTTCCCGTGTTTCTCGTCATTTTGTGGAGGAGCATGCTGAAATTAGAAGAGCGAGATGGATCGCTGTGGTAATGAGGCACTAATGATCACCCTTTGTCTTTGAAACACATGTAAAGAGTTTTAACCAGAGCAGGATGTGGTGTATTAGACTCGAGCAAGCAGCATCCCTGCTTCTGGGCTCAGAGGGCCTCTGGTGGGCTCACCATGTTGGATGCGAGTCATATCTCTCCATATGAGGTGATTTTTGGGAGAAGGTCATATTTAAGATGGAGGAAGATGTTGTTTTGAAGGTATAGTACAAAGGAACATAAGACCGTATAGAGCGATTCCAGAGAGCATCTGGAGGGAGTGAGCCCTCGTAAATTATGTAGCTGCTTCTAAAGTTCAGCTATAGGTTTAAGAAAATATTTCACTGGGGGGTAGAATAGCACTGGAAAATAACTGAAAACTATGACTGAAAAACAGTGCTGGATAGAATTTCTGTTCGGTAGTGCTTCTGCTTGTAATATTACAGCCATTTTGTATCTGAAACTAATTGAAGATTATTGACTTTGGACATTGCTTGTCCTAAGCCTTGCTGTGCAGAGCAGATTTTTAAAACGTCACCCTTAAAAAAACACAACTGAAAGTCAAATCAGCATCAATAAAGTTAACAGCATGTGCTGCCATTTTGCTGTGGTAAAAGTCACACTCGCTTTTGATGTACCGAGTGATAGTTTAAGCAGCCTAGCTTTTTATGTATTAAAAAAAACTTCTAAAAGCATTTAGGAAGGCAGAGACTTTGTGATGAGTGCTTAGAATTATAACAGCACTCTGGCATCCGCGCAGCCACACAGTTATGCATGTGAGCCCCCTACTGGCTAGTTGGGTGAACAGTCTCATTGTCCATCTGCTAGAAATTCTGTCTGGAATCCCAGAAGACCAGAAAAAAAGGTACATTTTGGAGGATAAAAAATGCCAACTGTCCATCCCACACTTGCAATTTATTTCATTATTTCACTTTTTTAAGACGTACCACACAAGGACAGAATATGTAATTGTCCATTTTTAAAAGACACTCGGTTTCAGGCTACTTGGAGAATCAGTAATTCATCCCTAAGTCCATGGCAAAAATTTCCATTTTCGTGAGCACAGAGCAGCTTAAACAAAACGGTGTCCATTAGAGATTGTGGGGTTTGAGACAGGCCACATTCTCATTTGGGGAGTGGCATCAGAATCAACCCAGTGAGTAAAATGCACGTGTGGGGGGCTTTTTGGTGGAGGTATGTTCTGCTATTGTAGCATTAAGTTCAAGCCAAGAACCGTTACCCTTAACCAATCATCAGCTCCACCACAGAGCATGTTGGGACCAAAAAGATATAGACAAATCTCAACCAGAGAATATGACCTGATCTGCACGTGGAAGGGTGATTGCATTCCATAACCATAGTGGTCACTAGCAGTATTTGGTAATACCGTTCGGCCTGGTAAAAGCTCCTTCCAATTGCCAGGCATTCGTGAATGACATTCTGTGTGATTTGTGCCTCCCAACAAATAATTCATTCTCAGAGAAATTACTTTTTCTCCTTGAGTGACTCCATGCCCCTCCTTTTCTGGATACACGGGGGGCTGACATACCCGGCAGCTGATTCAGGAGCAGTTCTGGTGGCATGGGGACACAGAGACCTTGGTCTTGGCCTTTGGCCTTCTCCTCTCGAATACAGTCTAGGGAACACAATGATCCTCACCTGCTCCCAGACTGAACCACTGGGGGGCCAAACTATCACACTGGGGTCTGGGAGCCAAGTGGATCCCACATGAATGAGACATGTTCGAGGAGGGAATGCGACCCAGAAACACTTGGAAGTGCAGATAACAAGCTTGACCGGCTATATAAATATCCATCTTTGGTTGTTGGTTTGTTTGTTCATTTCATAGTTTGACACTTATCATAACCTCTTTCACACTGTCTTTGATTATTCTGCGGCCCTTTCTGCAGCTGTATATTCATTCGCCTGTGTCACCTCACTGCATCCTTTCCGTTATCAGTATTGCACTTATCTGTGTATTTTCATCTAGCCCGCTTACCTTCAGCTCCTTCTGCTCCATCTGCTGAGTTCCTGTTTGTGTCCTCAAGCGCCGGAGCCCCCGCCTGTCACCAGCACAAGTTCCATCATCCGCAGAGGAGGACCTGTCGTTCTCAGCAGGCAGTGACCGGATTCATGGGATGTTTGTTGCTATTTTCTCAGCTATGCATTATCTTTAGTTAATAATGCACCTGGGTTTTCAGGTCAGTTTCCCTTGTCAATTCCTTTGCATAATATGTCATAGAAACCAAATGAAATTAGGCTTTTTTCCCCATTTGCACAGTAGATTTATTAATTATTTGCATATCCCTTCTTGCTCTCCTTTAAAACATACATGCACTTATACGGGTGAGAGCAACATTTGCGGTGCTGAGTGCAATGTCAGCCATTTATCTGCAAGCATGGAACATTTTTCAGGTGGGGTAAGAGTCTTGCTCAAGGGCTCAGTTGAGATTATTGACCTTTCTGCCAAGGGCAGAATTCGAACCGGCGATCTTCCAATCACAGGCACAAAGCCACATCCCACCACCCCCCCACCCCCCGTCCCAAATTAGCAAGAAACGAGCCCACGTACATATTTAGTTTGTTTTAGAGCTTGTAGGCGCAGATGGGCCGTAGAAAAGTGTGAACGGGTCAGAGGGGAGGAATCCTGACAGCAGCGGATTTGCAGAAGCCAGTGTGAAGGGTTCAGCGCAGGCTGGCGGAGAGAATAGGGAAATCATGGGCTATTGACCGGTCATGGTGAGCGCGTACAGAACCAAGAATTTTTGCTCAGAAATCTGGTGGTCGGAGCAACAAATCCATAATTCAAGGACTGCGGGTAAAGAGGAAGGCCTACATCTTTCATTAGATTTAACACCTTTAGAAATCAAAGAAAGTACAGCAGACCACTGGGTCATGGTAAACACTGGACCACGCCGGGCCACTACAGCAGCTTCCATTAGGGCAACTGCTTTTAAAAATGCCTGATTTATGTACCCCACACCTTGTTTGCATCATTTTACTGATGAGAGATACATACAGCCTCTCTGCAGGTCACTATGGGGTTGCATTCCGATAAACCTATCGCAAGGCGAAATGCATTCAGTACACCTAACCTGACACCTAACCTAATACCTAACCTAGCTTACACTTAGAACATTTACATTAGCCTACAGCTGAGTAAATTCATTAACACAAGTAAGTGTTGACTATCTCGTGTAATTCATTGAGTAAATGTATACTGACGGTGAAATACATTTACACATCGTAAAGTCAATATATCGTAACACAGACCAACGTAACGTGGGGAGCGTCTATATTAGAGACGGCCAAGACAGACTGCTTCCAGGATGTTTCTAAAAAACTTTGAGGTGAAACAACTGTTCCAGGAATGTCTGAAATTGATTTTAGATGAATGCATAGACAGATAAATACAGGTAACACTTTCCTGGAAAGGCTGTTAGGGTGGCAGACCTGACTTCACAGAATAGTGCTCTTTAGTTGCTGTCAGCCATTTTGACTGGCTGTTCATGGGCTGTGTTTTTCCCCTTTGAATATGAAAAAATTGAAATAACAGAAAACTGTGTCAGTGGGAAACAGAGCTGGCAGACAGGAAGGATCCAGGCAGCTTAGAGCACAGCTGCGGGAGGGACAAGGCCCATTGCCCTGGTCATGTCTCCTCACTGCTATAAAAGACAGCGGAGGGAATAATTTAGGGTCCACTCTGAGCACAAGTTCACAAAGGAACAGATCAAAGCAGCCGAGAGTGAAAACAGATTGTGGGCCATATTCCGTTTCCATACAGGATGTGCCAAATCCAGAGGGTATCAGTTTACATGTGTCTACTAGCATGCAGGAGTCACTCAAACCCTCTGCTCGGGGATACGCTCCACACATATGCAAGCCCCTGATGGCTCTGAGTCAACAATACCCCAGAGGCGCCTCCCAGTCACTTATTTTAAGAGGGGGGGGGGTACAATACCATTGATTGTTTCATCCCTCTAATTAAAAATAGTAATCGGACTGGGACAAACGGCTTGTCATTGTACTTCATCTTCCCTCACAAGCGCCATAATGAATACACTTATTTATCGCCACCCTTTTCTGTGGGTTTTTTTGTCAAAGGCAGCGATCACAAACGCACACGTCTTGATATTCAGCCGGAAGATTCTCCTCCTTCCTCGGAGAAGGACCCCCCCGCTTGCCGTCAATCCTTCAAATCAAAAGTGCGACAATAACGAGGCTGGCGGTACTAATTGAAACGAACCGGTCGTGAAATATTAAACGGCTCCTTCAAAGTGCTGCCAGACCTCACATCCCCGCATTGAGGGACCGGCTGTGGTGTCCTTCACTCATTAAACCCTAATTCAGCCACCGTCTATTTGTCTACGCGTGAAAACTTGCAAGAACTGCATTGTCGGCGTTTGCAGTTTCCAGAATAAATTGAACAGCTTGGCAACGGACAGAGACGGAAACCTAAATATTTTACGGGCTGTCCATCGCTGCTCCATAGGGCGAAGCTGTATCAGATGCTCCCACATTCGATTTTCACGGCCCAAACTGCTCACTCAGATCTCAGCGTCCCCTGCAAGGGACTCGATCTAATCACGTCGCCACCCAGAAAACGCAAACGTATAGAGAAGAAAAATTGTCTTCAATAAGAAGCACAGTTAGGAACTGTACCTAATACATTATAATTTTGTATGCTCCAGCAGACGTTGTCAAAGAGGGAATCAGCAATGTTGGGAGGGGATGTGTAAAATCCATTTAGGATTTCTTTAAAAAAATATATTAAAAAGAAGCATGCTTCATAATTTGTTATTACGTAATATAATGTCTGGGAATATAATTTCCTATACCGATTTCCGATTTAACTTTTTTATCTTTGATAGGGACTCCTAGACTCTGATATCCTGGATTTTTATTTAAGAACAACCCGCAAGTGCTCTCCATCTTGAAACATCAACTTGGCGCTATTCATCCGGCAGCTGGCGTATCTGTCATGCTAGCAGGGAAGCCTTTGAAGGGAAAATTACCGATCTTTGTTTCCTTAAGTCTAAGGAACGATTTTATCCTGAAGCTTCCTGCCAGCGTGATCATGCTTATGACAACAAGTGAAGCAGAAAAAAAACTAAAAACTCCCGTGGCTTGTGTCAAGAACAAACAAAAGATGTGATCTCAAAGTTTACTTCAGTGGGCAAGAGTATTTCGGTTTGTTTATGAAGTGCTGCTGCCATCCAGTGGTGAAGCTTTGTATTACCACATGATAAGAGACATTGAAGATCGCTCTCTCCAAGACGGACATTGCTGAGCCAGATAAAACAGGATTATGGTTTGGTATATCAAAATCTTGAATATTATTACAAAATTCAATAAACATATTTAAATGAATGACGCATAGACAAAACAGGAAACTCACTGTTGCTGGGTGACCCAGTGACGCAGATCTCCTTAGACACTTATTTGCCTGTGGAAAGTTAATTTATTTACAGATTAACCCATTTAAAATTACATACCATAGACCTCGGGGTCTAATTAGTGTCTCATATTGAGCTGGAACATTAAGAAAGTTTCAAAGAGAAAGTTTTATTTATTTTTTTAGATGGCAGCAGTAATAGCACAACTATTTCCTGCGTGACTGAGCTGAATTTTTTTCCGATCCTCTGGAAAGGCTGTGACCTCTAATTAAATGGGAATATCGCTGTGAAAAGTATGACAATGTTTCTTTGTGGGACTGGCTCCCTGCATACCTCATAATTGAAATAGGCCATTATACTGCTCAGCAGCAATGCTTGCCAACACTCAAACCATGCATTTTATGCATGGGGGCCCTGAACATTTGGAAGCCCCCTGTTGGCCACAAATGATCATTACACAGGGAATGGTCAGGAAGGCCCAGAAATAAAATACCCGACCCCGATATTGCTGCAGGAAGGAAGGAGCCCATTGGTTTTCCACAGCACGTGTTTATTTTTTAAATCACTTAGATCCAGCACAATCCAGGACATAGGCCGCATTTATAAAGAGCTCTGGGTCCTCTTCTGTGGGGTGACTTCTCAGGAAGGCAGGCTGCAACAAGTGAAAAGATGGACATCATCACTAGGGGATGAAGAGCATTAAAAATATAGGTGGTGTCCGTAGGCCCCCCGTGCTGGGATCAGCTCCAAGTGACCTCCGTGCGACTCTCGCCCATAGAAAAAAAAGTCAGGAAGCACAGAACACATGTTACCGAGTTCGATCGAGCTCTTTAAACCCAGAAAGCAGTTTGAGCGGTTCCACCAGTCCATGTATGCAGAGTATTTTCAGAGCCTCTCGATAATGCCATCCAGGCCACAATGCCAGATGACAGCAAGGACATGGAGTTTAAAGGCCGAGGGACATGCAGCTGGAATTATGGTGGCCCCATGGGGTCAAAAGAAGCATCGCGCGTAACGAGGGGTGATGGGGTAACATTTCATGGCAAGTATATCTACAAAACCAAAGGTCATCAATAATATCTGTTATTACAGCCCGCCAACTTCAGTTTCTATCAGCTTTCAAGACACAATTGACAAAAACTGATATTCGCGGTGTAAGCAAATCAAAAGGTAAAAATTAAGAAACCTAACTGGATATTTGCTTATTTCACATTTTGTGGACACCTGGCACTGCGATTCTGGCGGTAGCACCGTGTCCTCACACCTTCGTGATTCTACATTTGCTTCCTCCTGTTGCTCTGTAAGTATGTGTGTTTATAATTAATATATTGTAAGGACTAGATTTCCCCACAATGTGATAAAAACCTGTAACCTTTTATATTTATTGGTCCCAACAAGGGAAAACTCAATTTTACAGTATATTTTAAAAAAAAATCTCTGAGGGCAATCAAAAACCTAAAAAATGCTTAAGGTTAGGGACAAGTAGGAATTAGCATTGTCACTGCTAGGATTAGGATTATGCCCATAAAAATGAATGGAGAGTCCCCATAAAGATATGATTATATTTTTGTGTGTGAGTTTGTATGTGTGTAGACTTAGCATACTCCATGCAGCTGTGTGAGCCGGTGCCTCTAAATCACCCCACCCTGTGTGTCCCCTGCTTTAAAGCACAGGTTCCAAGCTTGTCATGACTGTGTACTAGATACGGGGCCAGAAGATGGATGGATGGATTTTACAGCTTAATTTAATTTAACAGGTCAAACTTAACTTCTTCCCCAGTGGCACTCTGCCTCCTGAAGACACATAAATCCTTCTCCTGCAGAGAAATGTGATTATAGAGCAGGAGTGGCCCAAACCTTATTATACAAAACCAGCCTTCTGTTGAAATATCTCCAGCCAGCGTAGAGCTGGCATGCTGCCTAGATCAGCGTCACGTCTGCCCCCAGTCTACTCTGCTCTACGCCTTGTGTAAATGCTAATGGTTATTTTTGTAGCTCAAGTAAAGTTACTACAATCTGTCAATCAGGCCCCGAGTGGCTCATTCACAAATCCACTCCCCTGCACTTTTTATGTGTTCAGCAAAATATTATTTCCATAAGGACTGCATTATGAGTGTACACATCAAAGAAAAATATGCACAGAGGGAAATTTACCACGATTTGTCTTTGGTGTTTTAGGACTGCAAGGAATCACAACATTCTGACTTTTAGGGACAAATAGTACAGGTTAACAGTAATGATTTATATTTAAGGTTGTCGCATTACTAATGTCTAGTAATAGTAATAGTGCCTAAAACAACAGCATCGGGAATGCGTTGCCCTATAGCCTACGTCGATTTTTCCTCATATAATGGTATACTTTTAACTTCTGTAATTACCCAAAGTCTTCAACCTATAGGCAAGCAGGTGCCCCCTAGTGGAAATGTTTAAGACTGCATTTCTTAGGAGTGGGTTTCACCTTATACATTCTTATATCAGCTCTTGTTTGGTTAGCATTTGGTTAGTATTTTCCACACTCAGTGAGCGTCATAGGACACTTCCACACTTCTGTCTCACGCTGCTTCATAGTCCCAAGTATAACCTTTCAAGAAGCCGCTAGTATACTTGCTTGTTTAAATAAAGGAAAGGTTCTCACCAACGGAAAAAACAACATACAAGAGATTCGAAGTTACACATCCTGTTTGCACAATCGTTTGCAATTTCCATATACTGACAGCTGGCCCAGTGCATATCACACATGGAAAAGGATTATTGAAAGGCGATCGCACACTAATGCATAGTTGTAGTCACAAGACTTACTGCTGGCTTGGTCATGATCGCGACGTGTGTATCATCTGTTCATTAAGACCAGCTGAGTGTTATATTTAAACCCCTCTGCAATATCTACCTCCATTTGCAACACGAGCCACCTCATGCCCCATACACTGAATTAGTGCTTCAAGGTGACACACGTGTCACATAAGACTCGGAAAAACAGCTCAAATCATGTTCACACTGCTTTGCACAACCTTCAGGGGTTCAAAGGAACGTTCCCACCTTTTTTGCGGTCAGTTCATTGACGAAATTATGAAGCGTGTCAACATCAGTGTCGTCTTATGCCAATACATCACACTTTACTCCTGCGTGGCAAAAATCACAAGTTGTGTTGTCCTTTTGTAACCCTATTACAATGTTTGTTCTTCATGCACAAGCAAGTTCACAGCTGCTTGACTGGAGCGATTTTCCAAACAAGTGTAGTGCACCACTCATACAGCGTAAATATCGTGTTTCCCATCATAATGACTAGAGCCGGGCAATCAGGTTATTAACAAAGCGTTTAGTCCTATGTTTGCTTGTTACTACGGCTTCATAATTATAGACAGCTGCCTTTCTTTAAACTCGAACGGGAACAGGACAGTGTCACACCAACATCCACAGACCAAACAGCGCACTAAAGCCAGCACCTCTCTGGCCACCATGTGGGGCAGCAGACTCTAAACCCCAGGGACAATCTTCTGCGAGTCATATAGTCAATAAGTGTGCTTCAATGTGGCACACACATAAAGGAGTGGGCTGGGAACCTATGAATGCACAGGGAAGCAGCTTTAAATTCCAACTGGGGTATTATTTCCAAGCGAAACTGTTATCTGGTTTAGGTGAACACAGTACTATTTTTAACACTTTGGGGTGTAACTCTGAAATTGCAACTCTGTCAACAGTATATCTATATCTACAAGACTCCAAGGGAGTGAAGATAGCTTTCCGTTCTAAAACTCTACCTGTATATTTCAAACTATACACAAAAATAACTTGAAAGTCATACATAAATTAGCAGACACCCTTCCTAGGAGAGCAAAATTGGTCTCTGCAAATTCTCTACAATGAATGAATGCTTTATCGACCCCTTACATTTCATGAAGTGCTGCTTGTATTCCGGAAACACTCAAGTTCATGTCTTCCCCATAAATTTTAGATGGTGGTATGAAAAGATTAGGAGTGCTGGGGAACTGTGACATACATCATAAACGATGACAGTGGAATCGTACAGAAGATTTACTTTGCATATTTTATAAAGTCAAATAACTTAGGCTCATACATCTTTAAGGAGAAAACAGGTACATTGCAATACGACGCTGTTCTCAGTCTAAATTGGCCAGAGGTCCAAAAGAATTTTTCCTAATGAACATGAACTGAATACCGCATAATCTGCTACTCCAAAAGCAAAAGTAACTGGATGAATGAACACACATCGACATGAACAAATTTATTTTTCAAGCTTAATCAGTTTAAATATTGCCTCTTTAAAAGAAGAAAAGTGAAAAACTTCATAGTGCTGCACTAATCCTCAGTGTGCATCCGCAAGCCCCCCCCCTCTCAGAGGTTTTTGTGATGCCTGTTTGTGATGCGTGGGGGGGGGGGATGGGGAGGAGTGTCGTCACTCACAAAATTCAATCCTTCCCCAGAAATGGGGAAAGCCTAAACAAATTGCCATTATACAAGATCAACGGACAGCAGAGCAAGTTTCAAGGATACCTGAAGACAAGTTAAAAGCTTGGTTTAATGCAAGAATCATCGTTATACATGAATACCTATTCAACGCTTTGCACCTTTTCTTTAACAAGATGTACCACATATATCATACCAGCACCTAAATGGTAAGTATATACATTATTTACTCACAAAAAAATTTAAGTCTAGGATTATCCATGAGGGGAGACATCCGGTAACATGTTATTTTGGAGGGCAATGCTGAAATGAATATTAGGCCATACTGGAATACTAAGTGCGTGACCATTATGGCGACTCGTACTATGTCACGAGAGAAGAATGGGCAACGGCTGGAACTAAAAGACAAAATCAAATTTTGCGGGAGACCAGTCTCACAAAGTCCAATATTCTGTCAAGTGGTGTCACACGGGGGCCTGGGAATCAGTCTCATGCTGCATGTATAACATAATATGGTAGATGGCAAAGCTGCAGGAATGGGGGGGGGTTTTGGAGACCCGACAAAGCAGGAGTAACATAAGAGTAATCGCGTTCAAACATCTGACCCATGGAACTGGACACAAGTAATTCAACCTTAAACCTGGAAATGTTCACCTTTAATGAACTTGCTAAGTACTAACAGACATTCTGAGTGACCGAAACATTAGTGACATGGTCCAAACATTACTGATCTCACTACTCTTGGAAATGGCATCAATGATGGCCCTTGTTTCCTTAAGGATGGGGGGTGTGCGGGTGGGGATAAAAATGTGCTGAGGATTAAGTGGCTTTTATTTGAAGCAGCACAGTGCATCACTGAGAAACTCCGCTCAGATCATTCGGTTGCGTTTATGGGTCGGGGAGTCTGTGATGACGTCGCCACACTGGGCTGAGGTCCGCTTCCTGGTTCCACCGTTGTCCAGGTGGAGTGCCATCTCCTCTGATATGAAAGTGTTCAAGTCCACGTCGTGGAGTCCATTTCTCCTGCGGCTGGGGTTGGAGCCGCTGCCCACGTGGGTAGGAGACCCCGGGGTACTGGACCGCACACTTATGCTCGCCATCGCCCCGCTCAAACCTAGAGACACAACAGAAGCACTGATGGACACCTGCAACAGGTGAGGACTGCCTTCTCAAACCTGACAGCCCGTCCTTGACACCAAGAGCCCTGCATATAGGCTGCAGACTAATACCACAAATAGCACCCAGCCTGCTCTTTACATACACATACATATATAGTGTCAGTCTGAAAAGCTGTAATTACAATTTACCCAGCTGTTAATATAAAACGCCTGTCAAGACCCTTAAAAGGAGGTTGAAATGCTTAAACAACCCCCCCTCCCCCAAAAGGCCACTAATCCAGCAAAAAAGCTGTTCTTCAAAGGCCACCAAACTTAGCTATACATGAATCCATGACCTCTCCAACCACAGAAAAATAAATTCCCAAAAGGAAGAACAGGATTCCAACAGAACCATCCTACAAGCAGCTGAATACATCGTGAATCAGGAACATACACTGGCATTTATTAGTTATGTATTAGCAGTTACTAACACTGGTTCTCAGGTCTGTGGGTACCTGCTGTTCATAAAGGTGTCAAAATGGTCTGAGGAACAAAATCACCGCCGCCACTATCCATGACACACATGCACGCGCACACACACAGTCTAATGGGTAACAGACACTGATGAGATGTACTTACCATGCAACGCTATGGCTTCTCGAAAAGGCTGTAAATCAGTCTCTACGGACGAGCTCGTTTCCGTGGAAGAGGCCCGGCTCGGAGGCACGACAGTCAGTTTCGGGGGGGCTCTGGAAGTCCTTGGTGGGGGGGCTTTCCCACACAGGAAACTGATCAAGTCCTCCCTGCGAATGGTCCTCCTGCGCTTTTTCACCCAGGCCAGTACGTCCTTGTTGCGGCGCTGGTAGCCGATCTGAATTCCCAAGTCGTAACTCCTCTGATGAGCTTCCACGCTTTCTGCAGGGTGGGGGTACAGCAGCAAGCAGCCCAGATTAACCGCACAGCTGGGATAACTGGTCAACCACCCCACCACGTCGGACACATTTCAACCAAAATCTTAAAACACTTAAAACGAAGTCACAGATGACTGAAGTAAGAAAATGCCTTTGAACAATCAGTCTGGTGGGGAAGACCAGGCTGAAACGTAAGGCTAAATACCTTCCGGTACTCAGCACAAGAATTCATAGCTATTCTTGAAAAAGGAAGCCAAACAAAAGCTTTCTGGAGAACTGAACTCTACTCAAATAAGTGTCACCTGACACAGTTTAAATCTCCCCTTTCTTATAAGAAACCAGCCATCTACCACTAAACAGTGATGACAAGTGAAACTACAATTACAGCAGAGCTAATTAACCCAGTGGTATCTCATTATCCCAGGAGAGCTAAGGAGCAGCTGCTTCACTCACACACCAATAAGCAATGAAAGCAATTTGCTCCTATAAGGCATAATTTGCAGCACCGCATTGTGCAGTGTTAATGACACCCAAGTATCAAGTATTCAGGCCTCACAGGGGCAGATCCCAAAATGACACCACCAGATAAGCATAACCACTTACAAGAACCTTCCCGTTTACCACGGCGACTTTCTAAAACAAGTAAGGTGAAAAATATGGCCTTTATGCATCAACAAAGGGGTTTTAGGAGCACAAAGTCAGAGCAGAACAAATTTTATGAGTACATTTTAAAAAGCAGGAAGTCGGACATGGATTCATTACCTTTATATAGATTGGTGACAGCTGTGGCAGCATTCTGAAATGGTACCCAGAGTGAAAGGCCCTGCTGTTGGCACACTCGGTCTGTGAGGTGGGGGGGGATAGAAAAAGAAAGAAAAAGAAAACCCATTAGATGTGAGAGCGCGTTCAGACCACGCCGCACGCCATTAATGTGGTTTATCTAGGGCCAGCTGTGAGCCACTATGAACAAACGTCTAAAAACGTTACAGTGCCAGCTAGGCATATAGCCGACTGACTAATGTATCGCTATACGGCGATTTTCAAACATGTTATATATATATTTTAAAAAAAAACAATATTCTGTAATGCGGTCGATTGACGTTGCGCCATTTCGTTTAGGTCTTTTCAGACTTCAAAGCCGCGCCGGACCTCTGCCCCCCCTCGCCGCCCTTATCCTTCACCCGTCCGCCGAGCCACCCTGTCTGCGCCTCAAAACAGCCGAGGCCTGCATGTAGCAACTTCATCGAAAGGAGGATCGAAAAACACCCGAAATATCCATATGACACAATATTGTGTCATAATGTATCCGTCGCGATGAATCCCCTTCGCCATTTTGTCAGGCGCCCGTAGCTAAACAGATCGAGGCTCGACTGGCGTTTCTTTAACGCCGGCTGAGGGAGGTGAATAACAACTCGTCTATTTAATTGTTCGGTTTACTAAACTTATCAGCTAAGTAACGGTTTAATAGGAGCACCGTCGGTTTAAGTGGACGGCGCTTAAGGGGGGCATCTGTCGCCCGTGGACCTCCTGCCAGGACTTCGCCATTTTGTTCCCGTTGCGCGGCCCGGTCGGCGCCCTCTGTCTGTCTCTCTCTCCCGGGCCGCCGGGCAGCCAAAAATGCTGCTAGGACTCTGAGATCCGCCTTTACCGGGCTGCCGAAGCCCTAGTCGGGCCGAACGGAACAGAGGAGGCCGCGTTGCCACCTCCACCCCCTCCCTCTTTCTACATCCCACCCAAACACACTCGGGAAACCGCAAATATTACGGTATCCATCGCCATCTTGTTAAGCTAACGGGTCGCTAACGCCAGTGCCTAGTCAATAACCGAGCTCCGCAAACCACTGTCTATTAACAGTTCTACGAAACTTCTCACCAGTCTGTCCGACTGGGAACAGAGGTAACCGACTAGGCTTCCAATTTCCGTTTTTGTCCGCTACCCAAAATGTCGGTGGCTAATTAGCGAAAGGGGGGATAGCTTATTAGCTCATAGGCTAGCGCTACCCAACTGCTGGTCGGCGGTCGGGTGTAACCGCTCTCCGTCACTGAACTACCCGAAAAGCAGGCAGCTCACAGCGTCGTTCGGACCTTTATAAAGCTGCGCGACAGCCGTTGCGGAGTTCTGGAAGAGGTGCCACAGTTTTTGTTGGCCCGGATCAGCCTCTTCTTCATTCGGTTCCTCCTGCTCGGCCTCAGCCAAACACTGCCGCTCCCATTTCGAGAACCAGTGCTCGGGACCGTGTTCTTGGATCTCCGCTTCCCCCTCCTCCTTTTTATCCTCCATCGCCGCGCTTATATTGCCTTTTGATTTAAAAGGACAAAGTTATATTTCTGTAAAAATATATAACCGGGCGAAGCGGAAGGACTTTCCTTCACGGACTCATCAATACAATACTGTTATTTCATATCTATGCGTTACACTACTTCACTCTGACAATTCCCAAACAAACTGAACCTATTACGCCACCGACTCGAACCTATAATGAAGGCATACTATCATGCTCACATTTAAAGCCCCACCTTTTGAACGGCAATATTATAGTGATTGCGTACATTCGCACATTTGACGTGCTTTTAAATTACGCTTAAATATATAACTGGATAAATGAGACGTCTATCAACTGACGTCACAAAAGAATGCCATGTTTTAAATCGGCATACAAAACGTCACGTTGCGATGAGGACAAACTTGAATGTATGCTCAGTGCGCAGACTCAAGGCTGCCACCTCTCTGTTTGGCTGACGCAGCTGAGGGGCTTTACGTTGCTGTCGATAACAAGACATGAGTAGTGAAAACATGCGTCACATGTAGCAGCATACGAAAATGGCCGAGGTGATGTAGCGTTAACAGGACGTATTGATTGATTAGCAGGCATGTAATATGTTTAAATATACTAACGCAAAAATTGTAATCTTTTACATTCAAGAGATGGAATACTGTTAATTATGTAATGAGATAAAGTAGTCTTTCTAAGTCAAACACAATTGAATATCTTCAATAAATCAGTAAGCGGCCTGCAGTTTCTGGCCTATTGCTATGTAATACAGACTAATTATAATAAATTTCCTAACCATCTGATGTGATTCTGTTATCTTTTGAATGAGAAATGTGGTTTATGCTTAAACTGCGAGTTCATTACCAGACTACAAGCTATTCATGTACAAATACTCTAAAAAGCCAGTTGAGAAGGAGGTACGACATGACCTTCAAGAACTAAAACTACCTTCAGTTACAATTTGATGAGCAGCAGAACAGCTCTTAAACACAAGTTGTATGATGTATGTTCACTTATAATGCGACAAAATAATAAAAATGTATCAAGATGTGGGGTCCAACCAGCACTCCAGACTAAACCGTTAATTTAGTGGAAATGCAACATCAAAATGAAGAAATATGCCAACTACATATGTTTCTCTTCACAATAGTCTGTGCTTCATTTACCCCTGACTTTACCACAACTTCACTTTCATAATGGCCCATATGTCACAACCAGTTTGTCTCAACAGCCTCTGTGATAAGGAGTTTGCCAAATGAGCACTGCCTCGATTACCTGGAAGTGTCTACAGTTGTCAGCATTTTACTGATTGCCAGCCAATAAGTCATTTTTCTGTAATGATGTTGTTTTTGAAAATAATTTAAATTTTTGACCAAAACACATAACTGGCCATGCCAATAGTAGTAACCTATCTATTTAAATATGCCCTTGTTCAAAGATTACAGTAAAAGACAGATGAGTTATCCAAGTCCAACAATTTCACATTGTCATATCTATACTTAATGACAATTATATGAGTGTACATAAATTTGAAATGTAGAAATGGCCATATAAAATGTTTACTTACTCACCATGCTGGTTGCAAAGACCAATATACAAATACTAAATAGACAATAGACGTTTGTGCAGTAGTGCAGTGACACAAGCACCACTGCAGACATTAGAGTTGACGTATGGTGCAGGTGCACGTGCCATTGACGTGGTCCACGTTTAACTCGTGATGCTACAGATAGGTAAGGGGAAGAAACTGTATCTGAATGCCGTAGTCAGCACTGTGATATTGTGATACCTCCAAGAATGTTCCAGCAGTATAACAGCTCATGCTTGGCAGGTTTGGGGGAATTAGCTCTCAAATGTGGGTATTTTGCTATCACAGACATTAAATCAAAATCATAACGTGTATTTTTATATTACAGTATATTAAAATGCAATCATGAAATCATTTGTAAACTTCTGAAGTGCTTTGGAAAAGTAATCATAATGAGAAATTGTTTAAAATATTAGATACTTATTCTTTGTAGTCACTGGGAATGTTTGGATGCTTTATTTAAGGTTGTGCTGAATCACCAGTATGTCTTCATAGCTTTCAGAGATACTGAGAAATGTTCAGTGTGGGATTGCAAAAAGCAATCTCTGTCTTGAACAGAAAATCTCGATCTGTTTTGTTTGATATAGTTTGCAAATACTTTCCATTTTACCACTCTGTGCATCATTGCATAAGGAAACTATAAAATGAGAATTTAAAATGTGCCTTCAGTATGTGTGCCAGGCAGTAGGATATTTTCCATTTGCTACAACCCCAGTGTATTCAGTTCTATTTACCATAAGAATTGTCATGCATTATGAAAAAGTAATTGGTGAAGAAAAAATGAAAGACAGCTTTGACTTTTGTTTAGCTTGAAAATATTTTTGTTGCAATATAAACAAAAATGAAATTCCCACAATGCATTACAATGTGCTTGATGTTGGTACCACATAGGTGCAGCTGAGGTGTGTACCTGCTTAGTTAATCATACTGATTGTAGCTGCTAGTCAGTGCTGGATTTGATGATGTCTGTGAGGTGCTTACATTCCTATAGTCCAAGTGCTGCAAAATCTGATTCCAGAGGTTTTGAAGGGTGACCTGGTAGTTCAGTACATGGCTGACCCATTGCCCTAAGCCTGCTTGAATGGTCTCCCTCCATTCACATCATATTGTCTGCCTCCTTCCCTCCATCCAAAAACATGTGAGACTGGACTTCCTTTTGATTGTGATTATGTGTGGAATAATTGTTTCTGACTTTCTGAGATTTTCAGCAGAAGATCAAAATCATTGTAAATATGGCTGGATAAGCTGCTGTAAAACAAACCGATGGAGGACTGTTTTGTTCCTTATCTGATTAATATAAGATTAACTTTATTGGTCCCAGGGGTCATTGTAATTTTTAAATGTGATAATTCTGGTTTTGCAGAGTGTTTATTGCAGGCCACAGTGACGTTTTTTTAATCAATTTAATAAGGTAATTTAGCACATCTTCGCTCTGAAAACAGGCATAATCAGAATACTAAAGAATCGGAGTAAGGAATTGTACAGAATAAGAGCCATTTAGCATCGTTTCATACATACGGCATACGTTTTTCATATTTAATTTTTATGTATCTACATGTCACGTCTTGCAAAAATTATCCGTGTTTAAGTAAAATGAGTTACTGTATATAAAGCACAAAATGCGACACAAAACAGTGCCACAAAGTTACAATTAATAATCAATGTAGTGAATAAAAAAGAATGCTTTATCAGTAGGTTTACTGCAAAAACTGCTGTGCAAGGACTTCATTTGCATCTGAAGGAGGTATTTCCGTAGGGATTTTTATTATTAATATGGCATTACTGTGCTACATTTCTGTCACATTAAGTTAAGCAATTATAACGTGAGTATGAATCATTCAACGAAGATATACTTACTTACTGATATAAATTTCTTTTAGGAGAAAATAATACTAAGCTTGCAGTATTTGACTTTTGTCTAAAAAGCACCGCAGAACATAAAAGGGGGGCTCTGGAAACTATGCACGCCATGTGATTAAGAATTGCAGGGGCAAATAATGATTATTTGGGAATTATTATATTATAATTATTATTATTAATAATAACAATGATGGTAAATTGTAAGCGCGACTGGCTGCTGGAGGGCAGCGCAGCGGCGCTCCGCTCCGGTCTCCATGCGGATGTGACATTTCAGAGCAGAGCGCGACCGCCATTTTGAGTTTTACCTCAAACGGAACATCACAAACCGAGAGAGTGGGGCGAGAAGCTTGGCTGTGACTGGGCTCAGATAGAGAAAAGGCCATCGCATATATTAGAAAACAAGAAGAATTGCGGCGACAGTAACCGTCACCATCATCGACGGCTGCACTCGAACGCGAAAAGCTGGAGCGTGTCCGTCCGTGTTGGTAAATACTGTGGTTTCATGTCAGGGGGGGGAGGAGGAGGAAAAAAAAAAGTCGAGCACCGGCCGGGCGCCTCGCGTCGCATCGCCGCCGAACTTCCAAATTAGCGCGATTCCCGATTAGCGGCGCGTTTGAATGGATAGCTTCTCTCGTCGCTCTCCCCCAGTAGCGGGACGGTCGGAGGGGCGTACGGACTGGAAAGGCTGCTGCGGAAGCTGTGTTTGAGCCGTTATAAATACCCCGAGATCGCCTCGATTTAAATATACGCAGATATACGCGCGTCGGCGTGGTGTAGCCCATTCGGCCCGGGCTTTAGCTGCCTGTCTGGCGTTAGCTAGCCGTTAGCGCGCTGTTTGTGCTCACCGGCTGCGGGTAGCGGTGCATCTCTGCCCGGCTGTTTCACTCACCTCGCCTGCCGCCCCATATTTTTGGGGTAAAGGCGCACGTACTTGTTTTATTCCCGCGTTGGAGCCCCGGTTCATCTAGCGCCGCGTAGCCTCCCCCCACGTTAAGGCGCCGAGATTGGGCGAATAGCGAGCAAATACGTCCGCGTTTCGCTGCCTGCTCCCCCGCCGACCTCCCACCCCCAGTCCCCGGTGCTGACGGCAGATAAGGCCCAGGTCGTCTCGGAGCAGGCCCGGCTGCCCGGACTCGACCCGTTGTCCGCACCTCCGCGCTCGCAGGCCCCCCACCAGCCGTCCCGAACCCAGCCGACCCCAGAAGCGACGTCGGAGAAGGCCGAGGGGATAGAAGAGGGAACCGAGCGCCGCGCCGCAACACCCGTCGAAATGAACCACCACCATCACCATCACACCCAGCAGCAGCAGCAGAAGACCGGCGAGCAGCAGCTCAGCGAGCCCGAGGATATGGAAATGGAAGGTGAGCGGAGGCCGAGGCGGGCATTGTTCCCAGCTCCGTGTGCTGGGCCGGACTGGGGGGTGACAAACCTCACGTTATCATATATTTGGGGGTGCGTCGCGGCCGTCTAGCGGCGTTGGCTTTCGCAACGCGGGCCGTCCTGCCCCGGGGGCCCAGATATTTTATATACTGAGGGGGGGACGTGCATTATGTGTAGTTATTTTATAAAATGGCAAAATCCTAAAGTAACACTGACTTCTGCAATCAATGTTAACTACCGATATGCCCCCAATATACTAACGTTAACAGTGCGCCCCGTTGTCAGCTCTATCAATCGCCAATTCGCTTAAAACCAACTAATAGTACTTACTAGTTACTAGTATAACCGCGACTAGGTGGGAGTTAATAGAGCGTTGGGCCGGTAATGTTATCCTTATTGACTAGGTGGGTTGGTGGGTGTATAATTAGGTTAGTTTTTTATTCCTGGTATTGCTGGTGTGTTAAGCGGCTCGTTTTACCGATCCGGGGAGCATAGCGGGTAATCTGCACTAACCCTCCCCCGACACCGGGCTGCTAGAGTGTGTAACCGATGCGGTAAAACCATTAAATGATGGTGGAGGGCGGCTGGGTGTCCGGCCGCATGTTCAGCCGTAAACATCGATGGTTCGCTGCGAGCCAGCCGGTCACGGCGCGGCGAGCTAAAAAACTGGGGTGGACTAGCGGAGTATCCCAGCAGATGGGCTGTATTTCTTACGGGGGGATGTCGGCACGTCGGGGAAATGCTGTTGTTTAGCCGGTTAAATGGGTAACTATCGCGGTGAAGATGTGCTGCTTAAGCGGCTAGCTAGCGATTTATTAGCCTTCGGAAGGTGACGGCAGTTTGCAAAAGAGAGAGCCGCCCATTTCCCGCCCCTGTCGACGTTCAGATTTTAATTATTAATGTTTTTAGCGGTAATGATAAATTTAGAGCGATTTTTCTCCGAGCTGCTAGTCGAATTGAATGACACACAGATTAGCTACTTAGCACGTTAGCCAACTGGGGGGGTG
>JAODUD010000045.1:11718383-11734341 GCA_026784285.1 Stomatorhinus walkeri
GGGGGGGTGGTGGTGAATGGCCATTTCCATCCAAGATGGTGGTGGGATATATTTTGCAACAACCCTTTTTTTAATGAAAGACCTTTGCGCATGTTTTACTTGATCGGGATACTGGCAGGGGGGTTAAGACTTAATGCTTGAGCTCGATCACCGCCGGGACGGGGCCGTCAGCTAGTGAAAGTTAGCAATGCGTTTGATCCGCGATTACTGGGACATCGCGGGCAGTGCGGTGCCGTGCATTTCCCCCTAACGTTGCGGGGACGGGAAAGTGGTAGGGATGCACTGCTGCTTTGTTCCGACACGGGATCAGAGCACGGAACCGGCGCTGCCAGTCCGATTTCGGCCGGGGTGCTAGTAGGCCTGCATGTGGGACTTGCGCCGCGCGGTGATTTGCTGCTTCATTGTATGAAGACACCACGCGTGGGGCTCGCCATTTTTAATCATCCACATTTTCTTTCATCCCCCCGTCCCGTCTGCTGTCGTCACCTATTTCTGCGGTCGCTTAGTGGACTGCCGGCCCGGAGGCGATATTTTTTCCTCTGCTTTTGCATCTGGGTCCTTTGGCGATCGGGGTAAAAATCCGAACCGCAAGTGCTCTCATTGCAAAGTCATTGACTGCTGGCGAGCCGGAGGCGTCGCTGGTTTATTTATCGGGGGCCGGTCGTCGGTTTTCGGGCCTGGTGTCAGGATCTCACCGACAGGCCGCGCTGATCACCGCGATTTTAAATGCGCATCTAAGGCACCATTTAAGTTACCGTCCACTACTACCGTTTTTCCTACACGTAATCCGTGAACGAACGCACGTCAGGAAACAGGGCCGAGGCGGCATCCTTATTCTCCGTATTTCTAGAATTACACGCGTTAGGGAAAACCCGGAAACATCAGGAGGAATTTACTGTGTTACAATGTATGTGGGACAGAATTCCATATTCCTGGGTTTTATCTGACATTGTATGGCTTGTTTACCGCTTTGGTAATTTTAAATGTGATCTCATCAAGGGAAGCTGGGGGTTCTGTTACCCAGGCTTCCTATTTGTAGTTTGAATTAAACAGTCAACAAAAATTTATGCTAAGACTACTTGTGTGACAGTCCTGGCAACCTCACAGGCCTGTCTGGTGGCTGACAGAATCAGCCTGTCCCGGCCGGGATGCGTCAGCATTGAGGCTTAACACTAGGGACCGGATGCTCTTATTCCAGATAAAACCCCACTCCTGCATGCTGGTGGTTCACGGTGTGTCCCATAATACATGATGCGGTTGAAAGTCACGTGATGCTTTCAAACTCGCGCTAACAAACATTTTTATCTTATCTGAGGTTAAGTGGAGGTGGGGGGGCAGTGTCACTCATCTTTCTGAAAGTGATAGAAATTCCTGCAAGGATTTAAGAGCAGCTATCTGCAGTGAAACTTTAAACATAGAAGCCTGACACAAAAGCCTTGCATCGGTACGAATGCATCTATGTATGTGAATATATATATGAAATGTATACAGCTAAGGGTTTGTGCAGGGAATGAGCAATGTGGTTACTGATGACATAATCACCACGCTTGCTCTGA
Source organism: Stomatorhinus walkeri (assembly GCA_026784285.1). Classification (NCBI taxonomy): domain Eukaryota; kingdom Metazoa; phylum Chordata; class Actinopteri; order Osteoglossiformes; family Mormyridae; genus Stomatorhinus; species Stomatorhinus walkeri. The sequence continues at coordinate 11,719,940 of JAODUD010000045.1, forward strand.
ATCCTAACAGGCTCGATGATGTCCCATAATCCTTTGGCCAGATAGGAAAAAGCAGTCTATGTCAGAGCTGTGAATTTGGTTCTCATGTTGTCCTAATGTCTGCAGGATGCAGGCCTCGCTTTGAGATTCACTGTATGTAGTTCTTCGATTTTTATTGATTTTTTTTTTCATTGCATCAGGAGGAGTGACAGTAGTGTGCGGATCGGATGAGAGACCAGCTTACCCACCTTTCTTTCCATTTTCCAGCTGGAGACACCGATGATCCCCCAAGAATCCCTCCGAACCCAGTCATCAACGGAAATGTAGCCATGGCTGACGGCCACAACAACACAGAGGAGGATATGGAGGATGGTGAGGGTTGGCGGGTCTCCGGGGGTGGTCAGGGAAGCTACAGGAGCGTGTTGGTGCTACCGTGGCGCGTCAGGACGTGGTGACAGCTCCTCCTTCGAATGCCACCCGTGTTACGTTTCGTTAAAACCTCTATAATGCATGGCACAGTATGAAAAAAATCCATTAAATTTAGTTAACTGCGCATTTAAAGTACTTTTTCAAATCCCATTTGTCTTATCTGTACGTTAAAGAAAACGTAGGTGCTTCCGAACTTGAAATCAAGCTTTGATGTATTAAGCGTCTGCCGGCTGTTCTGTCCCTTGGCCACCGCAGACACCAGCTGGAGGTCCGAGGCCACCTTCCGCTTCGTGGTTGAGCGCTTCAGCCGGCTCAGCGAGTCTGTGCTCAGCCCGTCCTGCTTCGTGAGGAACCTACCATGGAAGATCATGGTGATGCCGCGCTTTTATCCCGACCGACCCCACCAGAAGAGCGTCGGCTTCTTCCTGCAGTGCAACGCCGAGTCAGACTCCACGTAAGAGCCGTTCTGTGTGGCATCTATGCCGAGGTGCGTGTGGGGTAATGGGGCACGTATCCGGGGTAATGGTGACAGAGCAGAACCGGTCTGACTGCAATTTAGGTGCACCCTGAAATGCTTCTGTTTGAATTACTCTGCATCCTGGATTCTTTTTAGAACTAATGAAGATAAATCATCCCAAGGAAGCATTAACTGGTGGTAACTTTGTGAAGTGGTCTTGTTGGACACATGACAGCCTGTTTTATGGAACATCAGCTGTGTTGAGTCCGGTAGTGGTGCATGATATATAAGCTGAAAATTAAGACATTGACGTTGGCCAGGGTTGTCAGTCTTGGCCGATATAGTCAGCTGATATTTAAACTAATTCGTATTCAAAGTTAGCAGCACCAGAGGTAAAAACATAACTACTAAAATAATGAAGATAAATGGACAATCGTTCGTGCAGTTTCCTAGTGGAGGGAGAGGGGATTTTTACGGCTCATTCGCCAAGTAGACTCTCACTACAAATCGGCACTGCCTCACTGAGGTCTCACTGCCCACGTTATGTGACGTTATATGGCTGCTACACACATTCATAGGATCTTAAGTAGTAGCATCATCGAGGTTGGTTTTTGCTGTGGATTTGTGGAGCTCAGGGTTTAGCCGGTTGTCAGACGCCAGTAATAGACAAAAATATATCTGTTATCGGTATCCGGTTTCTGGCAGTAAGGACCGTTGTATGTTTCCCTGCTGCTCTGAGTGGTTCTGTGATCCCTCACAGGTCCTGGTCCTGCCACGCCCAGGCCATGCTGAAAATAATCAATTACAAAGATGACGAGAAGTCTTTCAGCCGGAGGATCAGCCACCTCTTCTTCCACAAGGAGAACGACTGGGGTTTCTCTAATTTCATGTCATGGAGCGTGAGTCCATCATGTCACTCTGATTTACGCGGAACGGCTGTTTTCCAGCAGCTGCGCAGCACAGCCACAGTGTGTGTAGTTTTCATCAGGTCGTGCCTTTTATGTTGTTGACTGGTGGGTCCCTTATGATGCTGCACCAATAGCCATCAGCTGTTTTATTTTATTGTGCCGGTTGCTCATTCACGAGCACTTCAGGATGAAATGGATGCTGTCAGTCACTCGAGGTTTACCTTAGTGTGACTGCGTCACCTGATAGTGCGCAGCATCTTCAGCCCAACCGGGAGTCCGTGTCTTTAAAATCGGCACCAATCACAGACGCGTGACCCAAATGGCTGCCAGTCGGAGCCCCTTGCGGCCTGCACATTTCTCATACGCCTGAGAAAGATACTTGACCTTAATTGGTTCCGTTTTAAAAATAAATAAATAACCCTTTGTTGCGACGAAATTGGATCAGATCGCCTTGACGCCGAGAAGTGAAGGAGTCATTTGGGTCCGTATGATGAAACTGAAGGTTTTCTCCACCAAATTCAGGATGTCACAGATCCAGAGAGGGGCTTTATCGAAGAGGACAAGGTGACCTTCGAGGTCTATGTTCAGGCTGATGCCCCACATGGAGTGGCGTAAGTTCACACCCTTCGTCTTCTCCTGGTAGAGCACCTGAAGATGTATTACACCTGTGTAATCAGCACTGATTTAAAACACATTTTTATATAATCACACTCTGCCAGTTGGGGCGGGACCATAGCGAGGACTAGCTGTTTTTGGAGTGTTTCTATAGGTCAGGGCTGTTCAAGGACTGGGCACGGCTGATTTTTTCGTTTTTTCCCCGTCTTCATTCACCTGTGATCCCAGGTGTCAAGCCTATGGCCAATCAGAATCAGTAATTATTAAACTAACCACCTGGGAGAACTGATAACGTGGCCTGGATTTCGAATCCATGGCCTGATTTGAAGAGCCCTGCTATAGGCTGACTGCTGCCCTTTATCGCCCAATCACAGGTGGGATTCGAAGAAACACACAGGCTACGTTGGCTTAAAGAACCAAGGGGCCACGTGTTACATGAACAGCTTACTGCAGACGCTCTTCTTTACCAACCAGCTGCGGCGGGTGAGTCTCCGCCCTGGCCTTGTTTTGCCGGCCTTGTAATCAGACGGCATCTAACCGAGGGCCGCTCTTGCCGCCAGGCCGTGTACATGATGCCCACCGAGGGGGACGACTCCTCAAAGAGCGTCCCGCTGGCGCTGCAGAGGGTCTTCTACGAGCTGCAGCACAGCGACAAGCCAGTGGGCACGAAGAAGCTGACCAAGTCGTTCGGGTGAGAGGACCGCGGGGGGGGGCCCTGAACTCTCCATGAAACCTGATACAGTAAAAGTCTGGCATAATCGCAGAATCATATATGCCGGGTGCTTCATGTTGACGCTGTACGTTCGACGTCTTCGGAACAAGTAATCTATAAAGATGGAGACTCATTTTGTTAATTTGTATTGATCCGTTTGCATGGATTCCAGATCAATCGCATAAACGACCATAAGAGTTGGATAATTACGGTTTCAGCTTCCTAATGGGAATGAATCTTATCTGTGCTCCAGTTTCCTTTCTGTGTGTTTTTTTTTTAATCCTTATTCCCATGGAAAGGATTTTGGTTGCACTTGAAAGGAACAGACATACAGTGCAGGTGCCCATCTGATTCTGAAACCCCCCATTTACCCTGGCAGGTGGGAAACGCTGGACAGCTTCATGCAGCACGATGTACAGGAGCTATGCAGGGTGGTGAGTACGGCATCCCAGCCCCCCCCCCCCCAGAACCTGTCGTTCACTAATTTTAAGTTCATCACTATCTGGAAATGGGTCCCTGATTCATGCCGATTCCCCGCTATCTGTCCCATGCGTCTGATCTCCAGCTCCTTGACAACGTAGAGAACAAGATGAAAGGCACCTGTGTGGAAGGCACCATCCCAAAGCTCTTCCGAGGGAAGATGGTGGTAAGTTGACATCTTTATTTATGTATCCCACAATTCCTCACAACCTGTTTCCTGTGTTGTGAACATTTTTTCCCCTTCAATTTCCCCCATTCTAGTCCTATATCCAGTGCAAGCATGTGGACTACAGATCTGAACGAATAGAGGATTACTACGACATCCAACTGGGCATTAAAGGAAAGAAGAACAGTGAGTGTGTTGTACATGCCAACTGTGCATCTCCTTTGCAGGCCGTCCCACATCTATCACGCTGAATGATTTTGGCCCGTCCGCGTGTCCCTCCCCACGCAGAAACCCCGGGCTATCAGTCGTTCCTGATCAACCAGTTCCTTCTGCTTGCAGCGGCAATTTCTCAATTGCAGCACTGGCTGTTTTCGAAGACTGGGAGCAGTTTTCAAAACATTTGCTTCGCCCTAGTCCGTGTGCAGCAATACATAAATGTGATTTGAGGGCACAACTGAAGACTTTGGGTTCTTTTTGCAGATTTCTTGTAGATGTGCCGGGCTTACAGGAATAGCTACTATTTCATGCATATACGAAGCTATGGGGGATGGGCCGATCCGCATTTTTTCAGTTCCGATTCCAATACAAGAGCTCTTTATGAATATTATATTATGATTAGTATTTTTAAACTAGCAAATACAGATGAAAAATAGTATGCCAGAAAATCTTTAATTAGGCTACTAGAAAATGCATGACGTTCTGTTCCATGTCTGTACATCTCATTTTAAGTGTTTTTGAGGCGTTCTACAGTTCAATTTGAATATCTTCCAAATGAGGATATGGTGCTGAATGGTTAAAATGCACCACAGTGTTTCTCCCACTGGCAACAGCGTCACTTGCACTTCATAGCGATCGCAGCCCCCCCTTTATCACAAGCTGTAGCGAGTGTGCAAAATGGCCCAAGCTAGTGACTGCTAAATCACCCATTGCTTTTTTCATATTGCTCTCGTCTCGCATAATTGTGCGCACTTTTATTGGGATTTTCCACTAAACGCTACTCCCACCTCTCAAAACTATCTTACAAAGATTGCAAATCACTGTGCTACTAGTTAGTGGCAAATTGACTGAGAGGCAGTGTTAGCCTTCAGCTTGAATGCCACAAGAAACGCATCTAAAATGGGAGAGAGCTATCATCTGATTACTTGAAGAAATAGGTCCTATTTCGTGTTAAACCTATCTTCTTAGAGACTGCCAAAAAGTAAGTATCATGCGTGGCTCGGTCTTGTATGGACGATGGTCAATACCCGATCCGTCAAATAGGTCTGGATCAGCTCCAGTACCAATCCGAATATCAGATCGGTGCATCTCTAGAGGTAATCCTGCCTCGGGTTGAGATTATCCTTCATGTTTTTAAGATATCCCTTTCTGGCCTGTGCTGTGTCTGGCAGACAAACATGTATTTTATTAATGCTGAAGGAAATTGCTGGTTTATAGTAGCCTGAAACACATTTTAGATGGTGAAAGAGATTTACACACTTACTGACAATAAAAAATGTACTGGGATGGTGCACAAAATGCTGCGGAATTCCATAGTAACGGCGCAGTGGATTGAATGAGCGAGCGATCTGTAGTCTGTTACGCTGCCGTGTGCGTCGTCATCAGGAGGATCTCAGGCTGCTTCTCTCTCCGCAGTTTTCGAGTCCTTCAAGGATTATGTGGCCGTGGAACAGCTGGATGGGGACAACAAGTACGACGCGGGGGAGCACGGTCTGCAGGTGGGGGTCGCGGCCTCGGCAGGAAAGCCGGAGTCCCGCCCGGGCCCCTTCACCCTGCTGGCCTTGCGGATGACCCCTGTTCTCTGGTTGGTTTCACAGGAAGCTGAGAAGGGGGTGAAGTTCCTGACATTCCCCCCGATTCTGCATCTGCAGCTAATGAGGTTCATGTACGACCCTCAGACAGACCAAAACATCAAGATAAACGACAGGTAATGTGAACGGCCGTTCACTGCTGCCCTCTAGGAAGCGCCCTCGTCCCCCGCCCCCCCGAACGGCATCCATTCTTTCCCCCTCAGGTTCGAGTTTCCTGAGCAGCTGCCCCTGGACGAGTTCCTGCAGAAGCCGGATGTGAAAGATCCAGCGAACTACATCTTGCACGCCGTCCTGGTGCACAGCGGGGACAACCACGGCGGCCATTACGTCGTCTACCTCAATCCCAAAGGAGACGGCAAGGTGAGCGTGGAGGCCTCCTCTCTGCCTCGGGCTGCCGGCCATCTGCAGGCAGAAAGTATTCAGTCTTATTGAGGTACAACAATAATTCCATCTGCTCCATCCCTTTTCCTGCACTTCCGCGTAACTTGCGTGTTAGCGCTAGTGCTTGTGGTCAAGCAGTCGGCAAGTAATCGCTGTAATCCACCACAGTGCCTCAGAGGAACTGAATCGGAGAGTGTTCCGATTTTGCTCTCACACACACACACGCATACACATACCGATTCTCGCTCTCTCCGGGTGTTTCTGTATATGACTGAATGATCAGGCCCTATATCTGAGGCATACTTGAGCATGAATGAGGGTCAAATTTGCAAGTCGCAGTGGTCTGCCTAGTTAAAACATTTAGCACTGTCTCCAAAAACAGTTGAAAGATTTGACTAAATGGTCACAGTCTGGAACCCTGCGGAGCCATACTTTGATTCATTCTGCGTTTTCTGTGTGACAAATAAAAATAAAACACACACGCCAAGAGTCTGTTTTTCCTTCAGGCCTCCGTGATGTTTATGTAAGGCTACGTTAGAGCCAATCACCACTGACTTTAGATCTCGACACAAGTCTGCTGCATGCTCATTGGCTCACAGATACTGAGATTTATTGTTTGCATATCATAATTTGGCACGAAAGAATTTTTCGATCCTTGGTAGGATCGGAGCCTTTTGGTTGGTACCACAAAAGTACCAAAGTTCGTTTGTATGAGCCTGAACATCCCCTCTTATTTGATACCACAGTGGTGCAAGTTTGACGATGACGTGGTGTCCAGATGTACGAAGGAGGAGGCAATCGAACACAACTACGGCGGGCATGACGACGACCTGTCCGTGCGCCACTGTACCAACGCTTACATGCTGGTGTACATCCGCGAGTCCAAGCTCAGTAAGCAGCTGTCTGGGGGGGCGTCATGAGGATGGGTGGCCATTCGAGGACGCTAACCAGCCATGTCCCCCGTGCAGGCGAGGTGCTACAGCCCGTCACAGACATGGACATCCCACAGCAGTTGGTGGAGAGGCTGCAGGAGGAGAAGAGGGTGGAAGCCCAGAAGCGCAAGGAGCGTCAAGAGGCCCACCTGTACATGCAGGTCCAGGTGAGCGTGTGGGGTCCTGGTTCTGGGTGCGCCCTGCGGCGACTGGAGGGGGAGGTGCATCACCCTAAACTGGGGCCCATGCCGTTTCAGATCGTCACCGAGGATCAGTTCTGCGGCCACCAGGGCAACGACATGTATGACGAGGAGAAGGTGAAGTACACAGTGTTCAAGGTCCTGAAGAACTCCACGCTGGCAGAGTTCGTCCAGAACCTCTCGCAGAACATGGTGAGCTCCCTTCCTGCCGACGCGGCGTGTCCGTCCGTCCTCACGGTGGGGTTACTAGGGCCTGGGGGAAGACTGAGAACCTACAGCCAGGCTTGTGTCGCTGTATGGCAGGGATTCCCGCAGGACCAAATCCGGCTCTGGCCCATGCAGGCCAGGAGCAACGGCACCAAGAGACCAGCCATGTTGGATTACGAAGCCGACTGCAGCAAGTCTGTAAGTGTGCGGCAGCCTGCGTGCCTGTGCCGGCTTGTATTTGGTCCCCACGATGTGGTATGACCTGCTGCATTTTAGCTTGTGGGGACATATAAATGGCATTTTTTTAAAATTTGAATGCAAGCAAAAAACTAGAATGGCTAAAAAGTCTTGCATTTTGTTTGGTTACTTATGGTTAAGATTATGGCTGGGTATGGGATGTAATAGTTAGGGTTATGCCTATGGAAGTGAATGGGGAGTCCCCACATTGTTAGGAATGCATGAAGTATGAGTGTCTGTGTGTGGTTTGTAAAGGCTATGGACCTTGCTGTTTGCTTGTCTGGGTGTGGTTGTCGTTGTTTTCAAGCACTGATGAGTTTAACTGAGCTCATTTGTGGCCAATTCCTGCGCCAGATGATTGACTTGAGCGATAACGAGAACCCGTGGACAATATTTCTGGAGACTGTGGACCCAGAAATGGCTGCCAGTGGTGCAACGTTGCCCAAGTTCGACAAAGATCGTTAGTGTCCATCCCGTCCGCACACAGAGCCACTGGCCCAGCAGTTGACAGCTTGTATCGGTCTGTCCGTCATATATGCGCTGACTTTGGTTCCTTGTTCCCCCACAGATGATGTGATGTTGTTCTTGAAAATGTATGATCCAAAAACGAAGAGCTTAAATTATTGTGGACATATCTACACACCTATATCATGTAAAATACGTAAGTAAATGAGTAGGGGAGGGAACGAATAATGAAAAATCTGTATTGATGGAAGGCATTAAAGTCCCATTTTTTTTTCTCCAACAAACAGGAGACTTGCTGCAAGTCATGTGTGAAAGAGCAGGATTTCAGCAAGGAACTAACCTTATCCTCTATGAGGTATACTGTGGGCGGGGCTTCATGACTCAGGTCTTGTTTCCTGTTCACTGATTGGCTTGTTAGTTGTAATGTTTTCTTTTGATTAGCATTGCTGTCTAAGCCAGGTGAAAACAAAACAGCCAGTTTTCTCTAACATGGCCAGGCTACGCTTTTCATGCCTAAAGCTTCTTGCGTCGCTCCCCTTTGCAGGAAGTTAAGCCGAATTTAACGGAGCGGATTCAGGACTACGACGTCTCCCTGGACAAGGCTCTGGATGAGCTCATGGACGGGGATATAATAGTGTTTCAGAAGTGAGTGCTGTTCTGGGTCCCTGTTGTCGAGCTCCGTTGGTGACCAGCCGCCCGTCACGCTGTCCATGCCTCTCTTTCCAGGGATGACCCCGAGAATGATGCAGGTGATCTGCTGACTGCAAAAGACTACTTCAGAGACTTGTACCATCGCGTCGATGTCATCTTCTGTGACAAAACCATTCACAACGATCCAGGCTTCGTTGTAACTCTTTCAAACAGGATGAACTACTTCCAGGTATGGTTTTTTACAGCTGATTTCCAGTAGCAAAAGCATCTGAAATTTCAGACTACATGTATTCACACTTAATGTACAATAATGGCTAAAACTTATTCTGCATGACGATTTGTATACTGTTCAGCAGTTGATTTTTCATGGCTTAAACTTCATGCAATACCGATCTCATCCTGCAGGTGGCGAAGACTGTTGCTCAGAGACTAAACACCGACCCCATGCTCCTGCAGTTTTTCAAGTCCCAAGGGTATGTGCCCCCTTCAGGAACGACGGAAACAGGCGCTACCGCTCTCTGTTCGACATGCAGTCAGCAGGCTTTTGTATTATTTTTTTTTTTTTGAGCAAAACTGCAGGCCTAGCCAATAAGGCTCAAACACCGGCTCTACGAGATCAAATTGATCACCACTGCTGTTTTTAAAGGGCCCACTAGCTTTTGAACTGGTAACGTTTACCCCCTTTAGCTACATTAAGTGCCCATATGAGTCTCTCCCTTTCTGTGCGGTGCAGATACCGCGATGGACCAGGGAACCCCCTCAGACACAACTATGAAGGCACCCTACGAGACTTGCTGCAGTTCTTCAAACCCAGGCAGCCCAAAAAGCTGTACTATCAGCAGGTGAGCAGCAGCGCCCCTTGCCATCACCACAGTGTACTGCACTCCCTCAAGGATTAACCTGGCAGGTTCTCTGCTAGCTAGTAGGTTCACCCCAGCGTTTCTGCCCTCAGCTGAAGATGAAGATCACAGATTTCGAGAACAGGAGGAGCTTCAAGTCCATATGGCTGAACAGTCAGTTCCGAGAAGAGGTAAAAGATCATACAGTAGCACAAGCTGATAGATGTATCTGTCATCAAAGAGCTACCGATGGAATTAGTGTTTTCTGCTGTACAGGAAATAACACTATACCCTGACAAGCATGGTTGTGTGCGTGACCTCCTGGAGGAGTGTAAGAAGGCGGTGGAACTATCTGAAAAGGGTTCTGAAAAACTGAGGTACGCTAGACTTGGTGAATCTTACACTTGTAGGAACAGGGGCAGTCTGCACAACGTGTAGCCGTGTGTGGCTCTGACCATTCCACTAGGAATCTGGGTGGGGTGGTATGTGGCCCAACGGGTTATAGGACGCTGTGCATGTGATCAGAAGGTTGTCGGTTCACGTCTCACTCTGTCTCCACAGGCTGCTAGAAATTGTAAGCTACAAAATAATTGGGGTTCACCAAGAGGATGAGTTGCTGGAGTGCTTATCCCCCGCGGCGAGCCGGACGTTCAGAATAGAGGTTTGTACCATGCAGCCTGTCGGCAGACAGATCTGGCTGCCGGTTTCAGGTTTGAAAAGGTGCGCCTGTAGTTTTCTGTACGTGCGTGACGGCCCTCTTCCTCTCGGCCAGGAAATCTCTCTGGACCAGGTGAACCTCGACAAGGAGAAAGAGATGCTGATTCCTGTTGCACATTTTCACAAGGAGGTCTTTGGGACGTTTGGAGTTCCTTTCCTGCTGAAGATCCGCCAGGTGGGTCTTCGGCGCGTCACAGAACACGCTCACGCGGAGCGCCGGCCTGCTGTCCGCCCTGACATCCGCGAATACATGTCTCTCCTCGCAGGGCGAACCGTTCAGAGAGGTCATGAGAAGAATTCAGACCATGCTGGACATCCAGGAAAAGGAGTTTGAAAAGGTCAGACTCGGGATCATTTCCGGTTTCTAACTACTTGCCAGTCTTGTCAGTAAATAAGGAAGTGTGGATGATGTCATTGAGGATTCCTTAATAACTATGCAGTACTCTGATACTGTACTGTTTGGCATCCCCGTAGGGCTAATGTCTTTTTCTTTTCTTTTTTTATAAATGATTTATAGTTCAAGTTTGCGATCGTCATGATGGGACGACATCAGTACATCAATGAAGACGAATACGAAGTAAATCTTAAAGATTTTGAGCCACAGCCAGGTAACTTAAAACTTTAAGTGTGTATGTAAATTATTTAAATATTGTCATTAAAGCGTCTGTCATCTGAAATTCCTTTTAAAGCAGGTTTTCTCACTCCAGTACTCGGAGCTTAGGGCCTCCACATTTTTGCTCCCAGTAGGGATGTGGGAGGCAGCGTAAAATGTACGTGTCTGGGGCTCTCTAAGAGCCGGTTTGAGAAACACTGCTTTAAAGGAACTCACGTCATTGTGGTATGCGGACGACGAAGCCAGAGTAAGTTGCCAGTGTAGATTCTCGAAACACTGAAAAGCAGAACTTCGGGAATGTGCCCCCGTCTCGTGTATCCCTGTTCATTGAGAAACTTCTCAAACATTCATTCCCCCCTCCCCAGGGAACATGTCCCACCCCAGGCCTTGGTTAGGGCTTGACCATTTTAACAAAGCCCCGAAGAGAGGCCGCTACACTTACCTGGAAAAAGCAATCAAGATACACAACTGACGTCCCCACCCCAACCCGCTGTACTAAAGACTTTAACCAAACCCTTTGTGTGCATCACTTTTAACAGCCGCAGAGTTTGGGCGTTTGGGTACACACGCACCGTTTATGAAGTCTTCAGCAAAACGGATCGCTGCTCCTTTTCCCCTATTTTTTGGTTCTTTTTTGAGGCTGTTCGATTTGGCTTCTATGTAACTATTGACTGCCTATTTTTGTCTGGAAGAATTCATTGGATTTTAACACGAGAGGGACTGTATGAACTTAGGGTATTTTTTTTTGGGTTTTGTTTTTAAAAAAAGCTGCTGCCTGGGGGCGGAGCAGAGGGATAGATGGAGGGAGGGGCCATTTCTGCAGGAGGGCGTCTGACCTGGTCGCAAGAACCGCAGCTGGCTTGGGCTTGCTAGTTGCCTAACGTGGTTGTCATATTTTCCTGGTCCCTTAGTGCAACTAGTTCACTTCATGTTTACACAATTCTTTCTCACTTAGTTTGGTTGGAGGAATTCAGTTTTGTCTTCTTTCAAATCTTGTATAATAAAAAAAAATACCACAGCATCCATTAAAAAAAACAAAAAAAAAAATCTAAGCGTCTGTACTTCATCTTGCACGTTGGCACTTAAATCGCAAAGATGATACATTTTTCAGCACTGTTAAATGTAATCTTTGATCCTCCCGCTTGTTTCAGTTTCCAGAACTCTCCTCGCCATCTTGTTCCCGCCTTGTCAGCCCCTGTCCTTTTGCTGTGGGTTTGGTGACGCCGTTCGGGCTTCTGATCGGCTCGAGGGGTTTTTACTGTAGTGTACATTGGCAACAAACGGCATACCCTTCGCGGTAATGGGTTTAGGACAGTGTTTCCCAATCCTGTCTACGCAGACCCATAGCCACTCCATGTTTTTGCTCCCTCTGAGTGGCCTACCAGGAGAGTCTACATTTTTGCTCCCTCCCAGCTAGGGAGCAAAAACGGGGACTGTCTCTGGGTCACCAAAGGACCAGTTTAGGAAACACTGGTTTAGAATATAGTGAAACCAGCATTATACATGGAAATCCAGCCCTTTCCAGGCACAGGAGACGTGCTCCCTAGGGTGTAGTTGGCTTTGTAAAGAAATTCAAATTGTATATTTAAAGAATGGACATGTAAAATTAAACACAAATTTTGTTGGTTACAACGCAGTTCAGATGTTCATATTCCTTGTGTGTAGTTTTTTTTCCTGATTTTTGTTTAACTAATGGCAACAGTGTCTAGTTAAAGTGCAGTACAAAGATGACCTTCAGATCATATCTTTTCTCCAGTCTAATTCCTCCCTGTAGCAGCAGTGTACGACAACTATTCCTGTATATTGCCTTTTTGCTGGAAAATGTATGTTGAATAAAATTTTCTATAAAATGCTGTGCATTAGTCAACTTTGAAACACTTATAAAATTTGGGGGGGGGGTCTTTACCACTTATACTCTATTAAAAACATGAATCTGGGCTCGCGGGGCACCCTACGTCCCCCACGACTGGCTATACTTGCCTCACTGGTCATTCCTTGTACTCAGTCACAAGGCACTTTGCCTTATGGGAAAATGTTCCGAGCTGCTATCAGCACTATTCAAATCCATCATTTGAGTCTGCATACAGATGGCAAAACACGTAATTACTTGGAAAATTACTCGGCTTTATTGAATTGTTGCATTTAAAAGTACTTCAAAACACCATGAGATGTGATTATTTACAAAATATTCGTACATCTTCCTTGATGGCTTTGTGCATAAAAATCACTTCTGATTAACAATCATTCACTTATTTGGCCGAAGTTCAGCTGAAGAGTGAGCGAGTTTCTGGTACATGCAAGGCTACTGAAAGCACCTATATTGCTTAACTACAAAGGTTGTATGAGGCTTGCCCCAGCTGTCGAGGAGACCCCAGTGTTAGCAACATTTCTTCTTTTGCACGCTTATGATCTGGTGGCACTTGGGGCAGGAGTGGTAGACATCCTTGAAGAATTTCATGAAGAAGGGGAGTAGGCAGCATCCAATCACCAGCCTGCAAGTGAACAGGGTGCCCAATCAGACTGCTCAGCTACCGAATATAACCCAATCAGACGTCGTTAAATCAGAAGCGTCAGTGACCAACAGCACGACGACGCCCACCATGGATTCTAAGGTACAGATTAGCATGTGGTATAATTTGAGTCATTTTCAGTGAATACAGGCACAGAAGCGGCAGCCTTACCCACAGAGAATAAAGAGCAAACACATCAGCCATGCATAGACTCCAACTTTGTAGGTAACTTCAGTCATGACCTGCTGTTGACAGTTTATGCATGTCGTCAATCCAGGGGAACGGGACAGCTCGGTTTCATAACTTACAAACTTGTTCTTGGATTCGAATTGGACTGAAGGAAAGAAAAAAAAAAAAAAAGATGCGACATGCAGTAGCTGTGAAAAGTAACAGACTGCACAAAAGCAGGCAGACCTTAAAATCTTCACTGCCAATCTTGGTTAAAATTTTAGAGAAAAAAAATTTTAAGGCAAGATACTCACTGTTGCGATACGGGGTGGCCTCTGGGGGGGTAAATGGCGTGTGCGGGTGATAGACCTTAACATCATCCTTCTCATCCACTGCAGGTGCGGAGAGCACGTCGGCGAGAAAAGCATTAGTTTTTTGCAGGCTGTTAATCTCTTTTCCAAATGCATCATTTCACCCAAATACGCTGGAGGAGATCTGTTAAGCTCTGACTGTCAGTGTCTGTGCAAAACGATGAATTTACACCTCCAAGCAGAAAGTCCCCACGAAGTGATGAGGACTGACGCATGGTGTCCAACGCGTTGCAGGTTCATCATGTGTGTTTGATGCATAGCCTACAGCCTCAGGAAGAATGGAGTGGCAACTTAAGTGTCCGTGCTGATGTCAGACTAGGGCCTTGAGATAAAGGTTAACCTGCACCTGGGTTCGGCCCCAACGTTTGAGCCCTCAGCTACTTAACTGGAGTTGATCTCATAACTGTGTGTGGCAGTTTAAGAACAACATGATCACAGCATCGGGTAAGCCTTGCCTGGGATGATGTAGGGTGGGGGTATAGTCCCAGGGTCCCCATTCGCCGACGCACTCATGTTCTTCAGCTAAAGTATTTCTGGGGGGGGGGGGGGGGGGAATA
>JAODUD010000045.1:11734441-11754944 GCA_026784285.1 Stomatorhinus walkeri
CCCCCCCCCCCCCCCCCCCCCCCCCCCCCCCCCCCCCCCCCCCACGAGACCATGAGGACAGTCAAGCATCAGGAGGCAGATTATTTTACTGCATCTGTTGTGACAAAGTAGGTGAGATCTGCTTCCTGACTGGAACAGACACCGATGTCACACTCCACTCTAAACACGGACAAACTTCGACACAGATCAGTCTCTCTGCATCAAGCGAGGCGTGCATCTCAGTCAGCCCGTAGTAGAATCTAGAAAAAGAGCACCCGTCACTGGCTCATGTCCTTCCGAAGTTCAATTCAGATTTATTTTTTAAATAGCACCTTTCACAACTCCGTTGCCCCAAGGCACTTGAAAGGTGTGGCAATCCATCATTACATAACTTATACAAAATGGTGCATGAAATGGAAAAGATACAAGTGGAAAGTAAATCCAGAATACAGGGGAGAGGAAGAAATGCAAGTAATGACAAACACACAGACACATCCCCTGGGGGTCCAAAGTCAATTGGCAGTGTATCGTCTGAACCAGATTACAGAAAGGGTTAAATTGGCACCCCCTTCTGGAACATTTGTTATATTACACACCTATAATCCAACCAATCCGGGATAGAATTTTACAACCCGATGCTTCAGCCCCGTCAATACCCCACACTGTCGCACAGCTTACAGAAAAGTGACACCATGTAGGACCAAGTGATATTCTGTTGCACAACCAGTGACAGTGACAGAGTCGCACCCCACCCTGAGAGATGGATGTGACTGTACTGGGTGTAAACTAGATCACTATCAGCAAGACTGCAAACACTACGAATTCAACAAGTATTTCAACTGAGGAGATACAGTACAGCGAAGGGGATGGAAACTCCATTTATCAGCATTTTTGGCAGATCTGACAGGTAGTTTCAGCCAAAAACAGAGAACATTCCTTTGAAGAAATATGTGCCGACAAGTAGGATTTTCTCGGAGCGAGTTTTGACGTTTCATTAAGATTAGCAAGTCTCTCCATTCACAAATCTAGCCTCAGTCTGAACACTTGTTTCCCTGTTCAGGGGCAAAATAAATAAACGAAACCCATGAACAGGTGATGTAGAGGGCTTTGCATGTCTGTGCCACACGTGAAGGAACTGCCTAGTAATGATAGAAAAGGTGAGGCTTCTGCAACCTAGAGCTATGGACATTACTCACCAAGAACTCAAAATACAGTAAAATGTGCTGCTTGACCGGTTCCTGTTGGTTAAAACCAGCCTTCGACTGGCATGACGCACTATAATCCTACTCAGAGTTCGGAGTTCTGCACCCTCAGTTCTCCAGTTACATCTGCGATTCCTGCTAAATCCTTTTTTGCATTGTTGTTACAGACAACGCCGAAATGCTATACCAAAAATAATAATAATAATAATTTTAAAAATTAAGCTAATTTTCCTGACTGACAACAATTGCTGTTTAAGGGAAAGCTCCTTAATTCTGGAAGTCCGCTCTGACTATTGAGGTTTCTCTTCCTTACTGCAACAAAACATATTCTTAGGTCAAATTCCTCCTCACCCCCCCCCAAAAAAAGAAAGCAAAGCTACAGTATTCATTACCCTTTTATCTTATATTATCTTATAGTATTTTATGAAAAACATTTACTGAAACTGTCCCTCTCAAAGATGCTCATGGACCATATTTAGTCAACATTGTGGTTTCCTCATTATTACTTAATCAAACACGTCTACAAAACACTCCATGGAAATCTCTCCCTCCCTCAGTGCACATCCATACAGTGAATCCTCACAGCATCCAGTGGATGAACCCCCATTCTTTATCTTCCTGCCATAAAGTCTTTACAGTTCAAAAAAATATAAAAATATATAACCCATAACATAAAGCTTTCTTCTCAATCATGTACATACGAAGGAAATTGGATTCCAAAGTTCTTTAAATCATCAAATTCCAAGATAAACATGAAATGGTGATAAATGCATAGATCAATGATGACGTCCTTATGCCTGTAGGTGGGCCTGGAATGACAGTCAGTGGCATTTTTTCCCCATCCTTCTGTCATATGAGACACTTCCTGTCATTCCTCAGCACTCTTGCAGTCATTCAGAAAGAAGAGCATAATCAGCTGCTGGAGGCGTCTAGACATGGTTGAAGACCTGTAAATTCCTTTGAAGCCAAATGGGCCGTTTTATCACGTTTAACTCAAGAAGTGAAAAGTTCCTGCAGAAATAGTGATGATCGATGAACCAATACCGCCCACGGTACCAATGGAGACTTGATAAACCCTCAGCAAACTTGGTTTAAAGGGACCTCACATCACTCAAACGTTCCTTCCAAAAAGAATCAAAAATTCGCATTTTTCGCTTTCGTTCGGCACACTTCGCTGGGTCACGTTTCAATAAAGAGGCGTCGCATGGATAGCAGAAGGCCAGAAACTGCGTGTAGTATGTCCAAGTAAGATTGATCATGTGAAAGGCCCCGATCGGGCATATTGGATACACAACAATACGCTGGAACGAGGAAATTCCCACAGTGCTATAAATAATCAAAGTCAATCAATCAATCACGCAACAACGACAACGAAAAAAAGATGGAAGGATGCTTTAGCCGTTTTTATGTCGCGTATAGGCATCATCGGGCACCCTCATAAACAGCAGTCGAGTGACTTCTTAAAGTTTTCCAAAAACCATGGATAAATATACGAACTTTACTCGGTTGTCTTCCCATGCTAATAATTCGTTCATATTCATGATACATTGGCAACCATCGTCTGTTTGTATTTGGAGAATTAAAAGTTGACGTATTTAACTTTAATAAATGCTTAATTGTGTTGTAAAGGTATTAGAAGACATTTAAAGGATCTTACCTGTATGCAGAACAGTGATTCTGTACTAAATGATCAGCTGTCAATAGACTGCCGCTATTTATAGGACACCACCTCTGGTTTGAATTAAGAGCAAAATGAATATGCATGGGGCTGAGTCACGAACCAGGTGATTGGGTCGGTGCCATTCTGTTTGCTTTGCACATCTGAGGAATCCTTCCTGCTGCTAAACCTGTTTCTCACCCGACAAAGGCAGGCTCTGTCACTCGCTGACCAGGAATGTGCCCCGGTCTGCTTGGGACACTGACTGTCCCAGCGTCACGCGCCTGCATGTCACTGACACATTTCCTTTTTTCTGATTTTTTGTTAGGTTTAAGTGTTGTTACGCTTTTTTGATCCAGATTGGTATCGGGGCTTTTTTTGCTCCCTCTGGCTGTCAGAGCTGCAGCTAACGTTGCATGGTAAGGGGAGTGGAACAAGGATTTACTAAATAAAGAAAAGCTTTATGTTTGTGTTCTGTAAACAAAACCCAATGCCGTCAAATATACCGGAACTTTTCCCCTGGGGGATTTTCATGCCTTTTACCGAAATAATTTTAACACCTGTAAACAGTAATCATTAAGCACGTGCAGTGGGGAGGGGGACACCTGAGCAGCCGCCCCTCGAAACGTCTGTGCACGTCATTGCCAACCATCATGTTATTGCACTCAAAATTAGGCCTACTTTGGTAATTAGCCTAAATAAACTTTAAGGAATTTTATTGACGGAATTTTAACGCTACTGTTGTTTTAGTTCTAACTTTCTAAATTTATTTCTAAATAGTTATAGAAAAAAATGCAAAAAAATAACCGACGCCATAAAACATATAACAAATATAAAGTACTTATTATAGGATGATTGTAATTGGTTTTGTTAATCATCAGCGTAGAGTGTTCCTGATTACAACAAAGGTGAATAACTGAGAGCCAATGCGTCGTAAAAAAGCAAAACGTTTGTAATGTATGACCGTCAGCGCTGGCGAAGCCAGAAAATTTTCTGTGGGGCGGCCTGGGTGGGACCAGAGGTTATTTTAATTAAAGTTAATATTTAAGGTACTTATAGGTAACTCTACATTGTTTATAATTCAGGCAGTGGTAGAATGATCAAATACACATTTAATGTATCAATTTCTTGCAGTGAAGATAACTTAACACTAAGTACAAGATTCCCAAACATTCGCATCACTGTTCTGAGAGCAAATGTCTAGCTCAGTAGTAGCCTATGAGTTCATTCTCTGCCAGTGTATCATCAGAGACACAGAGAAACAGTAACGGACAAATATATAACACTGGCTCAACTTAAATACAAGTAATCTGTCACCTAATATTTTAGCATTACCGTAATGTAAATCAACCATTTACTGTATCCTTTAAAATTTTAAGTTCATGTAAACTAATTTCTGAAGGTGAAACAAACCAAATATTTAAAGTTGTTCTAAATCAAAATAAATGAGTTGCCTATATTACTTAATGGAAATATTCTACTAAAACTAACCTGAAATTATAAACTTAATGTAAACCACTTTTGAATGTTTGAGCAAATTAACTTTTTGAAGTTGCATCAAATAAATATTTAAAACATTCATAATTTAAATATAAAAGCAAAAAAACTTAATTACGTTTTGATTTACACTCAGAACGCATTTCTTTACCCAAACATTATTTATTGTGGAACGAACATATCTTCATCCAAAATGTTAACACTGAAAACTACTCTCTTCGGGTCCCGCTCTCTCCGTTCTGTAACTTGCTTCCCACACAGGGGCTGAAAGTTACGTTGTCTGAAAATTATTTCCAGTCAAGGATATGATGATATAAATATGTTTAATGGAAATTGCTTAACTAACATTAACTGAAATACAGGTTCTGATATCCTTTCTTACTTGTTTCAACGTTGTTATTTCAACGACATGCTCTCGTTTCAGGTGGCAATAATATTATACCGCCAAAACTACGTTTTAAAGACTGCGCATGCGCAAATCACATGCACCTTAATAAAAGTGCCATGATCAAATTTTATTTTTTGATCAGGGAACCAAATTTACTTTGGTTCCCTGATGTCAGTAGCATTATGGTAAAGTAAAACAACAACAAAAAAAAACAATTCATAAGAATAAATTAGACAGTTTAAAAGAGCAGATTAATATTTTATTAATTAATGGAATGAGAAAAAAGCACATTAAACAAACGAAAGCAATGGTTTACTTTTTCAGTGTAATAAAATGAGTGTTTTTTTAAATCACTCTGATTTAACCAGAATTCAAATACGCCGGAGGTGGTCAATGGGGTGGCCAGAGTCACAAAGCCTCCAGATCCGTGTATGCCAGTTAGGCTATAGCGATCAGTATTTATTTGTGCACATATGTGGGAATTTCCTACATATGTTACTGCCGTGGGTCATACTGTGAAGGGTGTGGTGTTGTGATACTGGTGTGGGAGGCGTATTCACACTCAGACTAGGGGCCGCTGTTTGTGTGAGTCAGCTGGAAGATTGCTGTCGCTCCAGCGGAGCCGCATTCCTGTAGACGGAGGTCTAAACCGGTTTTTGGGAGGGGATTAACGTTAGGGGGCCTGAACGGTATTCTGAACAAAATCGGATGAAAATAGGTATTCTTTGTGACAACACCCTCTCCCGCCATGTACACACCCCTTCCATTTTCTACACCAGTCGGTGTTACTTGGTACTAGCTTACTGCACAGGTCCACGGTGGTATTTTTAAGGCGATCGATAAACCTTAAAGATAGCAATAATAACGTTTTGGTCCAGTAACCTGATTTTAATGCGGTAACTTTTATTAATTGATAATTATTCATCTCAACGTCTGGCACTTTCTTAAAAAATCCGCGCAGTATATTCCGATGCCCTGATGTAGGAGCCCAACCGGACGCTGCCGAATTACCTTACAGTCAGGAAAACGTGTGGCCTAATATTAATTTATTGAAATGTCGCCATTGGCTCCATCAGATGAGACATTTGCACCAATAAAAGCTTTACACTGACAAAACAGGAAAATGTATTTATTTATTTTATTTAGCTAACAAACCGCTATTTGTGTCACTGTGACCTGAAGGGAAATATCTCATGCTTATTTTCGAAAAATCCTTCCCCGTCTCAGGGTTGCCAACTCAAATGCATTTGGCGTGACACTCACGCTTTCAGACGCTCACTGAAGAAGTATTTAGGCTAATCTATATTATTCCATTATAAACCTAAAATTAGCTCAATCAAAAGCGTTGGGGTCGTTTGCACACCCTACAGACTATTTAAAACTGTTACATACATGTAAATGTGTGTGCAGACTTGTCCTGAATGGAAAACCTCACTCCAGCCAGCTGACCAAATCTGGCAACCCTGCTGTTTGTATGCTTTCTTATATGCGGGTTTGCAAGTTGTTGTTGTTGTTTGTGGGGAAGGGGAGTCTTGTTCACTTTATAAAAGAACGTTTTATTTCTGGTCTCTGGTCACTTTACTATTTAGCCTATTTATCGTCATGATACTGACACTGTCGCATTTATTCTCTTTTTCTTTGCTGTCACGTTATTTTGATTCATTATCTTGTGTCACTGTAAACACGTTTAAACTGTATATGGTACGTCAATAAAACCCCTAATAACAATTCTACTATTGAACAGGAGGAGGCGCTGTGCCGCCCTAGTGTGACCCGTTTCAGGTAGGATATTGTGCCGGTTGATAGTGGACTGTCAAAGTAAAAGGAAACTTCAGACTTCCCTTCACGCGAAAGCTTATCTGAAGCTGTTAAAAACAATGATATGAGTAGAAAATTGGGTAAAATGGCAAACCCATATCTCACTCAATGAACACGAAAATTTGTGATACGTAAAGAGTTATTAAAAAGTTGCGAGGGTGGGGCTTTTATTCAGCGGCACCGGGAGTGGGAAATACAGAAAAGTAGGTATAGATGCGGGCTTAGTGCCTGTCGCTGCAGCAGAGATTGATCTGATTTTATATGAATTCAAGAAATGTCTTCAAGGAGCACTGTCGTCTGAATGTGGACAAAATTGCTGATGCCGACAAAAATGCATGGTTCTATGGGAAGCCAAATTGTTTTCTATTGGTATACAGCTCGTCATAACTTCATTCTTACTAGAAAAATATACTAGTATTATATAATTCCTACTAATAAGAATATGAATTCAAGATTTCTGCAATGCAATTCATACTAGTAAGAATGATCTTTTTTTCTAGTAAGAAATCTCTTTATAGAGCTCTATAATTCATTTTTACTATAGTCTTTTTACTATATATATTCCCATTGACTTCAATCGTATTATTGCCGCACATATCCTAATTTCAGTTAATTTTTTACTAGGAATAACTCCTATAGTAGATATCTGTAATTACATTTTGACTAGCATAGGCTAGTAAAAACACAATTCTTACTAGCGAAAATAATGATTCGTACTAGTCCTAAGAAAACTATAGATATTTAAAATTCACGTTCTGACTAATAAAAAATATTTTTTATTAGTTAGAATGTTATATCTACTAGTAGAAACCAAATTGTGTCGGGTAAACCTTGTACTAATAAAGGATTATATTTGGCTTGTCATACTGGTTTGTCTGAGTACCGTAAGTGTTGTTTAGTCTGGCGTGCTTTTAATACCGTGGTAAATGCTTTGCGTGTTTTAATAAGTTCTTAGTGTTACCTTTGAATTCTTGCGAACTGAACAACACTTTCTGTATGTATATTCAACGTACAGCAGTTTAAGCAATAATAAGTCAGAATGTATTAGCGGGCTGAAGTCAAGTTGTACAGTATTTCACGTGTGACCCAGTACCGTAGCCCGGATTTTTGAAATACCGAGGTCAAAAGTGATACCGCGCGCTTCCTAGGTGCGCCCTGTAAAGAATGTCGTGGTTACTGGAGTTGCAGAAAATACTGAGGACTTGACCTTGGTGTTCTCAGTGGTAGGTACGGGCAGACGTGCACGCATCACTCATTTTTAATATTACTGCGCCAACTGTTAGGATGCTCTTCACGCTATTGTGCGGAAAAATGAGGAATTTATGTTAGAGTGATATTTTACTTTTTAAATTATAAAACCAATTTATTGTTGTTGTCATAGGCGTAGATTTGGCGGGGGGGAGGGGGAGTGCTGAGATGGGGAGGATTACCCCCCTAAATAATTTTTATTTCATTTTTTTGGAGAATCCCTACTCTCTTTTAAAACGGTTTCTTCCCAGATAGCATCATGTTATTGTTTCAGCGTTGAATTATAGTTAAATGCGTTGAATTATGGTCAGAGTTAAATTATTAACGTTGAAAATTGACTTTTGGTCGGATTTTCAATATTGAAAAATTGATGGTGGCAAAACCTTGCTTCGTTGTTGCTAGAAAGTGAAAGATTGAAAATCACCGTTTTTGTCTGATATGGAATCAGCCCCCGCTCCAGCAGTCAGACGCTCAGCTCCAGAACCGTAAATAAAGAGCTGATTAGCACAGATTATCACAAATAGCGCTGAGCGTAGCGGCGCAGTTCGGCTTTGAATGCAAACTTAACTCAGTGAAGACCTTGTGTCACAACCTACAGGTAATCAATAAAAGGTTATGTGAAATGGTGAAATTTAATCGTCTCATGTCGATTAAGTTTCAAGGTAATCTTATTTACTTGTGCAAACTGCAAGTAGCTTGGTTAGATAACAACATAGCACAAACAACGACGTTGATAACGCAGCGGTACAAAGCGTTTGTGTCGGTTACAATTCTCATCCTGCTGTCATCAAAAACAGGCCCAGACCTCGAATTTGTTTGGAAAACGCCACAGAGTGAGTTATTCAAGAACCAAAAACTCCAGAATCAATTAGTTCATAAATTGTGCTGGCAGAAAAGTCCCATTTATTGTCAAGAAGACATTCAGTAAATCTCCTATATTTACTTTTATGGTTCTCTAGAAGATTTAGTCGCTGTTTTATGTGTGTTGAGTTTCTAGTTTGTGAGAGAGACAGGGTGCAGGAAAGTGACAGGGGCATCATAGTGGACCCTGAGGTGAAGTCATTTTTCCGCTGCGCATGACCAGTCATGGACGCAGATGCATTCATGGACAAACACAGTAGATCAACATGGCATGTACAGCAGCACCAGCAGCCATAGTTACGGTGTGTTATGTGTTAAGTTGTAGGTAAGCTAAATTTAAGTAATGCAGAACATAAGCTGGTAAACTTCCACAATAGAGGCCCTGTAGCAGAAGGGTTTCCTGCCAAATGTCACTTTTTTATATGTGGAATGATCACATTTAAGTGCCTTATATGTAAGTACAATCGAAGAACTTTGACTTCCTGCGGCTGGTGACAATTAGAGCTTCTGCATTTTGAAAACACTGAAAGGTGTTTAATGTGTGGTCTGTGCTCCCAGATTATAGAACATTACAAAGTCTTTTCTCCTGTATACAAAAGCACGGATTAGTTTTTCAGCGTCTTGAATAGTGACAGAACATCATAGTTTGGCAATGTTCCATAACTACAGGACTAACGCCTTCGATACCACATCCATGTGATGTTTGAACGACAGGCTTGCACTGATAATGACGTTCAGCCCCTCAGAATAAAGTGAAGAGGTTACAACAGACCTGATTTCACTTTGTTCAAGAAAGTAGCTGAAGTGAGAGGTGTGTGTGTGGAGGGGGGGTGATTCAGTGTCATCAAACCAGACAGGAAGTCTGACTTTCTGTGACATGTGTAATGTGTTTGAGAGAGAGCGAATCTGTGTCTTTGGAGCATCTGTTAAACCCATCTGATGATAGTTTGGTCCCCTTGACGTCAACCTGGCAAACAAGAACATCCCCCCCCATCGTTTTGGAGCATCCAGTAATGGGACGGATATTCAAGTCCGGCTCCTCCCCACCCACTCCCAGTGCCGCTGAATAAAAGCCCCACCCTCGCAATAGGGGATCCTTTATTAAGGCTCCAGCAGTGAAAACCGCATCCTCTCACCTCCATCATGCCGGGCTGCAGAGTGAGAGTGGACCTCATCCTCATCGTCCTCTGCCTCCACACGCAGCTCCTCAGTGGTCAGGATGGGGTCCAAACAGAGCAACCTAAACCTGTAATTCACAGGCTCAGGCGTCTGGATGAGCAGGTCAGTTACGAGCAACTCTGGACCCATCCAGTCGATTCATTTCAGTCGGGCAAACTGACTCGGTGAAAATTCTGCATGGGTGCATTAGTATCGCCTCAGCTGTGCTATCTGCTAGAACGTCGTTCCGCAAGGCATTTCACGGCATCCAAGATCCAGGTGACGGCTTAGAGTGAAAGCAGAACTATGCATGATGTTTTTTTTTGATATTCATTTTCCTATTTTTACGCCTTCAAGTCCCAGATTCAAGTTTCATGAAACTTAAAACGTGAATCTTGCGCGAATAAAAATAGGAGAATTGGTATTAAAAAAGCCAAAGCCACTTTAGTCCCTGCATACTCATCAGCTCTTGTCTTGCCAACAGTTAACATAAGAATAAATGCGTCGCATTTGCTGCTGCCCGTCTGTTTTGAATGACCGTTTTCGTATTTCCATTTTCTTTGCAGTTCCGCCGGTTCCAGGAGGTCACGCTCATGCGCCTCAGTGACATCGCCGCCAACTACAACATAGATATGCGCTTCCAGGAGCTGATGGAACAGTACCAAAGCATCTCTGACGTCCTGAAGGAGTTCCAGACCATGACAGCCAATGACCTGAAGAATCTGAAGTTCTGGATGACAAAGCTGCAGAAGAAAACCAAAAAGATGGAGGTGAAGGTCATTGCTCTGGAGAAAGCTGTGGATGAGAATGGCAAGGTCGTGAGGAAGGACAGCCAGAAGGTCATGTTGTCCAACCTCACCAGGGAGCTCCAGGTCCACAAGGAACAGATCAGCATGATCTCAGCTCACAGTGAACAGCTCCAGAGCAGTTTGAGAACCCTGAGGGACTCCGTAAGGAAACAAGAGAAGAAGATCTCCAGGCTGGAGAAACGGTTGTGGGACATGTTTCAGGCCATGGGCTTCCATCACTTAGATTCTGGCTACATCCCCCCAGTTACACCCGCTTGGCGGGAAGAGGATCCCAGGAGTCCGCACCCCATCGAGAAGCTCCTGGCCCAACACTCCAAAGGCCGGAAGTCCAAGACCGACCAGGTGCCGCTCACAGGCATGCCAGAAGCTGCAGCCCAGGAAGAGCCGGAGCTGCGTGATATGCCGCCGCTGCCTCTGAGGCACAGAATCCCTCATCAGCAGCCCACATCCAGGAGACCAGGCACAAGTGTGTATCCCTCAGGGCGACTAACCATCAGGCTTATCTCCTAGCAGGTCTCACGGCAGCCACACAGCCTCATCACATGGCTCCGCGTAGCCCATCGCTTTCTTGTACACATTTAAAACCACACTCATTGCTGATCATACTTCAAGAGGCAACTGCAGGCATTCAGAAACATTTAGGTAACAAAGTATCCAAATTTGACGTAGGTTTGTCATGTAGCCTGCAAACTCCACCCATGTGGAACCCTGGCTGAGACTCAAACCCAGGGCTCGCAGGTGTGAGGTGACAGTGCCACCACCGTGCCACCCATACCTCTAATATCCTTTAGAAAAGCCAGACTTCCCGCATTCTCACTCTGCTGGCGGGGGGGGGGATAAAATTTTCTATAACTGAAATTAGCCTGAATTAAGGGCAGGAATTGTGAAATATTTTTAATGGTTCTAACAGGAAGAATTACAGTCTTCCAGCTTCTGTAACTGGAATAACGTTCAGACTTCCGACTTTCCCTCAAAACGCCAGATTTTTTATAAGAATGTGATTTTTCTGCAGAATCTCCTCCTTTAGCATCCCGGATACTCTTGATAGATTTATGAATGACTCTTGAAACGATGCTGGAACGTCACAAAACCTAAAGCAAATTGACCAATGTAATTACGAGGTTTTGGGGGAAGCAAGACATGCCGCATTCAAAAGGGAGAGAGTCACTGAAGCGGAAGTTGAAACATTTGCTTTTATGCTGTACAATCAGACCCATTCAGGTGGCTCGGTATGATGCGATCAGCAGAGGTGGAAAGTTCAGCTCCAGAAAGCACAAATCCTGACCAAGATTTTGTTTCAACCAATCAGTTGAGTACTCTATGACTGTAGCTCTTTATGCTAAACTAGTTGGTTGAAACAAAACCTTGGTCTGGATTTGTACCCTGTGGACCTGAACTTTCAACTTCTGGTTATCAGTAATGGTTGTTCATTCCAATGAAAGATTCAGTGCACGGTTTACAAATTCGGAGTGAATTTCCATTCCATCCATCCATCTTCTGTAGCTGCTTGTGTGGTAGAGGCTCATGGTGATTCTGGCACCTCTCCCAGGATCAGAATGTCCTTGTCCATCGCAGGGCAGGACACCAAAGTCACAACGCTGAAGTTTACAGTGCCAATCACTTAGCCCCCTGGCTCACCAAACTACCAGTGAATTTGTTATGCTTTTCAGACTCAGGCAGTCTGGCAATCCCTGTTCTGAGGGACTATTCTGCTCTTCTTGTTCCCTCCCCCACAGTATGCAACGTGAAGTCCATGCTACTGTTCCCCACTACCTCGATCCAGAACTACGTCACCTTCAGAAAGGGCTTCCCCTCCGGGATCCACGAGTTGTCCGTGTGCACCTGGCTGAAGCTGAGCGCCCCCTACATGGGGACCCTGCTCTCCTACGCCACCGAGGACAACGACAACAAGCTGATTCTCTATGGCCGCAACTCCAGCCAGCAGAACAGCATGGATTTCGTCATCGGTGACCCGTCGTACCGCCAGCTGCCCACGGCGGGTCTCCTAGGCGGAGACTGGCACCACCTCTGCGTCATCTGGTCCGCCGCCGAGGGCCGCTTCTGGCAGTACGTGGACCGGCGCCTCACATCGGCCGGCTCCAGGTTCCAGAAGGGCTACGAGATCCCACCGGGGGGGTCGCTGGTGATGGGCCAGGAACAGGACTCAGTGGGCGGGGATTTCGATGCGGCCGAGGCCTTCGTGGGTCGGGTGGCCGGCTTTGCCCTGTGGGACCGGGTGCTGAGTCCTGGTGAAGTTTCTGCAGTCACCACGGGGAAGTCTCTACCCAGAGAACCCATTCTCACCATGGACGATGTGGACCAGCTCAATGGTTCCGTGCAACTGGTGGACTGTGCCTGCCTGGAATACTGTACTTAGAACCCTATTAGTCTTCTGATGGGTACTTTAACATCCAGCCAGCCTGGAAGACCACAAACTATCCAAATGCTTGAGCCACATGCATACTGTCCATTGCACACATGTGGGGGCATATTTAAGAAGCTCACAGAACCTTTTGTATCTAAAGGAATATGCACTGTTCTTGATAGGAACCTTATATGGAAATCTGTTCAAGAACAAATATAATAGCAGTATGTAAACACTGTCCATTTCTTTGTTGTTTAGCATCATGTCAAACTGTAAAAATATTGCTTAAAGGAAGTATTTGCTCAATCAAGCCTCAACTCATTTTTTCACTGTTTGCATTTCATCTAGGCGTATTAGACACAAGCCCTGTGTTTTGATTCCAGATAGGTGGTGCTAATGTTGTGTAAAATCCTTTAACGCAGTGTTTCTACCTCAGGGACCCCCGGACATCCCTGCCAGACAGCTGGGGGGGGAAACCTGGACTATCTGGGGGTCCCCGGTGACTGGTTTGAGACACAGTGTTAAAGTTACAGATGTTCTCAATTATGTCGTTCAAGTCTGTGGAACTATGAGTACTACATTTCTGAGCGATATCTGTCATTTCAATATGGAAATTCTAAATAAAAGTTTTTTTTTCTTGAGTGAAATTATACTCCTTGGATGTTGTCATGATTTCTAGAAGCTTGAATAATTGTTACGTTTCAGACTCTATCTGCAACAGTGCTTGGTATATTGTTATACAGGGTACAGTGGCAGGGGTGGCATGGTGGTGCAGTGGTTAGCACTGTTGCCTAATACCTCTGGGATCTGGGTTTGAGTCTTCACCTGGGTTACATGTGTGTGGAGTTTGTATGTTCTCCCTGTGTCATTGTGGGGTTTCCTTCAGGTACCCCAGTTTCAACTCCCACCCACACACAGTCCAAAAATATGCTGAATTATGGAAATACACCACCATGGGTGTGTGACTATGCCCAGTGATGGCCTGGCACCCAATGCCCGCAGCTTCCGGGAAAGGCTCTGGACCCCCCTGACCCAGAAGGATAAGGGGTTGGAAAATAGATGGATGGAGGTTGCAGTGATTTCTGCAAAACTTTGTGCGATATCGATCAGTCATTATCCGCTGTCGGGACAATATCAAATGAAAATGGCCAGTAAGTGTCTAGTGCAACAACGTGAATAACATTAGTTTCTTCTTGGTTTATTTTCTTCTACTGCGAAGTATCGTGCCTGCCGACACTTGAGTGTCCCTAAAATGTCATGACGCCCCATTAAACAGCGTGCTAAATGACTAGGTCTCGTGCTAAGGTGTCTTTTTTTTCGGTGCCATAAAAAAACTTTACGTTATGTTATTTACTTTACATTTCTAATATAATATGTTGATCTAACATAAAAAGTCGACTGTTAACTGTAGTAATGTGGTTACTTTAGCATGCATATACAAATAGATATGAAATTTATGCGGTCGTTTAAGACCGATGAAGCAGCGTTTAATTTCCTTTTAATTAATTTCAAGTTGGACTGGCTGAGCACTGTACCGCTTGACTGCTGTAAAACGAATTATGCTGCCACCTTGTTTGTCACTGGGGGCTTTCCGTAGTCTGGGTGCTTCCTCATCACGTGAGTGCTGGTCACGTGAGTGTCATATTGGAAAGTGCGGCTCTGCAGGGGAGGACTGGGCAGCGGACTTGCTGGGATAGAAAAACGCCCCGGCAGAAACGGTGGACGGCTGAAGTCACCGTGCAGTGCCAGCATTATGGCGAACATCGCGAAGAAAGTGTCGTGGTCCAGTCGGGGTGACGAGCCGGCCCAGGGGGAGGGTACTCCGCTGCTTAATGGCACTGGCGCAGCAAGATATTCCAGACAGGTAACTTTCTTGTTTACCTGGTATCTTGCAGTTAGTCCTCTGTTAGCTACCAACAGGCAAGATCAAATCTCATTCTAATTAGCAAGTTGTCGAAGTGGTGTAGCTTTGGTTGTTTGTAATACAATCCAAGCTTCATAACCATAAGTGACTTATTCATTCGTGACAAATGCTCCCCTGCCCACTGAGATACTTCTTAATCATCTGTCTGATATGCTTAACATAACGGTAATTAAGTCCCTTTCATGCTTGTTGCTGTAATGTAGCGAAGTCCTGGTGGGCTAAGTTGGGCATTGTATCCTCGATCCCCCTGACACTGGGCACATACTCTTTTTTTTTTTTTTACCTACGAAGGGACGAAGTTGGGCTACATTATTAGAGTAGAAGTAGACAGTTTATGTTGCGAAAATATCAGATTCGATTGAACTTTTTTCCAGACTTGTAATCTTTCTTTTTGTCTGATACCTTTAGACTCTTTTGCAGTATTATGATTCATTAACTTTGCTTGCTTACATTATATTTCATTAAATGACATTAAGAGTTAGTATGTTTAATGTTGTCCCTTAAAGAATGATCTCCCCCTGTGATCAGTAAAATATTTTCTTGTGTTGTCTAGCCTTGCCTTGCTTTATCTCAATTGTTTAACTTACTCGAGTTTTTACTTGAATAAAACGTCCTATTTCTGTCCACAGTTTTCTGGTGGTAAACTCTTTCATATAGGAAGGCTCAGCACCGTGGACCTTGAAGAAGAAATAGACGAAGAGGTAATCTTGGAGCTTTATCAAATTTCCTCATTTTCATGCTATTATTTGTGTTCCGCTGTGGTTTTCATGTCGGTATTTGTTTGTAGCTGTGATGTAACTTTTATTTTAATTATACTGCTTTGGATTCAGAGTGTGACAGTTACTGTAATGTGACATACGTGCTGTTTGTGGACCAGATTTGGTGCCTTAATTACTGCTTGCTGCTCGACACATAACGAAATCGCGGACCCTCGTGTAAGTCTGCGGAAACCGCTGTGGTCTGTTTCTCTTCCCGTCGGTGTCGCACACAGCAGATTGCGCTAATTTGGATTTTTAGGTTTTTTTTTTTAAACTTCACAAAACTGCATTTACATGCACACGCACAGGATGTAAGGCAACGTTTAAATCAGTGCTTTGATAAAACCTGTTTTTTCGTTAATCTGGAGCAACTACCAAATCTGTTTCTTGGTGATAAGTGTAGGCAGTGATTTAAAAGCCCAGTCGCCCTCATCCTCTTGGGGACCTTTAGCTGTTAATCCTACTGTGCAGCAACTTGCGAAATAAAAGCCCTCAGTATTTGGACATCATCCAGTCATGCAGGGTTCATTGAAAATCCCTTGTGTTTGTTTCTGGTTACTTTGTGTGCTTCTGATTAGGCCCACAGACAAGTTAGATAACTTAATGATCGCTCACGCATTATTCTGTGTGCAGGAGTCTGTTGTTTCCCGGCCAAAGGAGATTCCACACAACGAGAAGCTCCTTTCCCTGAAATATGAGGTAAAGGGCCAGCTTAGTTTTTCCAAATAAACCGGGGTCCTTGATGAATTTAACACCTGACACGAATGTTGTCATGTTCAGTGAGGGCCATGTTTGTGTGTTTTAGAGCCTCGACTATGACAACAGTGAAAATCAACTGTTTCTGGAGGAGGAAAGACGGATGAGCCAAATGGTTGGTCTGACCGCTGACTGATTTCTGTTTTGGTTATTTTCTGATATGTGGTGAAACAAATCCGGGTGGAATATGGGGGTGGCGTGGGGATCAGCCTTTACGTCATGACTTCTTCATAACGGGTAGGATAGAGTAAGAAATTGAGCCCACACTATGGGTTATAATTGTACAAGGTATGACTGTGAATTGTTTTTTTTTTTACGGTGGCTCAGCATGCCTCACTAGAGGAAGCGGTGTTGGATGTTGGGTAGTTGATAGACTTTAATTAGTGTCAGTGCTAACGATGATGCTAACAATGGCCCTAAACGAACATTGATGCTAACGTTAGCGCTAATAATGTTGCTAATAATGATGCTAATAATGGCACTAACGTTGACGCTAATGATGGTCCCCCCACTCCCTCATTGTCTCGGGTCATGGCCTCTGTAGGGCTTTAAGTGCCTGGAGATGAGTCGATGGCTGGTGTGTGCCCTCATTGGGATCCTCACCGGCCTCATTGCTTGTTTCATCGACATCGTGGTGGAGAACCTGGCCGGTCTCAAGTACCAAGTCATTAAGCAGAGTATCCTTCCGACAGGGACAAGCGTCCATGACCTAGATGCCTCTTCTTTTTTTTTTCCTTAACCTCTTTTGTTTTCGCTCAGATATTGAAAGGTTCACAGAGACAGGGGGATTGTCCATCTCCCTGATCTTATGGGTGCTGCTCAACTCCGCTTTTGTCATGGTGGGCTCTGTGATAGTGGCCTTCTTTGAGGTAAGACACAGCCTCACTATCAACCTGGTGTCTGATTGGCTGCATCAGCACCGGGCTGGACCGGAAGGCCCCGTTGGTCACTTATTTGTTATTTATTGGTTGATCCCCGTTTTCCTGTCAGCTTATTGGTGCTCTCTTTCTGTGTCTCTCAGCCGATTGCAGCTGGAAGTGGAATTCCCCAGATAAAGTGTTACCTGAATGGAGTGAAAATACCCCGTGTTGTGCGCCTTAAGGTAATATGCTGGTGTGTTACCTGATCCCCTCAACTCCTCCTGGGTGTGGTGATTCTGTGAATGACTTGTCTGGTCAGATCCTCAATACCATTAATTTCCCTGTTTGCCTGACCATTGCTGCAGGCCAGACACACTTAATGTAGTAGAGTAGGACTAAAGCAGTAAAACTGAGTCATTAGATGACATCACTGTTTGTAAAGCTGTTGCCCCCCCCCCCCCCCATCCCCTGTGTCCAGACTCTCGTGGTGAAGGTCTGTGGAGTGATTTGTTCAGTGGTTGGCGGCCTAGCCGTGGGGAAGGTGAGAGATTCCATTCCGTACCACCGTACAGTCAAGGACCACTTTGGCAAAATAGTGTTAAGCATCTCTGCCCCCCCCCCCCCCGCCATATGTCTGAAGGAAGGACCCATGATCCACTCGGGTGCTGTGGTGGCGGCTGGCATTTCCCAAGGCAGGAGCACATCTCTGAAGAGGGACTTCAAGGTCAGATGTTTCTCCATGGTCTTGTTGTTGTAGTTGCTTAGGGTCTCATCCATCTTTCCTGAGGCTCTATAGAAGCCGTCAACTATGTCACCAGTTTGTGAAGAATTTGTGTTAGATGAATGAAATCTCTCAGACCATAAACACTAAAAATCCTCTCCTGATGTCTTCTGCTTGAGCCCCGGCTGCTCGGGCTTCCACAGTAGCGCTCAAAGCTTCTTTTGAGAGCAGAACCCTGAGTCTGGTTCATCTGCAGATCTTCGAATACTTCCGGCGGGACACAGAGAAGAGGGACTTTGTATCGGCAGGCGCGGCTGCAGGGGTGTCTGCCGCATTTGGAGCTCCTGTGGGTAAGACCTGAACCTCTGATCTCAGATCAGTTCCACGCCTCCAGAATCTGATGGTACCCCTTCCCGAGACGGGAAGCCATGACTGATGAAGAAGGTTACTAGCGTGTCCTGTCGGCGTTGGGCTCCTTCAGCCTCCGCCATTGCTTATTAGGTTTCAGGATATGGAAGTTCAAGGTGGCTCTGTGTCGGTGAATAATCCAGGAGAAAATGTCATAATACAGGCATGGAGTCTCACCAATGGAGCCTTATCTTTGCAATGAAGACCCCTATATGGCCTTTGCTGAATATTTCCAGTTTAGTGGAGCTAATCTTTGAGTGATGCAATCATGCAGCAGTTTCTGAAGGTTTCTGGACTTGCAGGTGGTGTCCTCTTCAGCCTGGAGGAGGGAGCCTCCTTCTGGAACCAGATGCTGACCTGGAGAATCGTGAGTGACGTTTCCGATTAGCATGCCCTATTCTCCCTGACCTCGCCATGGAGCTCTGGTGTGATGTAACCATTTAGTGACACGTATCTTTCAGTTCTTCGCTTCCATGATCTCGACCTTCACCCTGAACTTCTTCATGAGTATCTACCACAACAAGCCGGGAGATTTTAGTAACCCAGGTCTCATCAACTTTGGACGCTTTGACAGCGATGTAAGTTTCCCCTTTCTGTCGGTTTTGTGATGTGGATTGTCCTTTCTAAAAGTTTGTAGACACAATCTTGAAAGTCATTCGAATATTGGCCGTTGGTAATTGATCCGGTTATCTTGGCCAAAGGGATGTTGTCCGCAAGCTAAGTAGCTCATGGAAGATGTCAGCTATTACCCTCTGACATTGACTTGGGGGAGGCAGGGAACCAGTGGGGAAAACGTGATGATTGTGGATGGCTGGACAGCTTAGAGTGGAGAGCATTTTATAATCATCACCTTGTTTGGGGAAAGGCGAATGAAGACAGTGGTCTCATTCTGGATTTTGGTCAAAATTATACCAAGCTCACACATTCCCAAACACGTTTTGGTCATTCCCATCTGAGCCGTTCAGGAAGGGGCTGATCTGTGACCTTTGTGGGGGAACAGCAGTGAGAGAAAGGGATGAGCTGTTATTTCCAGAGAGGGCTTGACTCTGTACTCTGTCACATGAGAAGTGATGTATTTTTGCTTGCCTTCTGGTCACATGGGTCGGAAAGGAAAACGTGAAACGTTCTTTTGGGGACTTGGACACAGCCCCCCCTCCCCCAGCACATGACTTTCCTGGGAGGCCCCCAGGGCTGGAAATATAGCGACCATCTCGGTGGATATGAATTCCATGCCGGTTTTAGTTGAACGTCCAGGCTAGGCAGACATGTCAGCAATGGCTGTGGATATTTCTTGTTACGAGAGAGGCGCCTGCAGCAGGTTAAATGCTAAGCAGACGTGTGACTGTTTACTTTTTTTTTTTTGAAAATGCAAACAGAATTTGACCTTCGCTGCCTGAGGTTTTTGGGAACCTTCACTCCGGATGCCCACTGTATGCTTCCTAAAACGAAAAGTTGCCGTAGGGTCACAACACGTCCACCGTTTTAAAAAATATATATAAGACAAGGTGAACAAGTGGTCCCACATGTGTTTAGTCCTTGAGGACATGATTTGCATGTTTGACTGGAGGATTCTGGGTATTGATTTTCTTTTTTTTCCCCCCAGAGCACGGAGTACTACCTATATGAGATTCCTCTGTTTATCATCATGGGAGCCTTCGGTGAGAGAGAGAAAGAGAGAGCGTCTTATTGTGGAAACCTAAGCCTTGCTCTTTTACATTTTAACGGACCGGTTCTGTTTCTGGTTTTCTCACGTCATGCCCATGTTTCCTTCACCCCCGCAGGTGGATTTCTT
Source organism: Stomatorhinus walkeri (assembly GCA_026784285.1). Classification (NCBI taxonomy): domain Eukaryota; kingdom Metazoa; phylum Chordata; class Actinopteri; order Osteoglossiformes; family Mormyridae; genus Stomatorhinus; species Stomatorhinus walkeri. Next base: position 11,754,643 of record JAODUD010000045.1, read on the forward strand.
GGAGCACTGTTCAACGTCCTGAACTACTGGCTTACCATCCTCAGGATCAGGTGTGCCTCTGAGTGTGTGTGTGTGTGTGTGCCTGTGCCTGTGTGTGTGTAACTGAGGCCTGGTCTGTCTGAAACTTAGGCACTTGCTCCTTTCTCCATCTAAACACTTCAAATTATATTGAAATATATCCTGAGACTGTGGAGCTGACCTTGAACCTGCCCCACGCTGGTTTGATGCAAATGTAAGTTGTCCCACAACCGAATCACCAGCAGTTGGGGGGGGGGGGGGGGGGGGGGGGGGGGGGGGGGGGG
>JAODUD010000045.1:11756711-11778318 GCA_026784285.1 Stomatorhinus walkeri
GCACACTGCAACCGTCACCAGCTTCGCTAATGCAAAAGGACAAGGGTCACACTGCACACTGCAACCGTCACCAGCTTCGCTAATGCAAAAGGACAAGGGTCACACTGCACACTGCAACCGTCACCAGCTTTGCTAATGCAAAAGGACAAGGGTCACACTGCACACTGCAAACGTCACCAGCTTCGCTAATGCAAACCGAAGAACAAAAATGCTAACGCGAAATTCCCCAGTCGTCTCATTATATTTTCAGTTCCAGCTTTCTGACATGTAAACACTCTTCGGACTTTCATCAGTTCCGTGCCACAGTAGTTTTGCAAAGAGATTCTCAGGGTCGTACTGTAAGAGTACTGTAAGAGTATTGCATAAGATGATGCTGGCTGGTTGCCACAGTGAGCCAGTTACTGCCAGTGTAATATGTGCAGCACTGTTTTTAACTAACTTGACTGTCGAGGTACTGACCATATTCACGGTATAGACTGCTCACCAAAGCAGTGCGGAGAGTCAGACTGCAGAAATCAGGCCTCACAGGCGCAGCGTTGCAGGTTCAAATCCTGCTTCCACTTGGTGTATAAGGAATCGACATGTTTATTATCTATTATGCATGTTTCCTCACAAAGTCCAATGACACTAAAATTAACTGGTGTTTCTAAATTGCTCATAATATGATTCCGCTCAGAGGCCACATTACTAGACAAATCTGTCGACTACCAGGTAGGACAAACGTTTGTCCCCAGAACCACTCTGAGGGTAGACGAGTCATGTATTCAGAGAAGCCTTTCTGCATACCGCTGTTCCACTGAGACGTTATTTTTACGCTTCCCATTAGATCTAATGAACTTGGCCGCTCTCTTCTGACTGCTCTCCTTAACAAGGTGCTTTTTGGCAGCAGAAATGCAACTGAATGGGTGTTTTTGTTTTTGTTCATCAGTGAGATTCTAGAACCACGTCTGTCACCTACAGTCACATTACACTCAAAATTGCTTAGATCAGCTGTTATTTGTTGTTTGTGTTGCATATATATGTAGTTTGTTACGAGGACATTTCACGTGAGCGCCTAGTCCTCTTGTGAGTAGAACGCCGACCTCACAGTTGAAAGTGTCCAAGCTGCAAACTTAAAGTTCAGGTTAGAATTGTGACCTGGAAGAAAATCCTGATCAGTAGAGTCACCTTGCCGTCCTTCAACAGGCACACATCACGCTTAGCAAGATGAAAGGGTTCATGAATTTCGCAGACTATTCTACTGGTGCTTTTGCCCCTGAGCTGGTCAGTGGAAAGATCTAGAATAAAGAAAGGAATGTCATTCCTCAGAGCCTACACTGAAAAAAGATTTGGAACCCTTGGAATGCACCCAAATCTCTGACACTAGCAGAAATCCTGCAGCTATTAAACAGTTGTATAGTCAGCATAATCTGCCAACTAAGGCAGCTAAATATTTTTTTCTACCATCTTGGAGGTGACGTAACCAACAGTAGCTGTGAATTTTTACGTTGTGGTAGAAGATTAAAGACACGTACTTTCCCATGACTTACAAAGCCAGACCTTTTCCTGTATTTGCTGCCAGCATTTGTGGGCTAACGCTTCGTTAGCATTTATCACAGGCTCTTGTCACGTGCCCCCGCTTAATTTGAATGCCATGCCGACGTAACTCGACGTACGTTAACCTGCAGCGCTGTGCTCATGTGACCATTGCGCGGATCTGTCCGCCTTCAAGAGAAGCGTCACTGTTTTCTCTGGGTTAAATATGTTGTTGGGGGGGGGCGCTGTTTCATAAAAATGGGGTTAAGCACTGTGCTAATAGCTTGGTTTACTGTAGGTGGCAGTTTGTCGGAGATCATTTTATTCAGGACGGGAGTAAACTTTTGCCCTGGTAGAGGGAAGTAAATTACTCATGGGCTGGGGGTGGCTCAGTCATGCCTGTCCTTCCTCTCGAGGGCATGCTGTGGCTCCTTCATCATGTGGAATGTGTGTACATCACCCTTCTGCTGCTGGGGGGGCTCTTCTGGCGCTGCCACGGCAGAATGCGGGGGCTCAAGATGACAGAGACGACTGCAATAAGCGCGGTCCTGTCCTGTTAACATCATCCGCACAAACGGGCACGACGGCAACAGCTCTAAAGCAAATACTCAGTTTGTCAGAGAATGCCAGTGAAACCTCGACATTTAAAACAAAACATGCAATAGCTTCTGATTACACAATGACTGCAGCTGCAAAAGCAGGCGGTAGCTATGCAATTTTGTGAGATTAAATTCTGCCATCTAGTGGACACAAAAATATATTGCGGTTACGGTACGTTTGGACTGTACGACCCAGAACGTTCCCTGGGTCCGGTTCGGCTGAACTTTACTGCTGATTGACAGGGATTCTTGTGATGCTGAAGAAGCTTTCCTATAATGACCTGAAAATCAGAATATCAACTACACACAAAGTAAAAATATTGTCAGCTGAAAATGTCTACTAAATTAAACAAATGCGTTTTTTACGGAACAGTAAAATTCCATATCCATGGAATACCACTGTATTCACAAGACAACTATTGATCAGTCAATTGATCGGCACACGCAGAGAATTAAAAAGTGATGCTCGTGTGAGGAAGGTATTTTTTGTTTTTGTCGATAACCCAAACTCCATTTTCCAGTAGTTGACGCGTGTTTAGAGACGATAAAACGCTTCATACACAGCCATAATAAAACCACTCACAACAGAATATGAAATAAACACGCAAAGGCGTCGTAACTCCTCGTTAGTATAGTGGTGAGTATCCCCGCCTGTCACGCGGGAGACCGGGGTTCGATTCCCCGACGGGGAGAGCACGTGACCTTTTGGCTCTGTCTTTAAGCCTGAAAAGGCACCAAGCTAGATCCCCGGCAGCGGCTTCGTGTTGCTGGAAACGAAGCTTGTGACTTGTACTTACAGATCATTTTCTGCGGGACGCTCAGCAGCGCAGCATTTGGAAGTAGACTCGGGTTCTAAATGTGTGGTTTTGATGATTGATGCACGGATGGATGGATGTTTAATAAGAGATATAAACAATGAGGTGCAGTCGCCAACTAATCATGTTAAATACGTCATAATGGTTGTTGACCATGAACCCACAATAAAAATGAACATGTATAACTAGGAAAGTCCGTTTTCAAATTTCAATTTTGGTTCGATATAATGGCATTGTCCTTAACCCTCCAGTGCAGGAGGGGGCAATAATGCGCATCGAATGCAGCTTAACATGTCTGTGATACGACCGAGGAAGAGCCGATGATTTCGGGGAGGAGGGGCAGGCGACTCGGAAGAAAAAGCAGCAGAAGCCAATGCAGCCTGTAGCCCATTCAAAGGCCTACTGTCGGACCTCTGCTTACTTTCCAATACCTCTTTAGTACGGGCTGGAAAATGTCCGATTTCGATGAGTTTGAGAAGCAGTTGAGCGAAAATCGGCAAGGTAAGTCTAGCTTTGGGTCGGTGCATGCTCCCTGTTTTAGGGTAATAAAGTGGCCGGCGTGCCCTAGCGCCGTAGATGGTGCGGAGGGCACTTCTGCTGCTTCGTAAAATAAAAGCGCGGCTGGGAAATAGGCGCTTTTTGTGCGAGTGCTCGCCGATTCTGAAAGCTGCCGGATCCCGCGCCTCCCAGCTGCCGCACGGTCCCCGAAAACTGACCGCTTTCCTAAATCACTGACATTCTTTTCCTGGCATTGTTATAGGGATCGCTAGGCCTGCATCCATCAGTCCCAGGCGTGCATAACATGGACATTTAAATGAAACGTTATTGGTGTGCACTTGATGTGAAAGCCTATGTTTTTATTTGTTTGATTATGTACCATTTGATCATGAATTGCGACCTGCATGTTTTCATCCACAGTAACACGTTATGCATGATTTGCCTGGATGTTTCTTACAAGCGTTATATTTTCAACATCACGTTTAAAGTTTGATACAAATACAAACTACCGCGACCGCGTGATTTAAAATCCGCACTAAATAACAGTGTTAGTTACTTGGTTTTTAAATACTGTTACTGGTTTTCTATATAATTATATGATTTTGTCTCCTTCCGATGCACAATACCTTTTCCCTTGGGTCCAGAATGCTGGCCTATGCCCTGTCATCCGTACAGAATAAAACAGTCATTTTCACCCGATCGCCGTTTCCCCGTGATATATAGATTCCTAAAATCAGCCGCGTTCCCTGGAATCATAACAACCGCTTTTATATCGTTATTGCAAAGCCTTATACCTGTATCTACCTTTACAGCGACTAGCAATGACTAACAATGATACATAGTTATATAACAATAAACTTCATCAAAGAAATTCGAGTGCAGAGAATGCAGTATACTGAATAAACTTAAGCCATACTAACGTAACTTAAATATGCAACATGCGTTACAACGGAGTCGAAAATAGGATTGATTTATGTACCCATCAAATGGCAATCTTGTCATATCAGCTCCTTATCACACCAGTAAATAAAATGTCATTCGACCGGACCTGATTCGGCTAGACGAGCGCTAAGTGCCGTCGTGTTTGATAAACTACCAGTTAAAGTCATTCATATCTGCGCTCGGATGCCGGCGATTGCGGGAATTGGTTATTACTGATTTAAGATGCACGTTGACAGCTCCGCGTCTGCACATTTGCAGTGGTGCATTACCGTAGTGCCGTTATAATTGAAGCATGAAGCTGAATTCTCCAGCAGGATCTGCGTTTAAATGCTTCACTGAAAACTGCACCTTCAGGGATTTATTTAAGCTCCTATATGAAGCATCTGCTGGGATAGAAAGGTGATGTTTTATTGTTAGTGCAATAAAATGCTGTCTCTGAGACTGAAACGATATTAATTACCCATCCATTGTCCAACCACTTATCTTAGCCAGGCTGACTTGGAGCCTGTTCCAGGCAAACTCCACACACAGAGAGCAGAGGCAGAATTCCGGCCTCCAGACTCACAAGTGTGAGGCAGCTGTACTCAATACAGAGCCACTGTGCCCTTGAAATGATTCGCCATTGAGAGATGGGTGTTTTTGTTTGAGGAGGGTGTGATTGACTATGTGGCTTCAAACCCACAACCATCCAGACACACATTCTTAACCCCGCTGAGTTCCACACCTTGGATTTATGGAAGTGGATGGTAAGGGACGGTCATGTCGCTCCGTCCGCTATCTCACTGGTACCACGGTGTCGTCCCCCAGAGCGGGAGAAGGAACGACACAAGAAGCGTAGCCGCAGCCGGTCCCTGAGCCGCGGCGAGAAGCGCCGCCGCTGGAGCAAGGACTCCAGGGGGCGGAGTCACGAGAAGCGCAGCAGCAGCCGCGACCGCAAGGCCCGGGACCGACGCAGCAGTTCACGCGAGCACAAGAAGCACAGGTACCCCCCCACGGTCCCGGTGACACGCAGTGAAGCTGATATAGCTTGGTTTGAGGCCTCTTAACAAGTTTCTTTCACAATCAATCAGTCGACGACTTTCCCGTCATGGTGGGAAAGGTGACTGTACCCATATTAAAATTTAACTGCCGTTTATACGCAGCCCCTGCCATAGCAATGGGACCTCAACACCATCCTAAAAAGCGGGACGCGTTCACACCCTCATGACCTTAAACTGCCTGCCATCCAAAGTTAAATGTAAACATTCTGCCTTGTTTGTTTCCGCCAGATTCACGTCGTGTTTACATGGTACTGAAACAGCCTCCTGTTTTATGTTTGGGCAGCTTCTCTCCGCGGAGAAGCCGTAAGAAAAGGACATACAAGTACTGGGATGTCCCCCCGCCAGGGTTCGAGCACATCACCCCCATGCAGTACAAGGCAATGCAAGGTATGACTGCGACGGTTCCATGTGTGCTAGCTCAGTATTTCAAGGTTATGATATATTGGTTGCAAGGAAAGCTCTTATTTTTAAGTACCCTCCTCCCCCTGCTGGTCAAAGAGGGAATAGCACTTGAGATGATTTCACGCATCGTGAAGGGAGCTCAAACCCTAGGTGTTAGAAGCAAATGAAGGCAGCGCTCTGGGTGTCCTGGCTGTCCCTGGTTGGGGTCTCGAAGCCCTTTTTCATCCCCACAGCCGCAGGGCAGATCCCCACGATAGCTCTACTGGCCACCTCCACCACCAGCGGCGTGGCAGTGACCCCCACCCAGGTGCCGATGGTCGGCAGCCAGATGACCCGGCAGGCCAGGCGACTTTACGTCGGTAACATCCCCTTCGGCCTGACGGAGGTGAGTCCCGGCAAAGTCGCGCGTGGTTCAGTGGGTTCGGACACTGAGCCGGTCGCCAGAAGGTTGTTGGTTCAAATCCCTTGTCCATCAGAGTGATTTTGCCATTGGGCCCCCGAGCACGGCCCTTACACCCCATTTGCTCTAGGAACTATCTGATCCTGTTTTTTCGATAAAACACATGTTGCTTTGGATGAAAGTGTGCAAAATAAATAAAATAGGTAAATGTACTAGACCGCTCTCTTTTTTTCTTGTTTTCCTGTTTTGATTTTTACCTTCACGGGCTGCATGTCCTTATTTAGTGTATGTTTGCCTGTGTTCTTAGGAGGCCATGGCGGATTTCTTCAATACCCAGATGCGATTGGCTGGTTTGTGTCAAGGTCCCACCAATCCTGTCCTTGCTGTTCAGATAAACCAGGACAAGAACTTTGCTTTCCTAGAAGTAAGAGTCTTTTCTGCTTGGTGGCTGCTGTGTCCTGGTGGAGACCGCCGATGTCCCTGATTAACAACATTCCTTCTGCCCTAGTTCCGGTCCGTGGATGAGACCACGCAGGCGATGGCCTTCGACGGCATCATTTTCCAGGGTCAGTCGTTAAAAATCAGGCGACCCCACGACTATCGGCCTCTGCCTGGCATCTCGGAGCAGCCCGCCTTCCACGTACCAGGTCTGTTTTGGGTGTCGCCTCAGTAGCGTTAATCTTTGTTTACCTTTGAAGAGCCGATTGGCAAGGCCAGTTTTTTCATACTCGTTAAGGGCTGACTGTCCTTCGTAAGCTGTGGATGTCTGTCATCATATAAAGAGGGACACTTTCACTTTTATTTACTTAACGTTGTAAATTTTTAGGTGGCACTTTTATCTAAAGTGAATGTTTTTTTAGAGAGTCCCTAAAGCAAACTCATGGGCCCAGTGGTGTAATCATCAGTGATCTGAACCAGTGATCTTCGTCCAGTGGCACGCTAACCAGCTGAGCGTCACACACTACAGCACAACCACGCACTTCTGTTAACATAGGGCTGTTGTGTGGCTCTGTGGTGTTTGCCCATCATCGGAAGGTTGCTGGTTCAAATACCAGAGTTAGCAGAGTGATTTCACCACTGGGCCCTTGTGCAAGGGCATTAACCCCCAAATTGCTGGCTACAATTTCAGTCAAAAATTCTGGACACACCTACTGAAAATCATTTGTTTTTCAGCAAGATAATCACCCAAAGCACACCTTAAAGGTTATGCAAATAGCTTATTACCTTGTGAACATGGAGAGTGATGGCCCCCACAGGTGACCTTCTCCCCCCCCCCAATCTGAGTTGGATGGAAAAGTAAGTGCCAGGTAGCCAACTTGTGCGCAGAACCTGTGGAACCTCTTTCTGGACTGATTCCAGGTGGCTACGTCCAGAAGCTGGTGAAAGGTCTCCAAGAGTCTGAAATGCTGTCGTCGAAGCCAAAGGTGGCTATTTTGAAGAGACTAAAATGTTGAGATCCTGGTCATTGCAGTATTTTATATGTATAACTTCCATGCCTGAAGGCATTAGGTGAAAAACCGCTAAAATAGACAAATGCATTAAGAGCAGGTGTGTCCAGACGTCTGACTGGTGCTGCGTGTCAGTATGTCCCATGGAGAGTAAGATGGGATAGACAAAAAAGTCGTCAAACGGCCCTAATATTTAGTTTTTTTTTTTTATTACTGGAGTTACATTTATCTGATGATACGTAGAATATAAAGATGTTATACTGATTTGATGTTGGTGTTTGCTTATTTCACTCATGTCATCCGCCCGTGGTGGTCATGCGGCGTGTTGACGGTCTGCTGTGAAATCGGCCGGCTCTGGGTGCCGTGCCGCTGTGTCCGCAGGAGTCGTCTCCACCGTGGTTCCAGACTCGCCTCACAAGCTCTTTGTCGGAGGCCTGCCCAACTATCTCAGTGACGATCAGGTAGGCCGCCCTCCATCTCTGTCGCCGGGGAGCCGACCCACAATCCTCCTGTGTTACTGTCCCACTGCTGCACGTGGAACTCAAGCACGCACACACGTATGCACGCACGCACGCACACACGCACGCTCTTGCATAAAAAAAAACACTGTGTAACTGATTAGTAGGAAACGCCTGTCAAAGTCACCGCTTAAAATGAGTTTTTGTAAGTTTTTGTACGATTGCGTTAAAAGTCACTTTCATGTTTGAAGCTGCTTAAAATAGCTGCACATTTTAGGTTTTTTTTTAAAAGGATATTCGTGGAATTTATTAAACATTTATTAAACATATAGGTCACGGGTTGACAGTTACATTGCGTTCATTGTTTATCCAGCTGTAAATTATGAAGATATCGAGAGTCTGCTGACATTTAAAGGGCACATTTCCCAAAAGCTCATGTTTAGCAACTTGCATATTTGGAATCGTACTACTTAATGGATCCAATAATGTTAGTTGCTAATGTTGCTAGCAGATAACCTTGTTAGCAACTAAGGCTTTGGGAAACGGCCGCATGCCGAACCAGTTGCGTAGCCAGTCCTTATGCTGCCTGTTGGTGTGAACCCTGGAATATTTGTATATAAGATTAATTGCGGAGTGTTAGTCGGATGAATCAAGCCACGCCATTTTGGTGCATGAAAATTGTAAATCCTGTCGGCTGTGCGTCACCTAACTGACGAATACCTCCACATTTCCGTAGACTGTGCTTGAAATGTGGGGGAGAATTACAATCGAGTCCCGTGTCACACGTCCACGCACACACACTAAGAACGACAGCTTAACGTTCTGTTAACAGCGATAGGGCACTGCGGAAGAATCATTCCCTACGTTGCTATGTCGCTCCAAAGGCAGAAATTGCTTCACACCTCTTTCCCAGTGAAGTTATAAGTTTCACTGGAGTTGTCACGTCGTGCCCCATGGCCTGTTCTCTTATGACGTCAGTGAAGGATAGTATTACCACAATAACCTGCACAGATGAGGTCATCTTACTCTGAAAGTGTTGAAAGGGTCACATTTAGATTTTAGGATTTTTCTATATCACCACCCCACTGAAAACGGCCCATTATAGACATAATCAACACAGGCATTTAATATTTTATCTATTCATTTAGCAAAAGTTAATCGCAAAACGTTTTGCATCCACCCCTGCATTGTAATATTTTGAGCGCCGGTGCCCAGTCACTCTAGCCTAAACTGTGAAAAATGGCGAGACCGCCCACAGGTTAGTGATTGATGTTTCAGTGAAAGGTAAGTGAGAAGTGCAGTCAGGCCGCTGTTTTATTTTTATTTATTTATTTATTTATTTTCTTTCCCTTCCTTTTTGGATTGTCATCGTTATCCAGTATGAGTCACATGTAATCCCAGTCAAGAGGAAGGCTGTACCAGAGCAGCACTGGGGAGAGAGTTTGAATCCAGCAGTACTGTTAATGTAATTCACGTGGAAACCAGTAAATGTGCCATAGACAGGTGAAATGGAAACGGCTGCTTGTATCCTGGTGTTCACATTTTTTTTGCAGTCCCTGCTACAGCCTTGATACTTACAGCTCTTTCGTTTTTTGTTCCCCACTTTGTCCCCAGCTAGGGGCCTGTAAGATCGTTAAGTCTTCGCTCATAATTTGTTCAGTAGTACTGACCTACTGCTACCATGCCAACATGTAACACAAGGCAAGTAATACATTCCGTCCCTCGCACGGATATCCTTCCTGTCGACGGCCTGCCCCTGTGGGGGGGGCTCTGTCCAGGAGTGCTCTTTGGCACATGGGGTCTTTTTTTGGGGGGGAGGAGGTCTTGGTTTTGGGGAGAGACTTATTATGCTGATCACAGGGTATAAATTTGATTGTTTGTTTTTTTTTTTTTGCGCCCCTAAGAGAAGGTAGGAGGTAGCTCCCTCTTGTGGCTGCCCGTGTCCCGAGTGACTCCTTTCCCAAGTCACTGGTTAATGCTTCGTAACAGTAGATTCCAGTAGCGCAAGTGAGGAGTGCAGTTAGCCATGCTAATGCTATTTTGTCCCGTTTGGCTCCAAGCAGGACACTGTGTGGGTCTTAGCTTTACCTATAACTTTTATCTTCTGTAGGTTTTGTCTCTAATTAACTGCACCAAAGTGGTTCTTGGTTTTAAGCACAGGAAGTCAGTGATTCGGCTGGGTGTTGTGTCCTGCCGAGTTGCGCCCCCCCCCCCCACTGTATACATGGAACGCATAATTAACATATAATTAGCTTTTTTTTTATTTACAGTTTTTTTTACCATCTGCCTTAATTATTCTGGCCGTAAAAATCAGATGCAACTTTAAGTCCATATTTCAGATTTCGTAGTTAGGGTTATCAGAGAACTTGATTACGAATTCAGTTGTGTTGTATATGCTGTAGGATGGGGGGCAATCTGTGTTACCATTCATTGATAAGAATCAAAATAGTTACTTTTGTAGACTCCCAGTAAATAAACGTCATGGAATAAGGGCCTTGGACAGCGCAGGGGGCTTTTCTGCTCTAGGGTAACACCGTAATGTCAAGCCACTTGTCATAAAGCCATTTTCCTGATGTCTTCACTGTATTCTCATGTCGTTTTGCAAAGTTTAACATGCCGTTTCTCCCACAGTTGAGATTAGCGTTGCTAGCGAGGCGCCGTGCCCTGGGCCGCCCGGCTAACCGCCCTCGGCGTCTCCTCCTCTTGCCCAGGTGAAGGAACTCTTGACGTCGTTCGGACCTCTTAAGGCCTTCAACCTCGTGAAGGACAGTGCGACGTCACTGTCTAAAGGTTACGCTTTCTGTGAATATGTGGACATCAGTGCCACTGACCAGGTGCGTGCGTGCGTGCGGGGGGGGGGGGGCGGACGGCAGATGGAAGGTCTGGTGTGGCTTGAGGCTTCTGGACGGAATTGCTTACGCTTGTGTGTGTGTGTGGGGGGTGTCCTGCAGGCTGTGGCTGGACTCAATGGCATGCAGCTTGGAGACAAGAAGCTCATCGTCCAGCGGGCAAGCGTGGGAGCTAAGAATGCCAACGCCGTGAGTGTCTGCCCTCGGTCTTCTTTGTGATGTCATAAACCCAACTTGGTCCACATCCATAACTGCTTATTAAATCCCAGGTCATCGAAAACCTTGGGCTCCTCCCAGAAAGCTTAATGCCTCTATTTTTTTGAGTTTATTTGGGTCCACGTAGATCTCTCGCTGTTGATCTTGGGGTATCTGACACTCCTGTCGCCCCCCCCCCCCGGGCAGACGGCCATCATCGAGACGCCAGTGACGCTGCAGGTTCCGGGGCTGCAGCGGCTGCAGAGCTCCGGCATGCCCACCGAGGTGCTGTGCCTCCTCAACATGATCATGCCCGAGGAGCTGGTGGACGACGAGGACTACGAGGAGATCCTGGAGGACATCCGGGAGGAGTGTTGCAAGTACGGCAACGTGCGCTCCATCGAGATTCCGCGGCCCGTCGATGGCGTGGAGGTGCCTGGCTGTGGCAAGGTGGGACCCATACTCTCCTACACCAACGGCAAAGAGAAGACCTCTGTGCTCACTAAACACAGGCTCATGGAGTTTTTCTTAGACAAAAAATGTTTTGAGGGCAGAATTAAAAATGATTGGTTATTTCTTTGAACCAATCAGATTGTGGAGAAGGTGGGTCCAAGCAACTAGACAATCAGATGACTTGGTCCCATCTCCTCTACAATCTGATTGGGTATCTCTCTGAACCAATCATTTTTCATTCTGCCCTCAGAACATGTTTTGCATAAGAACTCCTATGAGCTCAACACAACATGTCTGCCTTTTAGAGTCAAAGTCATGTAACCGACTCATTGAGTAACTAGCATGATTATAACATATCAATATAGGAATTAGAAATTCATGCTAAAAAGCAAATACTATTCTATTGAAAATTTACACATGATGAGGCTTTATTGATACCCGTGGGGGAATTTCTCACCCAGCCCATCTTGCGCTCCGTGAGAGAGCAGCACGTAGATGAGAGCGAGCTTTGGTAGTGAGTCGTAGAGCTGGGGGTTAAGGGCCCTCAGACGAGCCTGTTCTGCCGCGGCCGGGATCCAGCCAGCGGCCTTCCAGTCACTGGCGTACAGCACAGAGGCTTGACCCATGACCTTTAAAACTAACAATAACAAAGAAAATATTGTGTGACAATGTCACATATGTCACTTCCTGCGCATGCCTACAGTGTGGCATGCTTTAGTCGTCTTTCTGCATATCCTGCCACGGTTTACCTTGCAATCTCTTCTGCTGTATTGTATTTTGCATCGTGTTAAAATAATGATAAATGCAATGATCACAGCGTGATGCAGGACTGCCTTGGTCCCAGCATTGCCGGGTATGAGAATGTTTACTGTATTCTGTGCTCCGTGTTTGTCATTCACGAGCTTGTTTGATTTTTCGAGAATTGCATGACCAGCACGTAGCTGCTAATGGCCCTTCAGAAGCCCCCCCGTCACCTTCCTTTGCAGATCTTCGTAGAGTACACATCTGCAGCCGAATGCCAGCAAGCCATGCAGGCTCTGACGGGACGCAAGTTCGCCAACCGTGTGGTGGTCACCAAATACTACGACCCCGACATGTACCACAGGCACGAGTTCTGATCAGGGGTGGGGGCAGGGGCGGGACAGGAACGGCGTCGGGCAGTGGGTATGGTAGTGCCCCCTTTAGCATAACATTTGACCCTGGACCCCTTTCCTCCTGACTTTTGAGCGCTTTGACATTGTGAAGTACATAGTTCTCCTGTACGATATTTTGCTTAACCTAACGTACAGCACAGCCTCTTCCCATCTACTAACTGGTCAGTCCTCCCCACCCACTCAATTAAACACTTTATTTCAGGGTTTCCGGAATGTTCTCATTCATTGAGATGGCCTGTGGCATGTGCTGTTTTTATTTATGTGTTTTTTCCATGTGAGTCGTTTATCAGATAACCAACATTAAATTAATAAGTAAAACCTTTTAGGTGGGGTTCAGTATTGTTAAATTGCTTGCATTTAGTTGTGCAACACAATAATGAAAATGTTTTTTTTTTTGCCTACAATGAGTAACCCAGTGGTAGTTTTGTCCCTTCCCCAAATTTTAAGCATTAAATCCTAATCGGTAAATTTCATTTTTAGAGGATTTGTCGTAGTACTCAACGCGTTTGAATCGTAGCAGTTACCATGTTACAAGATCGCCACTGATTCAGATGAACGAAGACCATCATGTTCAGGGGTTGTCAGGATTGTGTCTGGGAGAAAAGATCCCTTTGATCGTTCTGGGTCCAGCAGCCCAGAGCATGTACCGCCGAGTGGAATCCGCGAAGAACGTGTCTAGTTGCTTTGTTGTAGTTTGTGATAGTTAATTCCCTTTAAGTAGCACTGCACATACACGTACGTTTCTCCCCAAGGCAAGTAAATAGAATATTCCGGTTGCTCGTTAATGCTGATGTATTTGTGAAGCTAACCTGCGGGTTTTTTTTATATTTTTTGGGCGAAAACGAATGGCTGCTAGTCACGTACTTCGCCGGAAGCTGTGAATGATGAATCATCGCACCGACATTAGTGAACTTGGATTGTTTTTGGCTGCCGGGAAAACGAAATAATTACAGCTTCGTCAGAGTAATAAATGTCGTTAAAAATAAGAGACAGGAGTTGGACATTTAGTACTTTGCGTGTGTGTATGGTTGTACACCCTCCTACTGTTATGGTTTTTTGCTGTTTATCACACGTGCTTTGCAATAAACTAGCGTTCGAGTTAAAGGAACTGCTACGATTGTGTGTGAATAACAGTGCTGAGTTGCTCTTCGGGCGAGTTTGTTTCGTATCTGAACTACGCCCACAGCATGACATAACTGATCAGGAGGGCTGGCTGTGTAATGCTCTGTAATGACAACAGGGGGCGTCATAATGAATCCTTGGCGGGTTTGGCATCTGATGTCGAGCCTGAACGCTGCATGGGAGGCAGTAATTACTGTTTTTAATTGTCTGATGTTTTATAAACGTGGATCTGAATGTGAGAACGGGTGCGACTGCCAAGCTTTGAATAAAACCCTGCTTCTCCAGCCTATCCGTGTGTCTGTGGGTCGGGAGAGCTGACACCCCGGTGCGATTACGTCATCCGTAATCAACGTTAGGCTCATTTCCTGCCCACGGGAGCAGTTTTATGCCCAATTGGCTTGTTCACCTGTCAATCATCATAATATCGATTGTTTGATTGGACTGCACAGGCTGACTGTGAGCCGGTGTGTTTGGCACTGCGCCTTGGCTGGGGGAATAATGCGCCGGGATCAACCGTTTGGATCCGACGGCGTGGTGTGAAACGGCTACTGTGGGCGCTGGGTTTGCCGCATTAACAGGAAGCAAGTGACGAAGAGAACGGTAAACTGCAAAAATAAACTGATGCAAGCTCAAATGCCAGAACATTCTGGTAGTCATCGAGTGAAAGCAGAATTTAGGATCCAAAATAAAAGTCCGGACTGGGTTTATTAGGGAATGCCTGTACAGTTAATATTCCACCACCCCCAAAAGTGTTTTGACTAAAAATAAAGCTTCCCAAAAATAAAATCAATTGAAAATGTTTACACTTGTGTGTCAAGTGATTTGGCTTTTACAACTGCTGACATGACAAGGTAACACTGCTTGAAGTGTTTTCAGGAGCAGTTTCCCGTCAGATTACTCTGCTTGTCTGCTTTGTAAAGAGATCCGTTTCTTCCCTTTCGGTGGGATTTGCACACAACGTTTATCTCCGACATCTGCTTGCCTGTCTCTCTCTCTCTCTCCTTAAATGAACAGCCTCTGCAGGTTCTTTCATGTACACGGGAGGTTAGTGGAGGTTAAACCACAATTTTTTGGACAATGGTTTCAGTATGTAAGTAGCGAGATAAAGAGTGGATCTCAGAAGTACTCAAATTTAAAAACGGCATACATAACATACGATTAAATAATATAAAACATTTCTTCGTAGAATACTTTTCAGTAAAACACGTTATACCTTTTTCATTCTTCCTTTTTTATACGCTGAAATATTCCTGGCACTTCAGTTCGCCGAAACCATTGTGTGACTCGAATAGAAAACAGCACTACAACATCAAATACAGGGGCTGATGTTAAATGGGTGGTCAGGTCTATATCCCCCTGGTACGAATGGGACACTAAACATGCTGTTGCTGGGTGGCGATGGTGAGGTCAGAGAGGGGACTGAAGCAGCCGGAGGATGAGACCTCTCACGCCCAAACGCCGTATTTTTTCATAGCTGAATGACTACGCCTAGATGCCGATAATATGTCGCGACATAAAAGTCATAAGCACCGCGGGGTTTAATATGACATACCTGGTGCCAGTTACACAAGGAAATTTAATTGTTCTTAAGACTGCACAAGTGCTTGGTTTATGTTTGTTACATACCTTCCTGACTAATACTTTAGGTTCAAAATCATCCAAATTTAAGATAAATTTCCAAAATAATCCAACTGGATAGTAGCCTATGCAGTCGATAAGAATCAAACACTACACATAGTAACAAGAACAACAATACAATAATAATGATAATAATAGTAGTAAAGTTATTGCAAAAGGTTTATTGCATTTTAGTGGAACTTCATTGAAAATTAAAATAGAAAACAACGCATTTTGGACAACGGAGCCTGAAATTATTTACATCAATTATAATTTCTTTTTTCACATATATGCTTTCGCAATTAAAATATAACATAAAAAAAATAAAAGCGTTTTTTTCTTGTATTGTCCATCCTTTGCACGCTCGTCGGCGTTCTGTAGTGAGCGTCACCCATGATGCCTTGCTGAGTGGCCGTCGGGAGATGATATATATTCTTGTAACCAAAGACTCTTTTGAACAAGACCTATGATTTGTTCTGTGTTATACTGGTGACGTGAGCTCCATGGACGTCTTGGAAAGCAGATGTTAATATAAATATTAAAACTGTACATTTTTTAAAGGACAACCTTGATCATATATATCGCCATTGTCTTCTTGTAGTAAGTAAATTAGCTATATCAGAAATCATGGGATTTGGTTCAGTTCGCCTTTTATTACTTACATTAGTACTTACTACGTTTGTTATTAGGAACACAATTGTATTTTGCCGTATAGGCGTACTGGTATAGAAAGGGGCATTTCTTTGGTAATTGTGCGTGCGAATGAACAATAAATGAAGAATTAGGCTACATCTATGCACGACCACACATTCTTGATATGAAGTTCACTAAGCGATCTTAAACATATTGTGAATGTTAAGAGACAATGACGTGAGTAGTCCTTTGTTGCCCCTGAGGTCTGGTTGTCCCTCACAAATCAAAACCCGGAACTAATCGTCGATCGTGGGTCTTGTTTTGCAAAGCGTCTTTGGAGGAGCTCGCACGGTTCGCCGCTCGCCGGTCATGGAGAGTTTAGGAAGTCCGGCGTCCTTGCGTTTATTCTACCCGATTCACTTTGATACGTTGGGCTCGGTGCCGTCCGGACGGGTTGCAGACGAGGCGGGGTGGGCGAAGAAGATGCGAGGCGCCACCGATTTCAGTTTGAATTAGTCGATCGTGCGATCCACGTCCCCTAGCGTCTCGGTAAGTTTCCTGTCGGGTTAAGTAAAGGAAGGTTCTTTTGTTTTCCGCCGCGCAAGCCAGGCCTAGCCGGTGCGGGATGGGATCCTAAGCCGGCTTCTCCGGCAGCCTCCGAGCACAACTGGAATACGGAGGGGGAGCAAAGTTATATCATCTGTCACCGGTTAGCGCGGTTGGCGATGTGCTGCGGCGTGCTCGCCCTGGGACCGGCGCCTGGCGAGCCGCTCAGAAAGTAAGTTCCCGAAAGGCGATCCGAGTCTAACATGAATTGGGCGTGCAGTATCCCCCATTGCATGTCAAAAACACACTTGGGCTTCGCTAATACTAAATTACTCAGTCGATGCTGCCGAGTGTTTAAGGTTAAGGACAATTAGCGTCCGGTGCCCCAACTCTTGATATATTCGCGCAGGGCACTTCTGCGGTATCTGGCTAAGTTGTACCTAGGTAAACCTATACGCAGATAAACGATCAGCACTGAAAGGTCCTACGGCGTGATTTCTGATATGGCTTGGTTAATTTTTTTTTCTACCTAGTTCTCAATGAACGTGACTATTAACTGGTTAGCCGCGCGCCCCCCTGTAACCGGGGCGAAGGGACATGCGAGCAGCAGCGCGCGATCGCACCGCGGGGGGCTCGCGGCTCCGGGTCCGCCGACCGATCCCGCAACTTTAAAGGGGGCTTCACGCGATCAGATGTAGAGCGCGGTGTCCCGCGAGTGCTTCCCGCAGGATCCCTGAATATAAAAGCGGGTCATCGGCGCACCGCTTCGTGTCAGAACTTATTAACATCCATGTATCAGACGTCGACACGATCGACAGGTTTGGCTGCTTTTTACGGTTGGAAAAGCTTGTGAATAGCACAGAGCGCAATTAATAATTCCGATTAAATTATTTTCTAAAGAGGGTGTGATCTCATAATATAGGAACTAAAACTTTCAGTTATAGCTCAAGGAAATTGTTGCACAGTTTTAACAAGCAATTGGCTTTGAAAGATAGGTGCACATAATCACACACTACATTCCAGCTGCCTGCCTTTGGACCAAAGTATCTCTTGGAAACCCAGTGCCACAGACGGACTTCTGGTTGCTAGTTAAGTTGCTCCCTGTTGGTTTAATGGAGTGCTCTTTGTGTCTGTTGTAGCTGATATGGACTCCTGGCCCTCAAGCCAATGTGATGGACCCCATTCTCAGGACGCTCCGATGCACAGCGTGGCAGGGGCTATCGACCTGTTGAGGAGGCGTAGAGAGGCCCTGCTCAATGCCGGCACCGCAGAGACGCTAAACGGAGCACTGGGATCCAGCTGCATCAGCGGAGCGCCGGCGGGTGACCGCAGGGTCTCCCCCCCATGTTTGGAATGGCCCGCTGATAGCACAGAGGTGCCTGATGGGCCGGTTCGGACCAAGGGAGAAGCTACGGGGGGAGCTTGCTTTGCGCAGCTTGGCCATGGGAAGTCCACAACCACCAGCCAATGGGGAGGCCAGAATGCAGAAAGACAGAATGGCTCCGTGCACCCCCGGCAAAGGGCCGGCTGTGCCGCTGGGTCGTGGGGTCGCGACCCATGCTCAGGTGGGGCCGAGGGCCATGTTGCTATTCGGGGGTGTTATGCTGTAAACGGGGGGCACTCCTATGGTACAGGGGGTGCCGTAGGTACCCCACCTGCCAGGGAACCCCCCCCTATAGAACCTCGGTCACCCACGAGGGAGAATCCCCTTACCTCCGTTCTCGATGCTAAAAGAACTGGCTCAGCAGGGGAGAATTCCAGCACTCTAGCGGGGCCAGAAAGACCCGGAAGGGACCGTGGCGATGAGGCATTGGTCACGGAGTCGTCCGGGGCGTCGCCGAGGCCCGGGGCAAGTGCGTTAGATGACGAAGGCGTCTGGGGCAACCATCTCGGTGCCGCTGTTGGTTGTCATTTGAAAGAGGCGGGGCTTAGTGCCTTCTCACTACGGACAGTCGCATCCAAAACCATTCGCAACGACATACCTCTGCCGGGGGTCGCGGCGGCAAATCGGCACCCACCTGAGCAGCAGGGTAGCCTGGAAGGCAGCAAAATGCTTATGAGTCTGCAGAGTGCAGCGTGTGATGTCGGAGATGTTCAGGCCGCACTGGAGACGCCAGCCTGGTCTGGGGAAGAGCAGGGGACAAAGGCAGCGTGTGACGATCGCAGCCGCCAGAGGCCTGGACGCGTGGTCGTACTGCCGCAGACCTGCACTCCTCCGGCGCGGCCTAGCTTAGCTGCGACCCGACCGGAGAGTGGTATACCGGACACATCGCCACCTATTGGCGAAGAGAGGGATGACCCGAGAAGCCTGGGTGCGGGCGGGGGGGGTACAAGGAAGTGTTCTGCCAGCGGCAGAGTCGTGGCGAAGAAGCCCCGTCCGGCGAGAAAGAGGCCCAGGAGGGTGCAGGTGGGCCCGTCGACCCTCTTCGGCCCCCGGGAGCCTGAAATCACGCTGAGGTACGCCAGCCACAAGGGGGAGCGACGGTGCTCCGCAGCGGCACACTCCTTTGTGCCCTATATCCGCCTGGAGCGGGGGGAGTTCAGCGTCTGCTCTGTGGTGAACAGCCTTGAGGAGGAGCGGACCGGGCGGCAGGAAGGCCAGCCGCAGGCGGACGCTCAGTTCAGCTCCAGCGCCGTGCCGTCCAGCTCCTGCCTGCTCCTGGGCCGCCTGGCCCCCGGGGGGGGGACGAGGCCCGGGCCCCTGTGCTGCCTCTGCCACAGGGCGTCCAACGTCTTAGAGCTGGGTGACTTGCATGGACCGTACCGTCCCATTGGGCCCGGGCCGCCCCGACCGCCGCCTCCTACTCACCACACCCCAGAGGAGGAGCGATCCAACCAGTCAGATTCATCCTGCAGCCTGCAGGGTGGGGTACTGAGGCGGGGGCTCCCGTCGGAAACGGCCCACGGGCGGCTCGGCGACAGGGACGGCTGCCTGACACGGCCAACCAAGCGGCCCAAAGAGGGCGCCCTCGCGGGCGAGCAGGAACCCGGAGAGTATTGGATCCACGAGGACTGCGGAGTCTGGTCACCGGGAGTCTTCCTGGTCCAAGGGAAGCTGTATGGCTTGGAAGAGGCGGTCCGATTGGGCCAGGAGACGGTAAGAATGGGATGCCTGGTTCCCACTGTCCTCTTTAGTGTAAATCACCCTTATGGTGTATTAATACTTTTTGTTCATTATCTCCCCCCTCCCCCCCCCCCCCCAAAAAAAAAACATGCCACAGGTATGCTCCCTGTGCCAGGAGGGTGGGGCCACTCTGGGGTGCTTCATCAAAACCTGCCCCAGCAAATTCCACTATAGCTGTGCTCTGCAGGCTGGTAAGAGACTGATACCCACTCGGTCACCGTCAAAATGCCCCGAGTCCCTTAGCTTGACATAGAAGCTGTGAGGTATAACTACCAGGCCACTCTCCTTCCAGATTGTGTGCTGAACAAAGAGAACTTCTCCATGAAGTGCCCGACACACAAGGTAGGAGAAGAATGGTTTCAGAGTATAGAATAAGGAAAGAAAGTAAGGAAATGTTTCCTGAGGTATATAGTTCAGGTCTAGAAAATAAAAATCCAGATTTTGTTTCAACCAACCAGTTGAGTGTTGTGTAGCTGTGACTTGTTATACCGAACTGGTCGGTTGAAACAAAATCTTGGTCTGGATTTCTGCTCTATGGACCTGAACTATCCACCTCTGAATATTTCGACATTTTCAGACTGTCGCAGAAGATTGACTTGATATGTGACTGGTTGACTGAGGTGGCCAAATGTGAACGGAAAGCGAAATAGTACTGGCTGCGACCTTCAGGGTGTGAAGGTCTCCCCTGTTGTCAGTCTGAAACAATAATATGATGCGTCCCTCAGAGCCCTGCCTTGGATTGCTTTGGGATGGGCTATAACCTGTCTGCCTCTCTGCCCCAGAACAGACCAGTCAAAGGCTTGGTTCAGCTGGAACGCTGGTGACAACAGGTGACACTACTCTGGAATTATCACTCTCTATCACTCTCACTGTCACCTCTCTCATCTTCCGCTATGTGTACTTCCTGCTGGCTGCACTTTAAAATGTGCTTCTTCTATTTAAAGTCAAGTATCTTTATTGTCATCTTCAGCTGTAGTGTGAGTCAAAAGTTTGGACGTGCCTACCCATAGAAAGGTTTGTCAGTATTATAAAGACATCAAAGCTATAAAATGACACGTGGAATTTTGCACTGACCAAAGAAGTATTAAACCAAAAATATGAATTTGTTTGGGGGGGTGCAGCTTGGGTTGGGACTCAGAAAGTTGCTGGTTCAATTCCCAGAGTGATCCCACCATTGGGCCCTTGAGCAAGGCCCTTAACCCCAGTTGCCCCAGGGACTGGCTGTTTACCTGGGATGCTTTTCCAGCCGTCCTGAAGGGGCTCCCACATACATGCTGAGCTCTCATTGGTTGCTCTTCCTTCAGTCTCTGCACAGACTCCCCATAAACCATCTCCGCTGGGATTAGGTCAGGTGACCAGGTCATGTGATGCGACACTATCATTCTACTTTGTAGGTGGCTTGGTGTGTCCAAAGTTTGGACTGGTACTGTGTAGTTTGGACTGGTACTGTGTATGATCCATAGTGAGTATTGCTGGTAATACTGCAAGAAAATGATAAATAGAATATTGTTTTGATTATTAAAGACATTAAACACTGGCAATCTGACAATGTAAACGCCACAGTCTGAGACACAAAGCAGACAGAAAAATACAGTATAAAACTGTAACCCTGTTACTCAGTAATATTGCATGTACAGCTCTGGGAAAAATTAAGAGACCACAACAAAATTTTCAGTCACATTCATTTCTCATTTTATGGGTGTGCATCTGTGAATAATATATATATATATATATATATATATATATTATTTTATTATATATTATAAACTGCAGCCTGGCTCTTCCCTGCTTCTCATT
>JAODUD010000045.1:11778418-11788678 GCA_026784285.1 Stomatorhinus walkeri
CTCCTTCCTTGCTTTATGGGACTTCAGTCCTGCTTCTAGGAGCCTGATATGAACTGTCCTAGCAGTGCACTTCACACTTGTACTTAATGCTTCCCATTCCTTTTGAAGGTCACTTGAGGTCATCCTCTGATTTATGAGGCGCTGACGGTCATCTCTGGCATTAGGAAGTCGCTTCCTCCCTCTACCTGGCTGGTTTCTGGTCGTTCCCAGTGTCTCTTGCTTCACCTTGTTCTTGTGTGCTGCTGTCTTAGAAACCCTGAGCCTGGAAGCAGTCTGCCTCACAGTGTTGCCTTCAGCCAGGATTAAACCAGGATTTAAAAATGGAAAAAAAAAAATATATATATATATATATATAGTGTGGTCTCTTTAAAATTTTCCAGAACCTTGTATGGTTTTCAGGTAGATCTCAGGCCATTCGTACTGTACAAAGTTAATAATTTGACTTTCTGCACTCCTTCACAGTGTACTAAAGAGTGGTGACATTTCCCCGGAAGCAGAATGACCCAGTAAGTCTGCACAGAAATGTCCTCAAACCGTAAAACATAGCTTTATGGTTTGGAGTTGGACAAAACTGAAATTATTTAAACTGTCTATGTAAATGTACCTCTGTATACACATGCATGCTGTAGACACAAAACTCATATTTAAAGTATTAGGTATTTAAAAAGTGGTGTTTGAAATGTCCTGTGTGACGGCAGCTTTCCGCTAATTTCCATTGGGTCGTTAAGGATTGGCTGCTGAAACAGGCAGCAGCGGGGTGGGGGGTGGGGGGTGGGGATGGGCTTATCTTCAGAATCATCGCTCCATGGTACCTGCCCAGGTGTAAAAGTCTCTGCTATCGCTGCCCTAACAGCCTGTAAACCATCAGCCTCATTCTCCAGCTTCCATCTGGATTGTTGATACGTTTTGTTTTGCATTTAACTAACTTAAGCTGCTGTGCACATGACACCGCGAGGGTAACAGTCTCGGGGCTGAACCGCGACCCCTCTCACCCCTTTGGTTGTATGGCTTCTGTTCCCCGAGCGTACCTCTGACGGTGTGGAGACATTCTGCTCACCCCGGTGCATGGAATGAACTCTTTGCTCCCTTGTTGTTCATCTCTCCCTTGCAGGTTGGATGGCACCGTTGTCAGCTGGGTGTAGGAATGTGAGCGTGTCCCTCACATATGTGCTGCGTACCCACAATGCCCCTGGGGGGTTGGGCCTGCCTGAGGAGTGGCCTTTTTCAATGCAAAACAATGTTTTTTTTTTTACCTTTCCTGGAAGCCTTCATCTGTTTTCGCTGGTCCTTATCTGCTCTGACGGATTCCAGACCCGTATCTTCAGAGCGGGGTCTGTTCACAGAAGGGAACATCCTAATGCACGATGTCGGCCATGAAGCTGGTGGGGGAATAAACGCAGCTCCTACATGGCATGTGCATATTGTAGATCTCACTGTGAAACTGGTGGTGTCCTGTCCACTAAAACGAACTGAAGACATTAATGGTTATATTTTGTGCGGGAAGTTATATTTTATTGGGCTGGGTTGACTGACTTGTGTGTATTTAATGATGTTTTTTTCTATTTTATTTCAGAGTTATTTTAAAATTCAGACGGTCTGTTTTTGTAAAACACCAAGGTGAATGCGAACTCTCTCGGAGTTAGCCTGGGTCGAACCCGAGTAACGATTCTGCCCCTGGAGCTGCTACGCTTGGCCCCTCCCCCTCCCTGTCCTCCTCCACTGAGGGTCACCTTGCATCACGTGGTCATAGCAGATCCTGCCGTTTCCTCCAATCAGCCGAGAAACGGCACAGGGCACGAGGTAAAGAAGCCTTTTCTGGTTGGTTCTTGCCTGCTGGTACTCTGGCCAATCTGGGGCTCTTTTGTACACTGTAGTGTGAAACATGGAGTGTGAGGATGCTGTCATGTTGGGGGGGGGGAGAGATGGCTGGTACTTAACAGATCTGAATGACGCAAGCCTGTGACCCCCCTACGGAGAGCAGCTCCATCTTCGTTGCCTGAGGGCTCAAACGCTTTTATTTTCTTAAGGCTTTGTCAAGATCTCCACCATAAATCAGAGCTGAATAGTTCAGGTCCAGAGAGTACAAATCCAGACCAAGATTTTGTTTCAACCAACCTGCTGAGAATAGAGTGTCACAGTCACAGATACTCAGCTGGTCGGTTGAGACGAAATCTTGGACTGGATTTATGCTCTCTGGACCTGAACTGTCCACCTCTACAGGTGATGAATACTGATTTATTTAGAGTGATTTCGGAAACTCTGTGCAGTTTTTACATACTGGTCTCCTTGGTGCCAAAGGTACTCAGTTTTTTTTTCTTCATTCCTGTACCCAACGTGCCCCAGCCACAGGATGCTGTCACTCCCCCAGCCCCCAGGAGGATTCTGGGAAATCCTTTGGGCAAATAGCTATCCCATGATGCTGTTTACCTAGACGGTTCTATTCAGTCTGTCTTCTATTTAAATAGGTATCAGATGACGTAAGACTTATCAGCGATGTCCTTGAATGGTTTTAGGAATCGTTAGTAATTTATGAACTCGTCAGTGTCGTTATGAGCTAGTCTGTAAAAAGCTAAGTTTGGGGTCTCCGGGGCGAAGTAGGTTCCTGTTTCTCCCCTGCAGTTCGACAGCAAGAACAGGGTTTGAATTTCGCCTGAAATGTTTCATTTGCACCCTGAATGCAGAGCAGGTTCTCGTTTTGTAAGCCATCTCTGGTGGCACGGTCAGCTGCTTTGTGGCAGACTAGCCTGTGTGCATATGTCTGTCTGTTCTAAGCTCTGTTAGGTCCCCACCACAAAGAATAGCTTTAGTGCCCAGCTGGGAGAGGCTTCTTACTAATCTATTATTGTGATAATTATTTACTTAATCTGAGCCACCCCACTGTGAAAAATATAGCTTATGTTTGATGATCCGTTGCACTGTAATGGACCGGCGTCACGTCCTGCGCTCCCCTACCCCGTGCTTCTCAGGATAGTCAGTTAAGGAAGCAGGGTGGGTTGGTGATACGATTTGTGTTTGAGGGAAAACATCATCCTGACCATCCATCGATTTGGCACATTTTAAACATGAGAATTAATTGACAATGTGGCAGGAGGGACTCAAATATTGGTGTGATGTAACCAAACAGCAATGTATCTAATTTGGTTACATTGGGGACCTCATGAGGCGTCACATGGTCACGCACAGCCATTGTTAAACACAGACCATGCTTTCAGAGAGGCTAGTCTGTAGTTTCCCACTGAGCTGGAGATTTCAGGTCCAGGGAGTACAGATCCAGACCAAGATTTAGTTTCAACCAACAAGCTGAGTATCTGTGACTGTGACTGTGACTCTTTATAATCAACTGGTTGGTTGAAACTAAATCTTGGTCTGGATCTGTACTCCCTGGACCTGAAATCTCCAGCTCTGGTTAACCCATAATGCCTTGTGACGGTTACAGATATGCACCACTCATTGTATCTGCACAAGAACAGCGACGATTAGGAAGCGGCTACAATAAAAGTAATAGCATTCGTCATAACTCTGAGAAATGAACCTTCTTTGCTTTGGTCACTCTCCTGATGTGATTTCACATCATTCTACCGAGGAAAATATGGAGATGACTTGTATAAGGTACATAGGTTTCTGGATGGGAGAATTTTCCAGATTTTAAAATAGATAATTAGAACTGTTTTTTCCCCTCTCCCTCGATTTTTGTTCGTGATAGTGCATTAAGGCTAATTTGACACAATGTGCTTTCCAGATATATTTTTTTAATGGTACTGCTAAATAAAGTGCTTGGAACATTGGGACGCTTCCGTCGTGTCATGCCAGTCTGTTGGGTAAGTCTGCAGATATATTACAGCGCTGATGAAGGCGAGTCGGACATCAGGCCTGTGGCACTCAGTGTTACAGCAACTTTCATAAATGGTTTAAAGCAGCCAGTGACTTGGTGCTGTTAAACCCGCCAGTCCTGGTTTAAAAGCCTCAGTCCTGCTGTTCTGCCCAACTTGTTTGTTTCACTCGGAGTAACCTTGTTTCACGACATATTGCCATAGAAATTAAAAGGGAAAATCAAAGAAACTGGTTTTCTGCACCAAATATCCTCTGTGATTAATCACGGCAGCTGTTCTGCCTCTTGTTTAATAGGTAAACAAATTATTTTTTTTAAACTAGATTATCAAAGTTATTTTCCCTCTGAAGTACATTACGCTAATATCCTAACTTGTGTTCAAAGGCAGCAATTTTAAAGCGCCCCCCCCCCCCACCATACTGAGTTTGCAGATGTAGATTGCCGTCCAAGGTACCTTAAGCATGGGAGCGTAGTGTGCAAGGGCACTTGGGTGTCCCATTCCTGTTCTTCCTGCCCCGTGACCGTCTTATACACAGACAATGACTCCCAGAAGTGCTCGGATTGTCCGCTGAAGACCTCATTAACCTGCATGTTTCAGCTTAAGAAAATAGATACTTGTGCTTGTAGCAGCAAAGCTTTATTTGGAATGCATGCAGTTACGTCTGGAAAACACAACACACACTATTTCTGGCACAATCTGCATTTGTGGGTTTGTTTAATGCAACAAGGCAGTAATGTTTTTCACTGTTGAAAATGAACTTTCTCAGAACAGATCTTACGTTTAAAAAAAAACTCAATGTGCTCACTACGGAAAATTTTTCAGTTACAAGGTACCCGTTAATGATTGATTACCATTAAAATCACCACAATCTCACATTTCCTTTGCAAAAATCTTACTCAACTGGTTTGTTTAGTCACAAGAAAGGATACATACAAATATAGATCACAAAATATAAATGTCTCGTTCACTCTAATCAAAATCCTAGCAAGAAACTTATTTGCAGGATGCAGCTGCAGGAATGTGCTGTTGTCAAACACTCGTCACACCAATTCAGTTCTGGCTCTGCTATTGAAATAAATATGAAAGACGTACATCCATCTTGTAAAAAACCTGACTGACAGATAATTAGAAATGAACAAAAAAAAAAACGATTTGTGGGGATGTGCGTCAGACCCAGCACCTGGAACTGAACATCTCGTCCAATCTGGGTGACGTCAGACGCCCCTTCAGCAGCACAAGCCAGTCAATGTCACACAGGACAAGGGCGGCTGTTGACTTCTGTCCAAAACTATCAGGATTTGGCTTAAAAGGAAGACCTGGACAGAAGAACATCACACAGGTTTGGTGTGTAGGACCTACGTTAGCCCAAGGTTGTTAATAAACTAATATAGTATTATTCCACTATGAGTTGGGATAACCTCTGTGTGATCCACTTCCCAGTGCCTCTCCTGCCTCTACAGTCAATGATCCACACATCTAATCACTCATCTAAAACTGATTCATTAAAAACGACGTTCACAAATACAGTACGACAGACGTGGTGCAGGATCTCGTCTGGCGGGACGTTCGCACAGATGCTCTCCGCCACGTTCTCTTCACCGGGCAGGCGACGCCAACATCCTCTCTTTGTGGATCCTCATGTTTTTGAAGAAACAGATGGATGTCGTTAGGGATGGTTTGTGGATCTGGCCCGGTTCTGACGACAAGGGGCGCGTTCGCCAGCTGATCTCCAGCTCAACCCGCGGAGGGTCCGGTTGCCGTGTGGACCGGTGCTGCCCTGTTCCAGCGGGATGTGGTGTTCCTGACGGGACCATCGGCCAGTCTAAATCTAAGCTTCAGCGAGAATGATGGGATCTACAGAATACCAATAACACACCGTTGACGTCGGTCCATTAGCGCGTGTTACAACGCATTCTGGTTGCTTCCAGGCCATTTTCAAAGTGGACTGCAGCGCCACCTACACGCAGATCTCGATGGGCGCAGCCAAGAGGACGCGGCTTCCGGTCTCCACTGCAACCACCGCCTGGTTCTCTTCCTCCTCCTCTTCCTCTGCGGCCGGCGACAGCGTCTGCTGCTTCATCCGGTCGACGAGCTGCTGTTCCTCCTCCGGGGGCGGCGAGCCCAGCTCGAACGGAGCATCGCGGGCGTTGTCTCCAGAACCTTCTGGCAGCGTCCAGCGACATCCCAGTTGGCTCAGCACGTCTCTGGCTGCGCAGCGGCACAGCGGCTCTGGGGAGAGCAGGCGGCGGAACGTGTGCAGAGCCTCATCTGAGAAGCGGCGCCACTGTGTGGGTACGGGAGCGGGACTGGGGCGGCGCTGCCAACGCAGAAACTCCTGGTAGAAGGGGTCAGAGGGCAGAGCAGCTTCCCAGGGAAAGTTTCCGGTGAGTGTGCAGAAGAGCAGGACCCCGAAAGCCCAGACGTCCAGGCTGTAGTCGACGCAGATGCCCTGCCGTGGTGCCGCCTGGCTCAACTCCGGCGCCGTGTACGGGATGGTGCCACTGACGCGCCTCACCGGCGCCCCCGCCCACTGCGCCATGCCGAAGTCGGACAGCTTGACCCGGTGGCACTCGCGGTCGAAGAGCAGCACGTTCTCAGGCTTGATGTCCCTGTGCACCAGCTTCTTGCAGTGTAGGTAGTCCAGGGCGACAGCCACCTGCCGGCCACAGCGCTTTGCCACCGCCTCCGGGAGCCCCACCTGCGGGGGGGTGAGGTCACATATGCGACTGTCACATGATCACAGCGCAACACGGCGCACAAAAGCCAAGCAAGACGGGCGGGAGATCTCACTGGCATCACAATTACATCCTGCGTAGTAACTTAATAACTCGATAATTGTGTGATTAGTGTGAATATTCATCCATTTGCACGTCTTCCACGCCTGCTTGTCCAGTGCGGGGTTGGGGAGGCCTGGAGCCGATCCCAGGAGCTATGGGAGCAAAGAAGGGAATAACCCAGGATGGGGGGCCTTCCCCAGTGGCACTGAGAATCTCAGACGGGTCAGTTGTTTGGGCAAAAGGGGCAAGCGGAAGTGGGTATCAATTATATAATGATAATAATGTCATAATAATGTAATTAATTGATAGGGACTGGCCAGATTTCAGTGTAAGATTAAGAGAAACTTAACTATTAAAACAGCATAAAATTACCCTACATTCTGTACCTCGGCGGAGTGACAGTGACCTGTGTTCTTGCTGCGTGAAACACATGTATTCAGAGGAGACGCAGCCGCCCTCTACCTGCGGGGGAATGATGTCGAAGAGGTCCCCAGCTAGAGCGTACTCCTGCGCAAAGATGTAGTACTCGTCCGTCTGGAAGGCAATGCCCAGCATGTCGATGATGAAGGGGCAGGGCGACAGGTAGAGCGAGGTGCTGTACTCTCGCAGGAAGCTGCGCAGATTGGTGGTCTTCTTGCAGAGGAACTTCAGGGCCATCTTTGTTCCTGTGGAGGGACCAACCACACAGAGATTCAGAGCACTGGAAGTGTATTTCAGCGACGGGCCTTAATGTGGTCACGGGTATAACCCCTAATTCTGCATGACTGAAGCCAAGGTCCACTGCACTGCACTGCACTGCACTGCACTGCACGCATGGACCGCGCTACATCTGAATGGGGCTGAACTTGTCTGTTTGGTTAAAAACTCAGATAGAACCTTCTGTTCACAAACCTGGATATAATGCAGGCTTTTATTAATGAAATTTTAGCGATTTGTATTAAATTATTTGCAGGTTTTAATATGACTGTTCAAGACCGCCTCCTTAATGATGCTCCAACAATCGCCCCCCCCTGGTTCTGTGACCCTTGACTGGACTGATGGGTTATCAGGACTGAGCCAAAGGTCCACTGGACTGATACAAAGTAGCTATTTTAAATCCTTGTGGGTGGTAAAATCGAATACCTCAATGCTGCATTATATAATTATAATTAATAATATGATGATAACGCAGTTAAGAGGGACTCGCCAAACATTGGTGCAAGATAAAAAAAAAAGTATTAAAAAAAGCATTAAAAATATTCAATATTCTCGAGATGCGGCCACATTCACCACTGAAGTGAAGTTTTCGGAAGTGTTGACTGTTTCCCTGACAATCACACACACAACGCCTTCAAGCTGTCAGTCTCACACCACACCTTTGCTCATTCATACATAGCATTGTTGTTCAATGAAAATTTGCAATTGCAATGTCCACTCTTTGACAATTGTGACTTTTTACTATGGATGGATTATACCCATTCTCCTCTGCCTACTGATAGCAATTCACATCTAATTGACTAATGAAAAAATGCTTTATGAAGGCATATATTTAATAATTTTATTTATGCCTGTACTAGTTAACATTTGCATTCATGATGGGCAGTTGTACTGCTAAACTTAGCTAGCTATCAACGTTAAGTAGTTAAGTAGTGTCATCGTTAATAGCAAACATAAATCAGTTAGTATCTTGTTGACGCTGACATTTCTGCCTCACTGACAACAATCAAAAGTAAACAATTTCCGAGAAATTAAGAATTTTTTTTTCACATTCCTGAAATGTATTTTTGCAGGTACTTGGGACAGCAGAGATACGCAGTGCAACGTCGCAGAGATCCCTCCATTTCATAGTGAGCAGGACCGTGGTTCTGTTGGATAACAGTTTTAACCAGCAGAATGTGGAGAAGTTTGACTGTGGCATGTGTAGTCTGTAACATTGTGTATAGTCTGTAATGTGTAGTCTGTAACATTGTGTATAGCCTGTAATGTGGACTCTCTAACATTGTGTATAGTCTGTAATATGTAGTCTGTTACATTGTGTATAGTCTTATAATGAGCTTGTCTTCAAGTTGATTTTTGACTCAGGTTCTCCGTCTGGGGCAGGCGTGAGTGCTGAGTGATTCAGAATGGGGCACCCCTACAGCGCCACCTCATGGACCGGCTCCGCATCACGTGCTCAGGACGTCCCTCCCACTGGTGCCATCTGCTCTGACGTTCCATATACTGAACGCACACTTTTGCTGGGACAGCCACATAGTGATTATTTACCAAAAGTGAAGTGATTCCGCGTATCACTAGCGAGTTCCCCAGTTTCTCAGAAGCGAGCAGCTGGCTAGCTAGGCAGAATGCACTCAGCTGTCTTTGATGTGATCATCCTTCTCAGATGAATGAGATAAAAACTTTTTTTACGAGATCTGGATGTAGCATTTGTAGAGCACTTCAGAAGATTTAACGAACACGGATTCCAGACGCGATAAACACGTCAAGAACCTGGCAAAACAACCCACCCCTGATTCTGTGGACGACCAGGTCCACCTTGCCGTAGGTGCCCTTGCCCAGCTCCCGGATGACCTCGTAGTACCGACTGATCTCCACCTTCTCCAGGTTCTGAGCGGCATGGAGCTGCAGCTCCTCTAGGACGTCAGGGGAGGTGCGGCTGGGCATGGGAGAGGAGCTCATTTTGGCTGAAGGCTGGCGGAGCTGAAATGAGACGGAGGGACGAGGCGTGAGGTTTGCTTTTAGGAACGCAGGATAAGTCCCCCCCCATTTAAGGAATCATTATCATGAAGCCCGAATCCATCGTGTTCCCCACCCCTCCCACCTGTAAACATACTCTCGACAGCGGATATGCACGAAGGCTGCACGGCCTTGGTGCATCATAATGGCCCTGTCACATCGCATTAGCATCTAATCCTCAGTGCCGTCCCGGACCAAACTAGCCAGCCGCCCATTCCGTGGTAAAATCGTACCGCTGTGCTCATTACAAACCAATCAGACATGCGGTGATCAATGGAAGACGCTGCCAAATTGGTTTGCCAAGTGCAATTTGGAAGCATTTAGGACCAATAATTACTGATGGGAGGAAGGTTCCTGATGGGAGCTGGTGGCTTAATCCGTCAGGAGGTAGATGACCGACAGTCTATAACAGTCCAACCCACTCAAATCAACATTAACAGAATATTACACATATTATGACTGAAAACAGGTTGCTCTTTGTACCAAAGCCCTGTTTTGCAAAGCAATTCAGATTAAATACATTCAGTTTCTTGTCCTACTGAGATTTTAATCTGAATTGAATCTAGTTTCTGAGCTGCCATTTTTTGTAATCCATCTGTCCATCTTCCAACCCCATGTCCAGGTCCGTGTTGGGGGGGTCTGCAGCCGAGGCAGTGTACGTGGAATCCCAGTGCATCACGGGGATCACATTGTAAGAAAGCTAACAGCGTCCCTTAACGTCCTGGGAGCAGGTAAACAGAGACTGTAAGGAGGGGGTGTACACCGGGGCAGACAGGACCGTGCGTCAGTCCATACCAAGGCCCTGACACACAGAATACCAGCAAATTCTGAGTCACCAGCTAATTTGGACTGTTCCCTGTTTGCCGAAACTATGGAAATGCCTAGCATTTTTGACATTATGCTTTAAAATTTTGGTCATTATAGTGAGTCTTTGTACTTTG
>JAODUD010000045.1:11816376-11837404 GCA_026784285.1 Stomatorhinus walkeri
GAACGATGGACGGGAGCCGCACACGGAGACCAGCCGCTTTGGTCTTCCTATGGCATTTTAATAGGATTGATCGTAACCCCAAAGCAGGTTTCCACAATCACAAGATAAAGCGCGGAAATGATAAACAATTATTTCTGGTTTAATAGTGATACATAGTAACAGTGTACTAGGGAAGAGAATGGATAGAGCAGAGAGCAGGAGGGAACGACAGTCTGACAGGTTTACTTACTGTTTTACTGTGGCAGCTCAGCTGATCTTTACTGGCACAATAATGATTGAGCCCAAGAATGTAAATATATAATCTGTCGTAGAAGTGCCTTAACCAAATATCTGTAGCGAGATACTTCTTACTGGAAGAAGTTGAGTCGCAGCGTGAACAATCGTCTTGGTTCAGCCTGAGTCATACTATTTACAAAAGCTGATGGCACGGGATTCCAAAATAATGACAGGCCAAGGGTAAAGAAACATCGTTTGTTTTATTAAATCGACACAAATATACAAGTCCTAAAAATCGGAGAAGCAAAAACAACCAATTTCACTTCAATACAAAATGATCCGGATATTCCAGCAACCATAAGATAAAATAAACCAGGTTTTAAAGTGGGTGGGCATCATATGTGAAATTACCCAGCTCAGACCGGTGTATAAAAACAAGTACTTCAAAGTTCAAAGAGCAGAACCAGGCACAGAAATCAAACACGCCACAGGTACAGGTTTCAGTTACTACGCATGGTTAAAAAAAGAAAATAGCTGAGTATCAAAACGTTGTGTAGTTCCAGCTGGTGTCTGAAGTCGTAATTATGGAGGAAAACAAACCATTTTTTTTGGAGGGAAAACATAAGTGAACATATGGACTGGCAAACAGATGTTTTTACAGATTTTTTTTTTTTGTTACTCTCGGCCATTATGTTCACCTCGCTTTACGTGACGGGCTTGCGCGGTCCAGACAGACGGCTCTTTGGATGCGCTGCTGCGGTCTGCCCCTGATGTGCAGAGAGGGTCAGAGAGGGGGGGGTTAGTGCAACAGGGGCGCCGTGCACGTGCAAGGCGCACACACAGACACGCAGTCCAAACCCCTGCACTGACATGCCTTGTCCCGCACACCATTCTGCAGTATTCTGGACTTCAATTCAAAATGCAATTTTCCCCACACAGCATAATAAAGCTTAGGGCTAATTATATACTGCATGCTAATGCTGAAAACTGTACAAATGCTACAGCAGAAAGCTTCTAGCTGGACATCATGCACAGGAAGCCC
The DNA here is from genome assembly GCA_026784285.1 of Stomatorhinus walkeri. Classification (NCBI taxonomy): domain Eukaryota; kingdom Metazoa; phylum Chordata; class Actinopteri; order Osteoglossiformes; family Mormyridae; genus Stomatorhinus; species Stomatorhinus walkeri. The sequence continues at coordinate 11,817,635 of JAODUD010000045.1, forward strand.
AAAATATAATTTAATGGCAGTACTGCCATTAAAATTCAACAGTAAATTGATGACGCCTGGCAGTGCAGTATAATACAACAATTATTTATCGGTCCTTGCGAATTTGAAAGCTTCGGGCATAAACTTAACATAATTATTACACAATAACAAGTTGGATGTTGAATGTTTTCAAACTGTAGCTGCCATGCTGCCCTCTGCTGGTCATCTTGTCAAACTACAACATCAGAATCACAATAAACAAGTGTTTCTCAATCCTGCCCCCAGAGCACCACCCGCCAGGGTACTGTTGGTGAAACCCACCCTGCTTACAACCTACTGCCTTCATTAACAGGCCATTAAGAAACTCCTGGTGCTAATTAAGGTCAAACTGCAGGAGCAGGACTGAGAATCACACACTACACTGATTTGACAAACTTCAGAAATCTAACACACAAATTATTAATCCCCTAGGGGAAATCAAGTTAACAAAGAGGTTGTCCAAGCACAAATTTAGATTTAAATGTGGGATAAATAGTTAAAATTCTCAAATGTCCAGAAATCTAACAAGTAAATATAAATTAAATTAAAAAAAAAAACACACACAAAAATAAATCTATGCAGTAAGTTGACAGCATTAAACACGGATGTAGGCGGTTTCCTTGGGAGGTACCTGTACAGTCTGACAGTATCCATTTTTTATTTGGCTTTTCGTGGACCCAACGCTGGGTGAAGAGGAGGAGTCGACCACTAAGTTAATTACGCTACAGCTCTGCACTCTCGGGACAAACGGCATTAGGACGGATGTTGGTGAAGCAGCACATTTATGTCGGGGGGGTGGTTATGGGAGTGAAGCAGAAACCCAGACTGTAATTAGACTTCGGGATCACCTGGGAAATGCAGCAGGGTTTCACAATGACAACTTCAGAGTTTTTTTTTTTTTGTATAAAAAGGTGACATGGGTCGGGGGTTGGTGATAAATCCTGGCTAGTGGCACAAGCGTCACCGGTATGAGGGGGGAGGGGGGAGGAGACGGCGGACAGGGCAATGTACCTCCAGCCCGGGGTCTGCGTTACTCATCAAGCTACTTCAGTCTTCAGAGTATACTTACGCTGCACCATCGAAAACAGACACGCACTACAATAAATGAAGGGGGAGGGAAAAAAAAACGAGCCAATCGGAAGGAGAGGGAGAGAGGAGGCGGGCAGGTGCACCTACCTGAGTCTGGTCTCAGGTCCTATCACATCTGTTTTAATTGGACTGAGTGTCACCTTCAGAATGCCTGTCTTCGGTGGTGCCGTTCAGCGGCGCCGTGCCCCCCCCCTCCTCGGCATGAGGCTTCTTGCTAGCCCGCTTCTCATCGCTGCCTCTGAGTTCTTTGGGGGGGGGGGGGGCAGCCAATCAGAGTCACGGTTAACTCCCCTCATTGTTACGATTGGCCACACCGAAGTATACGCTCAGCTGACACTCTGACCAGTGACTTAGTACTGTGACATAGGTGTTCACCTTTGTCTCTGGATCTCCTGTCCCGGTCTTTGTCCTTGTCCCTGTCCCGATCTCGGCTGCGGCTCCGGTGCTTCGGCCTCCGGTCCCGGTCCCGGCTGCGAGAACGAGGCCTCCTGTCCGAGCGTTCCCGGCTACGCCGTCTCTCTCTGCTCCTAAAGGATGGCACAACTGTGTTCTGTATGCTTGTGGGAACTGGTGGAGAATTTCTGCTAGTGATTCCCCCTAAATGCCATTCAGACTAACCCTGACCGCCGGCGCCCACTAGTGTCTAGCTGCAGAATAGCGTGTGGTACCTGCTCCGCTTCCGCTCCCTGTCACGCTCCCGTGATCGGCTCCTCCTCCGCTCCGATGTCCTGCTTGAGTGGCTGTGCCGGCTGCGGCGGTCCCGGTCTCTGTCTCGGTCCCGGTCTCTGTCCCGGTCCCGGTCTCTGTCCCGGTCTCGCTCACGGTCTCGCTCCTTTTCCCGCTCCCGCTCCTTTTCCTTCTCCCGCTCCTTCGCTTTCTCCCGCTCCTTCTCCCGCTCCTTCTCCTTCTCCTCCTCCTCTCTCTTCCTCTTCTCCCTTTCTTTCTCCCTTTCCTCTCGCTCTTCCTTCTCCTTCTTGCCATGGTCATCTTTCTCTGGTCCCTCAGACCGTCGGCGCAGTTTTTCCTGGACACCAAGAACAAGATTTCACACACACACACACACACACACATAAACCCAAAGGCCACAGGCTGCCTCCCCACATACCTTGAGCTCCTCTACAGTGGACTTGATCTTGGCATAACCCATGTGCTGTTTGCCCATCAGGTGGTCATCTACTCTGGACTGGGCATCACCCACGATGAGGAACGCCCCGCACACCTCACAGACCTCCATCTGCTTCTCCTGAGCCACAAAGCTCTCGATGGTCTGGAAACAAGCAGTGATATAGATGATCTCAGACAAAGTTAGAAATGCTTAATAAGGCTGGGAGATGCACATAATAACAGGAGTGTGCCAGTATAGAAGCAGAATGAGGGTCTGCGTCCCCTTTCACTTGGCATGTTACGCAAGGCTGATGTATGCGGACCATGTGAGGCACACAAACCAATGGGATGAGGGACTCACTGAGGGGGCGGAGCTGAGTAGTTCCCGATCATCCTTCAGCTGCTCCACCAGCTTCATCATTCCCTGAGCTTCCTCCACCTTGCCTTCGCTTCCCAGCTCCTCGATCTGCTCAGCAGCACGAGGCAACACCATGTCAACAGGGGATAAGGCTTCTAATTATCCCGACGTTAACGTAAAGATTCCAGAGTCAATTCGCTATAAATATTCAATTGTATCAGTGAAAACGAATAAACGCACGCCAAATTATGCTACATGCCAATTACGGCATATAAACCAAAAGTTATGCTGACCAGCTTCAATTAAGTTTAGTGCTACAAGCTAAGACACTGCCCCCTAGTGGAAACCCCATGAAGGACAATTTAACCCAGCAGATACTGGACCTGAAGCAACAGATCTTCAATCTTCTCTGTGAGAACCTGGGCCTTCTCTTCATTCCTCCCTGCTGACCCTGGTCCCTGCTGCAGAAACATCTCCATTTTATCTGCATCCTACTTTAAAATGTACAGATGCTCCTCTGCTTGCGCATGTTCGCATCTTGAAACGTTCGTAAATCGTTAATCAACATCGTTTTAAGGGTATACGCAAATACAAAGAACTAGGACGCTGGGAGTACGCACGCTACGCTTCTGCGTGGCCAGAGTAGCGGCCAGAGGTCGTAGCAGGGGAAACTGGCGCGCGGAAAGAAAAAATGATGTTGTGGACAGGAAACGGGAGCCCAATTAACACAATCTGGACTTGCAGTCCTCTAAATTCATGTGTCTGATACTTTGTATGTTGAAATTCCGTAAGTAGAGGAGCGTCTGTACATAGCTATAAAAACACAGGCTATAAGCCCATAATTAAGAACAGCTCTTCAGCTCTGAATCACGCTGCAGTGTGTTTACACACTTAGGTTTATTTTTGGAGTAAAGCCAGACACAACCCCATCGAAAAACAGCAAACAGAAACAACCATTGACAAAGATTTACAACCTCATGCTGCAATTTTTAAAAACTTGTTAAGGCTGCACAGCTCTACAAATCAACGGTACATTCTACACCACGCAACAACTTTCTGTAAGGAGAGTGGAAAATTGCAACTTAGTGCCAAATTAAATAAGAACCATAACAACTTTTTCCCCTCATTAACAACAAGGTATTTCAGTCAAAGGCCAACGGCCCCCGACTCAAACGATGAGCAGAGGTGCGGCAACAGGACAGACAAGGCAGGTAATCGCTCGGGGGCCCCGCTGGGACAGCCAATCACAGCACAGATCACTACAAATAGTTTGCTCTATTAGTCTACTAAAGTATTCTGTTTTTCCACAAAAGTAAAAATGGCATTGAAAGGTGAATGGCATTTACTAAATTGACTTTATTGATATCATTAATTTAGACTTTAGCTAAAATAATGGTGATAAAGTGCACCATGCTGAGGGAGGGCGAGTTGGTGGGGCTGTGGTGATGACACTATCACTAAAAAAACAGAAAAGCAAAAAACTAAAACTGACGTTATAAATATATTTCAAGAATCTGACTTGAATTCGTTTCATGAGTTTCAATTCAGCTTTTAGTCGATTTCAACAGCACGGTCCTGTCCGTCACCGGGACCAGCTTCAGGGCCCTATTTGTGAAGGCGGCATACCCCAGAGCTGGGCTGGGACTGGGAGAGGGACAGGCGGGCGTGACCCCGGCGGATGCGCCGCTCCACCTCCGCCAGCAGACTCTGAAGGTAGCGCAGGAAGTCCCGCTCATAGCCCTCCTTCATAAAGCGGGAGCTTTTCTCATACCTGCAGCACAGGGGCCCGTCGGGATTAGGAAACACCCAGGAGGGTCAAACAGAGAAGGACAGAGAACGCTAGACATTAAGATTTGGCACTTGCATCTTCCGTAGGTTTTCATCGTGGATCTTGTCGCAAGGACCTAAAAAACCGAAATGTAATTTTAAGTAAAATCTGCGAACATTTAATGCAGCAGCTTCAGCATAAAAATTGCGTGCGGAGAATTGCGCGGTCCAGCTACTTACCCAAGTCTGATCGTGTATTTGTGAATAACTCTGCCGGGCAAAATCCACACAGGTAGTACTTGCAAACCTACGGGGGGGGGAGGTAGAAAAATTCGACATTACATAATAAGCGTGTAATTCCGCCATTCTCTAACACGAGGAAAGTAACCGCAAAAGTGGGGAACTGACAGCGAGACGTTTAAGCAGATCCGGCAGCACAACAAAGTTTGTGTCACGATTGCCCTTTGCTGGCCGGCTGTATAAAACAACGCTGTCATTTTACAAGCATGTGTTTAAATGAGGCCGACAGAGACCAAGTTCAAATGAAGAGGTACGAATGAATACGATGTGTGATCGGCGCGGAACCGGCAGCGTTTGGGTCTGAACCGAGTCGCACTCACGGTCTCGTCGTCCCAGTGCACGTTGCAGCGCTTCTCGTTAGGGGCCAGGTTCCGGTCCCTGCCCATCAGCTCGTCCAGCAACTGCGCCGCCGAAAGCATGCTGCCCTGCACATAGACGCTCAGCGCACCCCTATTTAGCCCCGTTGAAATCACCCCCTTTTTTCTACGGCGGCGAGGAAGCCGATGTGGATTTTAGCGACAAAATGGCAGCCGGCAGCAGTGACGGTACGGCAGATGTTACCCATGATGCAGCGAAGCGGGTTCCGCTGCTGGAGGTGGCCCGCGAGGAGAGCACGCCGTGTCCTGGGCTGGAGGTCCATGCGCATGAGGCGTAGGCGTGCACTTCACGATGACTTATTTTTTAAATATCTACAAAGTACAGATTTTTTTATGATTATTTTAGTTCATGCTTGCCCCGAATATAACGTGGGAGCTGAAGACGGTCTATAGTAAATGTAAATTGGCATGTCTGTAGAATGAAGACAGTTAACGGTGATTGCATGGCTAGTGTCAAGTTTAAAAATATGACTGAGGAACGAAAATTATGTGATAAAAATGTCACCCGCACGCAGAACTAGAGGGGTCTTGCGCTGTGGGGTACCTTTTAGATTTAGGTCTGTAGCGTTTGCCTGAGTATGATTTTAAGACCTAATTAATTTATACCCTTATGTTCAGATGAATAATTGGAATTTTTATTATGTATTTCAGTGCAGGAAAAATCACCAACGTGTAATATTAAATAAGTATTAAACGTTTGCAGTTACTTAAAAAATATGTCTGTTCATAACCAATGTAACGTGTGGAGACTTGCCTTTGCATTGCATAAATTTCTTTTGTAAAAAGCGAATAACCTGTGCTGAGGGTTTCTGTTTACCCTGATAGTAGTTCTGTTTTTATTTGAAATTAAACTGAAACGCCTCGTTTCTCTTCACACCACTAGGGGGGCCTTTAAATCAGGGCTCTCTAGACTTGGTATATTTAACCCAATGACATTTTTGCAATGAAAATTACGCACCTATAGGAGGACACATCGGCTGAATATGATGTGCGTAAATTCTTTCAGTGTAATTGAGTTTTTATGAACCAATAAATGCCTCAGTTGTCATTCCCTCACACATCTGGTTAGTTCCACTGCAGGGTGATTCCTCATTACCAATGTCACATCAAGGCCCCTGACCTCAGCAAGTCACTCTCGGATGCCACACTGCACAAAAACCAGTGATTTGGTGACAATGAATAAAGAAAGCTGTGTTACTTAGTTTGCGGGGGATTTCTGCTCCTACAGTAATCCTTGTAGCTTTACGGCCCAGAGGAATGAAAAAATGACGTGAATCTGACATGATTTTCACCACTGCCTTTTGGGCCTTGCAGAGTCCTGCTCTACCTCATTGGCTGCGTTTCATCCAAAGTCTGAGCCAAAAAGCTAGTGTCATTCATAGCATTGTTATCTCCATTCTTTCACATAGTGACAACGCTGTAGATGATGAGTGAGGCTACCCTTTGCATGCAGGGATCTTGGCTGTGCTGCTCCCTGGGTACTCCTGTAGGTTTGGGGGCGCAGCGCTCGCCCCTGTGGGCCCCCGCTGTCAATCTAGAGGACAAAAGCGTCTCTACGAAGGCTGGGGATCATGCTACTATTCATACGTTGGCTTCGCTTCAACACTGCTAGAAATCTCGACCCATTTCCCAGGGCCCGGATGTGCCGCATCATGTCAGGACGCTTGTCTGTGGTTTTCCAGTAAAATGTCGGTTTAAGGTGCACAGATCTCTCCCCAATAGGTGTGAAATCGCTTATTTTGGAGCGTCGGGTCACTCTTATGGTGGCTTTGCCATTGCTGATGGGTGAGGTCAGAGGGGTATAACACTTTACTTCTCATCACTGACATCATGTCTTCCCTAAATGCCATGACGCAAATCAAACAGCATGTTATGGAAATGGAGGCAGGTGACCCGACCCGGCTGAGGTCCAGACGCCTCTGCAGTCCGGTCCTGCTTGCTTCCACGCCCCACCGCATGGGTCCACCCACCCGCTCACCCCATCTGCGCCCCGTGGGGTAGAGAATGCAATGTCCCCCCCCCAGTGGCACTGGGGCCCCTCAAATGCTTAAATGGTACAGGAACCAGGACTCTGACTGGGTCACGTCTGGTGGGATGCAGCGAGTTCTCCTGATTTACATCAATATGTGACTTTGAATCTTGATGAGTTATTTAGTACAAAAAGATTTGAAAATGGCATCAGTGGTTCAGTAAGACTCTACGCATATAAATCCACACACACACACATATATATATGTGTGTGTGTGTGTGTGTGGATTTTGATAGAAAATTGAACATGAAATTTCAAGTTCAAAGGCTTTTTTTCCTTTGAGCCGGGAGGGCAATGGTCTGTGGCCCTGACAATCCTTTGGAAATATGAGAAAGATTTTAAAAATGATGAGATGTACAAATGAGGACCTTTATATATGATGCAAGGCAATATTTTACTGAAATGTCAAGATCTGAAGTTATGCTATGTTATGACACTGTATACATTATAGTAGCTGCATACAGCTATACAATAAATACTGTTTAACCAACTTACATAAATTCAGTATCCCAGTGCTTTGCATGTGGTTTATATACTGTAGCCTGTAGTTTTAAAATAATTATATCTTATTTTCAGGATTTAATTTGAACAAGTTCCACTTTCATATCAGCAAGTTCCCATAACCATGTATTTTATACTTGATTTAATTTAAAAAAATACATAAAACCTAATTAATTCACGTTAAACAGATACAAATTTCTTTAGAGATTTATATTGGTGTGTGAGAGAAAAATAGGACTTTCACCTCAGAATAAAATTTGTTTCATTTTTACAGATGCAAGTACTTGGCTACCCAATAACAACCCATAACCATAAACAAGCAAAGTCCCTACTGCCGCACTTAACAATGCAACTAGAGAAAACGTCGATTAAAACACTTTACGAGTTTACAACTCACCAGCAACCCCTCCCTCAAGTTCAGAATAGCCATAAGTCCATTAAGCCTGGCGTCAGTGCTCGGTTAGTTTTACAGTCTCTGTTACTCTCGCTACCATGACGTTCGAGCTAATATTTCATAGTTGGGGACACCGATTAAAAATTGTGTACTAGAAGTACACTTTATAAACCTGTTTATGGTTTACCATTAGATTACAATCCGGTTCTGTATAGTGGTTCTAATATAACTGAGAACAGTTTCAGATAATTCATATATCAGCCGATTTTGTCTGGAAAAGCGCGACATTTTTATTAAGCTCTTAAGCGGACTCAAATCAGGTTTAATCAAGAAAAAATCAATGCAAAAAATGTGCAATGCAGAATGCATAATTAAATCTGTAAGGCACATTAAAAACCGATCCGCGGCGGTTTGATCTGCCCCCCATGTAACTGCGAAGACTTAACGGAGTTTTCCAGCAATTTCAAAAGTCACAGGTGTCCCGCCAGCTGCAGCCGAAGGGTCGGCGTGTATTGCAGGACTGATGTCTTTTGCAAGTTTACTTTCTAGGAATCAAAGAATAACTTTGACTGAAGCTCAGAACATAAAGTAATAGGGTATAAATACCGCGACCTAATCTAGACTATTAAACGAGATGCACGGGACGGGAGGAGTTTCACAGATCCTTGCGCTCCGCGCAGAGTACAAGTACTCCTCCTATTATTCTCCATCATTATTATTTTGATAGGTTAGATATCGCCCTTTGAGAATAAAACCAGCCCGGCGACCGAGCCGAAATCGAAGCGTGCTTTTGTCCCGTCTGGCCGCCGACCGCGGAGTGCCGAAGGGATGTGGTGGCTGCTGTTCCCCCGCTGGATCTGGTTCTTTGTTGGACAGAGCTTCGTGCTGCTCCTGCACGGCCGCTCGCAGGCCGTGGCTCTGCCAAAGGTCGCCTACTCGCATGCGGGCATGTGTCCCAACGAGATGAACCCCAACCTGTGGGTGGATGCAATGAGCACCTGTACGCGAGAGTGCGAGTCCGATCAGGTGAGTCCGTCTCCCATCGGTCTCTCGGCGCTCGGGGGGCGGCTAGAGGAGCGAAAATGAACAATGGCAAAAGGCATCAGTCTGCCGGACACACAAAGGGGTGCCAAAAATCAGTATTTGCTTACAATCCAGTTCATTTCAGGCGGGGAAGTTAAAACGATTCCCTTACTAACGGTTCGGAGGAGGCGAAGATTAAATCAAAATAACCACATTTCAGCAAATCAACATAGAAAAGTTTAAACTCCAGAAATCGTGCACGAGAAAGTCCTAATTAAATTATTCATCATTATGTTAATAGATACCACCCACTCAAAAAAAAAAGACGCTATTAATTAAACCTCGGCCTCCGTCGGTCTCAGTGTTTTCGGGCAGGGCACTAAATGCAAACATTAGCCGAATACTTTAATATAAATGGTATTTAAGTGGGTGCTGCCGTATTGAGTGATATGAATAACATTTAATCCTTAATACATAAAGTAGCGATAAACTACCCAATAAAATTATATTGTGTTAGACGGAGAATATTTGAAAATGAAAAATGCGTTATAATAAAAATGGAAATTTGTTTCAGAAACTTTAGCCGTTAGTGAAGTAATATTTCTTGCAATGTTTTAGGAAACTATTCTTGCACATTGCTGTAGAGAGGCGAAGGAGAGAGTTGAGTTTGGTGCTTTGCCTGCAGGACTGTGAGCCGTTTGAGAAGTGCTGCTCCAACGTGTGCGGCAGCCGGAGCTGCGTGGCCGCACGCTACCTGGACGCGCAGGGCAAGAAAGGCCCCCTGGGGATGCCTGCTGGGGCAACATGCGACCGCTTCATGTGCCCCCAGCAGGGCTCGGAGTGTGACGTCTGGGACGGCCAGCTAGTGTGCAAGTGCCGCGACCGGTGCGAGCGGGAGCCGCGCTTCACCTGCGCGTCCGACGGCATGACCTACTACAACCGCTGCTACATGGACGCCGAGGCCTGCTCTCGCGGCCTCTCCCTGACCGAGGTCGCCTGCAGGTTCCACCTCGCCTGGCCGGACGCCAGCCCACCACCGGCCGAGACCACACCCCCGCCGCTGACCACGCCGCTGCGGACCACGCCCCCAGATGCCATCCCTCCGAGCCTGACGGCCGAGCCCACCCACCAGTCGGTGCTGCAGGGCGATACGGCAAGCTTCCTGTGCGAGGTCACCGGTCGCCCTGTGCCCCAACTCACCTGGCAGAAGCAGGCAGGGGTGGGGAAGGAGAATGAGATCATGCGACCCAACTACGTCCAGGGGAACGTGGTGGTGACCAACGTGGGCCAGCTGGTCATCTACAACGCCCAGCCGCAAGATGCCGGCGTCTACACCTGCACCGCGCACAACCTCGGGGGCTCCCTGCAAGCCCACTTTCCCTTGTCGGTGGTCAGGAGGGAGTCCGTGGAGAAGGAGGAGCTGCATACGAACAGCTCGCACGTCCCTGCCGATGAGTGCCGGAAGCCCCCCGATACGGACGACTGCGGAGGCGAGAGCACTAGCTGGTACTATGACGCCAAGAAGGCCGACTGCTTCGCCTTCACCTACGGAGGCTGCGATGGCAACGGGAACCGCTTCGAGAGCTACGAGGCGTGCGCCCGGGCCTGTGGCTCAGATTCGGCCACGTCCTGCCACCAGCCCTGGTTCCAGGGACCCTGCAAGGCCTACGAGCCGCGGTGGGCGTACCGCGCGGAGAAGCGGCGCTGCGAGCCCTTCGTGTACGGCGGCTGCGGCGGCAACGGGAACAACTTCGCGAACAAGGAGGCCTGTGAAGCGGCGTGCCTATCCCAGAAGGCCCGGGGCTGCCGACAGTGTAAACCACGGCAAAAGATGGCCACCAGCTTCTGCAAGAGCGACTTCGTGGTCCTGGGCCGTATGGCTGAGCCCACCGCAGACCAGGATTCGGGCCATGTCCTGGTCACAGTCGAGGAGATCCTAAAGGACGAGAAGATGGGGCTGCGATTCCTGGGCCGGGAGCCCCTGGAGGTCACGCTGCTGGACGTGGACCGCGGCTGCCCGTGCCCCAGTGTGAGCGGCGCCACAGGACAGCTGATCATCATGGGCGACGTTCACCAAGGTATGGCCGTCTTGCAGCCCCACAGCTTCGTGGGACCGTCCAATGCACGTCGCCTGAAGAAACTACGCGAGGTGATCCAGAAGAACTCCTGCGATGTTCTCAAGGAGTTCCCAGGAGCCCAGTAGCATCTTATGAAGCTGCCAGCCAATACGCTTCTGGCATCCAGTCCACTACTTAGCGACTCTTCCTCACTATTGTCCAATGAGCAGCTGAAACATGTCCCTTCTAGACAGTTCTTTGGGAATCTGGCACCAAATGGACACCGTTCTACAGCCCATACTGTTAGAAGATCCGTTTCCAAAAAGCAATTCAGTGACTCTCAAACTGGTCTGAAAACATTGATCATTCTCACCGTTCGGATTCTGGACTCTTTCAAAATAATGATATATAATTTGTTTCACTTTCTGAAAGATGAAACACGCTAGAAATTACTAACTTTATAAGTAGTCTTTTCTACTCTGTGAATGAGTATTTTACCCTGTTCTCACTACCTGTTTCTTTCACACATCACACTGGCTTATTATATTATGCGATAGGCTTTTATTTGTAGAACAGTTACATTATTAATGGTCTTAATAGAGGTGAAAAATGAAATCGCACATACAAATTTTCAGTGAGCATTTTATGGAAAGCAGAAAAGCATCTGAGGTGAAGCAGCTGTTGGTGAGTCGTGGTGAGAAGGTCTGAACTGCTTATTTTGATGGGGTAACATCCCGATCACATGGAAAAGTTAAATAACACATTATTGGACAGCAAACCCGCAAAGCTACACCAGCTGTCCTGAAACGCGGCGCTTAAAACACACTCCCCCCTGACGATTCCCAGTTGAAAACTTAGCTCTTATTAAGCACTTAAGCACATATGCTAAAGCGTCCATTTTAGTTAAACTAAAATGATTCTTTGTATTGCTTTTACGATATTTTCTTTGTGTTGTTAAATTTATGACCTGTAGCTCGTGCCTTAAAGTCTAATATGATAGGTGATTAAAGAACATAAGTGTAGAGTCAGACATAGTAAACTGCCAGCACTAATCTGCAGCCCAGTGCAGTTAAAAAAAGTTGTAATATATTCCCTCAAAAGGCGATCACTTAAAATCCCAGTAATATTGACTATAGTCCCTATATTTCTGTGCCTGGCATTAATTTTGTGTTTATTTATTTTGTTGTTATCTTAATTAAGAGCAAAATAACAACCACTTCGTTTATCTTAAAGGCATCTGGAATTTTATCATTAAAAAATCTGTTGAGAGCAAATAAAAAATGTAAAACCAGTAATTCCCCTGTCGCTCTTCTTCCATTGTCCTGAAATGTCGTTCGTGTCCTCATACATAGATAAAAGCGTTTCCCGTCCAGCTGGATTCTGAGCCATCGACGCAGATTCGTATGAAGGTCGGTAGGATATTTTACGACAATGAAACTCCCGCTGATAGGTTGCCCCCAAGGTCACATTCCTCCTCAGAAGTGGGGTGGGGGCGGGGAGGAGGGGGGGTTCAGGGCCTTGCCTTGCTGGGGGATCTGAAAAGGGCTGTGTGTGAACAGCGTCCGACCCTTAACGCCCATTTATAGTTTATTTGGGCTGTGCGCGGACACGTGGTACTATGGTGTGTTAACACTGACACCTAGTGTCAAAGACAGTAATGGCTTTAATGGTTTTTTTCTCGTTTTCCGTATACACGACAGTATGGAAAATTCTGTTAAATCAGAAAATTCAACTGCTAGTATCAACCCTCAGTTCAAGAATTATGGATTATAGTGGTGAGGGATTGAGCTCAGACTTTGGGAAAACCCAATACAGCTAGAACCATTAGCTTGTTCTAACTTGTCGAAGTTATACAAAGGGCCTATTTTTGTATAGCAATATTTATTGCACTCTGAATGGGCAAAAATAATTTTTGCCACTAGATGTCAGTATTTCACAACAAAAATATAACATAATAGATATTTCTTTCTTAAAGAAATTGAGGCATCTGCAGTGGCTGTTAATTTAATTTCTTACATAGCCCACAACGAATTTCGTAAGGGTAGCGAAACATCAGAACAACTGTGTTACCTATTCCTGCAATTTGTATTTGTGGATTTTTATGATGCATTACTGACATTAATTCAAAAGTAATTATCCATCCATATTCCAACCAGTTTTCCATATATGTATATACTCTAAAAGCTTATATCCAACTTGAAACATTTCCTAATTACTGTTTTACTGGCTACATAGTGATGAAAGTATCATAAATTCTGCATTCTAGATACGCGACGAACATAGGCTATTTGAGGCAATGGTAATCTTCAAGTTAGCCCAGGGGCAGCAGGATACCTGAATCCGTTGAAAAACCCCAGCGCCTGAAAATAAAGCCGGAACACAGCGCTCTCCATTCCTCATGTATGCGTGCAAGACCTGTCATCTTGAAGGACATCTTGTCAGTCTCTGTATCCCCAGATTACCGCAGCCGATCCCCAGGGTCAAGACTTAAACCGTGAAATACACACGCATGCAGAGGCTAATGCAATTAGTTGACAGATTTACACAAGGGGGTAGTATCTGAATTTGCTTACGGCAAGCTGCCATTTTAACCCAAACAAGCAACATGGATTATCAAAATACAGGATGTTAGATATTTATGCGACATAGCATATCGTAGAATTCAGTAAGAAAAAAACGGCAAAGAATCTAAAACTTGTGAAACGGTCGTTAAATGAAGAGCTCCAATCGCACGAAAACATTTTTTTCTAAGAAGATCCTTCGGATTCCCATCTGTACACCAAACCTCCAGCATTACGTGCGCAGTTTGAAGGATTTTCTGTGCTGCTTTCAGCAGCCAGCAACTATTTCATGATTTGGCCTTAAAATTTCCTGAAATTATGCGCGGCTATAAAAACACAGGGTTGGTACTGTCCTTATTAATTACTTTGAGAAATGTTTATTTATTTATTTTTATTTTTTGTGGGGGGTGGGGGGGTGGGCTGTTAATCTATTAATCTCCTAAACACGAAAGCCTTAATCACTATACGGAGCTGCATCTGCCTCGCGCGACGTTATTGGTTTGGTCCCGCACGGCAGCTCACCCGTAGCAGGCTAGTCTTGGGGCACCGTTGGGTTGGGTTTGTATGTACATCGGTACTTCCGTTAGGCAAAGACACGTAAGAAAAACGTGACTAATTAATGGTTATTCTTATTATTTATAATCATCACCAATTACACCTTTACTTACACAATTTCTTATCCAAAGTGAACACATTTTGGAATTTATTTGAAAAAGCACCTTATCACTACAATACACTACATTAACAGGTAATATCAATGCTTATCAACAATGCAATGCTATTTTGCATAAACATTATTAGCAAACTTGCTAGTGGCGGTATACAAGTTCTCCGTGTCAGACAAAGAGCCCGTAAACAGATTAGCTGTGGCGCGCTAAATCCCACTGTTAGATAGTGCGCTCGTGCTGTAGCTCAGGCCCGGTGTGCTACGCCTATATCCATTAGCACCCGATTTAACCAGAGTGCGTTGTTTTCGCCTTAGTCGTGGCATGTTAGGTCTCAGCAGCCGTCCCCTCCAGCCAGACTGCCAAGACCACTCATATTTATTGCTGATTAATGCTGCCAGAAGTAAGGCTGGTTATTTATAGCCGGTTTTGCATTTAGATTGAATTCCAGGGGAACCCATGCTGAAGGGACTCTTCATGTCAAAAAGGGCTTTTACTGCCAGCCTTCCAGGACTTTATCTTACGGCACACATATATTACATAAGGCAATCCCAGTAATGTATCCTGGGTCAGGGATTAAAGAGCCGTGATGGGTGAGAGAGGATAAGATAGGAGAAGCAGAAGAAATGATCTGGTTGACTCTGCATGGCGGGATTTAAATCAACAAGCACACGCGCACACACATTGACGCAAGTTATTACTATTATTTATTATTAAATTTTCATTTCATTATTTTGATATTTTGCCAATTTCTACCTACCAATGTCAACGAGCGCGGGAAAGTGACTCACTGAAGCTAATATGCGTTATATTTTATTATTACCAGCGAAATCATAATTATCTCAGACGCAGACCGTAATCTGCGTCATGACAAAGACGAATTAGCGTACCTCGGTTATTGTCCGAGGCCTGCGTGAGCTGCGAACATTAGATCGATATGAATTTCTCACTACAGCTTTGCAGCCTTACACAGAATCTTGGTCACCTAATGTTTTGTATCGCTAAAACCGTTAATCCACATTTTGTTTGTTTGCTTTGTTGCTTGTTTGTTTATATGTTTAAAATAACAATGTAACCATTCAAACACATTTACTCTTCACAGCAGTAGCACATTTCCTTATAGAGTGGCGTGGTTCTTATGACTTATTACCATATAAACATTTATTTTACACTGGCAGCTAAGCCTAACCTCTCACAATCCAAAAGATTCAACCATAAATACTAATATGAAGAATTCTTAAAACACATACAGTATAGATTTCGTCTCTGCAATGCACTAGTGTGTAATGTGAGTATGAGTTGTGTAACATTCTTGACACGGCAGTCACTGCTAGGAACATCCCAGGATATCAGAGCCCCCTCCCCCAGTAATAAATGTCATAAGGTATCTGTAAGGATGCCTTCAACAACAAAAAATCCTACACTATACAAGAGAAATCCCCCTAGTTATTTCTGTATGTATAGCAGTCACACAGTAATTCCACTGCAAATCAGCAGGTCTCACATCGTTAACAGAGATCTTTCCACCGAAATGTTTCTTTTCAGAAAGTCATTTAGATATTTCTTATGCACCCTGCGGCTTTTCGGCATGAGAAATTTCTCACACAAGAAAAAAAGTTTAAGCAATTCTATTTCAGACACCCTTATGCCATATGCTGCATGATATTGTATTTGTGTGTTTGACCACGATCCCTGTATTAGTTTTCACCAAGGATATTTTTCTCGAGGCCTGATATTTATTAAACTGTGGTCCTGAATATCCGTGCGGATGGGACAAAAGGCCCTTCAGTTGTCAGCGATTCCCTGCTCTGGGCCAAGGCATCACACCGCAACGTGTGGGGGAGTCCTCAATGCGATCAACACCACCATCACAGTCGTAGGATTTGTATGAACCAAATGGTGGGGGGGGGGGAGGGGGTTGCCTTGAGGAACAGAGCAAGAAATGTCTCCCATTCCCATGAATGAGAAGGGGAATGCAACCTCTCTCAAACATTCACGTCTCCTGGCTTCTTCACCTGAATGTTATTATCAGTGGCTTGGTGTACACGGTACTTGCTCTTGATAAATAAAGCAATTTTCCACTCAGTGCACACTTTCCACAGGTAATTCCCAGCTCAATTTGCGCCTGCGTAAGCACACACATTATATCAGCTGATAACATCCGGAGAAATGAGGCTATTGGCTTCTTTCCAGAGCACAATTCTAGGTGTCCTTGAACTGAACATCAACGAGAAGCATGCTAGTCATCAGACCTTTTATTATTGGCGCACCGCTGCTCGGTTATGCCTGGAATGATTAACAGTCTTGGAACATACCATCAGGAGATGAGGGGAGTGAGTATTGACTCCAAGCCTGCTCCTCTGTGGTGTTTTGGTACGGGCCTGTGAGGTTCTACATTTCTGGCCATGAAAAATACTGGAATAGGCCATCATGGTATTACTGGGAAAGTAAAGATTCAAGCTTCATGCAGTCCTTTAATTTAAATAACGTATTTTTCTTTCCTGAGTTTGGCTTCAGGGTTCCTACAACCCTGTGCTGGAAATGCAGTTGCGGAAGATTGGTGGATATAATCAAGAGTATTAAAAAAGGTTTTTCTAGAAACGCAAGTTAACATGCATATAAAAGTAAGTTAACAGGTTTTATTGAGCTTCTTTGAAATATGCATCCATCTACAAATGTGAAAGTTTCAGCTTATGACCTTCAAGTTTAAAATTTGCTCGAATTAAGCCTATTTCATTTTCCACAGTAAATAAATTGACTTTTCCCTGATAAACTATTACTTCCCTTTCCTGTAGAAACACCTCTCTCATGAAGCTGCAAATGCAAAAATGCAATTAAAAAAAATATCAAAACCACATTTTATACATCTCTCGTTCAGGAACGAATAAATCATTATTGAAATCTTGATTAATAACGCATATCTTTCTCCTTTCATATTATAAATGGTGGAAAATGGATAGATTTACTGTAAGACGCTATTTTTTTGGCCAGAGTAAATTATATGAATAACAACAAGCCGTTGGCCCTCCAGCCTGCAGTGAGTTCGTCAGCATTTTTGCAAAACGTGGGAAACGAAATGCTGTTTTCTCCTAGCATCAGTCCTTTTGACGTCAGGCACCCGAGAAACGCTCTTCCGGCTGTTTCCGCCGGCGTCCGTTGGCGAGCGTGACGTAGGCCCTACCGTCACGACGTGTGGTTCATTTACACTACTACAGATTTTTCACTTTGAGAAATAATATGCAGGACATCTGACTTGAGGACACATCATTTGCATTTATGCAGAAAATCAATTGTAAGTCTTGGTTTTGTAGCTGAGGGGCTTATCGTACTAATGCACTCTTACGTAATGTATAATTAACCAGAAACTAAGTGTTATGTACCAATCCCATGTTTGATTATCATAAAACAATCTTAACATGTATTTTACTATATTTGCTAATGATTTGTACTTTAGATATTGACTGACTTGTGCTCCCTCCGATGAAGTGTCCCGCTCCCAGCACACAGGTTGCAGCTCAGTTAAACCAGAGCCACTGGACAGACACTCCTGCGGAGTTGTGCTTGAATGGCCTATGGTTAGGGCCGGAGCCAGGATTTTTAAAATACCGAGGTCAGAATTGTTAGCCCTTCCTAGGTGTGCCCAGTAAAGGATTATAGCTACTGGAGCTGCACAAAAAATACTGAGGATCTGACCTTGGTGTGTTCAATGGTAGCTAGGTACTGGCATGCCTGTGGTATACTGGAAATCATGTGTAAATGCTACATTGTCTTACAATAAGATTATTATTATTATTATTATTAATAATAATAATAATAATAATAATACTGTTTTATTTATAAAGCATCCTTTTACACTCAAGGGTGCCTTGTTCTATGTTGTCCCAGAGTGATGTTATAGACAAACAGGAACATATTTTGATAGGAGGTTATTGAAAATGGATGGATAGATGAAAAACAAACAGGAACAAACCTCCCATGTGTCAGATGCTCACTGCAGTTTGTTGCCAAAGATGAAGCCTTGCATCAGGGTTTCATTATTCTGCTGTGTGTCAGTGAATCTGCACTGGAAGGCACTTCTCCATGAAGGAGTTATGGGGAGTTATGGGGAGTTATGCCTCTGAGAATAGTCATGTGTGTTGGATATAAATGAATTTTATTCCTTTGGAGAGATTCTCTGAAGTTTTATCAGCGAAGGTCTTAAAGATGGAGCAGGCATGCGAATATTTTTTTTCTTCTTTGTAGGGTACAATGAAATATATTTTGCTTCACATTTAGGTTCTGTTACTCCAGACCAATAACAATTTAATTAAAACTAAACAGGAGCAACATTCACAAGGTGCACAGGAAAAATGTTGCACGTCTGTTTCACTATAAGAAGCTTCTAGCCAAATAGCGAAATTACGAGTCTGAATGCACCAAGGGTTACCGGACCCCCAATGGAATTTATTTCTGGTTACTGGCCTGACTATAAATATAAGTGAAACCAAATTAAAAGATCATTTTGAAGTGAAACGTTATGGACAAAATGTGTACAAAGGCTGCAGATTACAGGAGGACAATGGTAACATTAATATTGCAGTTGCTTCTTGATTTTTTACATGTAATATAGGCTAATTTATTAGCCAAATCACTTATACAAAGATGTGACTTTGTTTACGTCCCGCATTGTCTCTTGTCTCCAGGTGTGTTCCTCTATTATGAGGAACAGCTACTTTGTTGTTTCATTGGATTAATGAAGAACTAACCTCCATTGTCATATGTGGATATCTACACTGGATAGTGTTGCAGCCCTAATTCTTTAATCTGGACCAAAAAACGGGTGACGGTGTCAAATGGATGTTTTAAATTGCAGCCGCACCCCCTCAGAATAATCCGACACATTGTTAGTAGATTTTTTTTTTCACAAGGCCCTCCACGTTACGCCAAGCGTGAGTCACACTTGCAATAACAAATAGAAAAATAATGGCATTTAGGAGGAAAACTCGCTGCCAGCCTGCAGATATCAAGGTTCTGGTAAGAATTTTGCCGCTTTGTCGACTTGGTTTAGCTGTTTGGGGAACATCTAGTGTTAGTTGAAGACAGAGTTAAACAGCAGTAATATGACTGACAATGTAATGGTTTATTGCACCTCTATGTATCCCAGGGACAATTGATTTGCTGTATAATTTCATATTTGGTTTAATTGGCTACTGATTGGTTCGTCCTTCTGTGCCAGCTGGTCTCGTGATGTTTTCCTCATCAGTTACCTGCTTCGATTTATGCTAATTACATAGAAAATTGCGTAATTCCAGAGACACATTAGGCATAAATTTATATTTTGGAATAAAAGAAATAAAACTGTGACTTTGAAATTCTCAACGAAAGAGAAGAGCACTCATTAGCTAACGATCCGCACGGTCTAAGTGCTCATCTCCTGGTCCCAGCGAGGACGACCGGATCCTCAAAGCTGACATCACGCACTTGGCATACATTTATGCTAAATTACTGTGCTGCCACGTGTGCCAGTCCTCCCACCTCTTTGCTACAT